>CM030370.1:38729626-39096469 GCA_003604175.2 Clonorchis sinensis
ACCATTCCTTCCAGTTCTTTTTTCTCTACATCACAACACCAATCAGGCACTGGACTACCTGCAGTATGCACGATTTTTGGCTACATAAGTCACAAAACCTACAGTAGTTCCCAGGACATAGACCCTCTCCAAAGGAAATTTACTGTCCTGAAGTGAGCAATCCCATCATCCACGTGCGAGTGAAAAGATAAAATTTCATTTTGGTAACCTGGTAAAAATGTAGATGTACTTATTAGCAAGAGGTCAAACCCAATGCCACAGACAAGATGAGCATTCATTCTGCTCATAGCGGAGTTTCCGGATCGTTGTACAGGCCCATGGTTCACACACTTCATTTCACCACCTTTTTGCGCACAGGGTACGACATTAGCACGCCTCACTTTATGCATCATAGGTAAGACCACTTCCTGAAAAGCACGATTTGATGTGCACTGCTTATGAGAAAAAATCATCATCTCGAGGACTTTACTAATTCTTCTGATATATTATCCCGCGCACCACATTCGCTGCCTGAAACTGGTTGCCAGAAAGGGTTTAACATTCTTATCACACACACGTCTGACGACGTATTTCTACGTTGCGGTAATGTTCTCATCCAGTTAACTGATTCCAAGATAAAGATTCGGAAAATAAGGTATTTTAAAATGTCGGAAATTACCAGGCAGACCGGAGCGTATGCCATCAGTGCACCAGTAAATGATTCAGTTTTTCCACCGTGAAAGAATAGTGTGAAAACATCCCGATCCTATCAGGGCCTTTCCCGAGCAAACACACCAAATTTAGCCACGGGCGGTTTAGTTGGATACATTAAAACTCTCATTGACAAATAAGGGTGTTTGGATAAGAGCACAACTGCGTTAGGGATAAACAGACCAAGACAATCCCGATTGGTTTACACACTTCAGAACCACGATCGATAGATCCATTGCAGTTAACGCGGTTGGTGATCATCTCGAAGCTATTATCCTGATAATTAGTGGTATTAACATGGATGCATCACAAAAATGTGACCACTCGAGGCGCCAATGATCCCCGCGGATGTTTTCACTACCAATAAATTCCAGTGCTAAATTCTGCCAAGCAATGCCGGGTCATAAACGAAAAATGGAAAAACGGGGCTCAAATTACACAAAAACTCATATGTCGTCATATATGACGACTCGTATTTCTGAGCTGCATCGCAGCTGATACAGTCGACGAACAACCGATATTCAGTACCCTAGAATGAAGTCATATGGAATGACTCGCATCCTTCGATCAATGATTATTGCTTGCTGTCGTACAATTGAGGTAAGCACCGTGACAGTGACGAGCAGCGTCTCGAAGTTGCGAAACCTGGCATTGATTCGCCCATTTTCATGGGGCAGTGTAACTGCCCTCAAAGAGTTCCCAGTGCTGATCCAAGCCTTGGCAACCCTTCAGTATCAGTTGGCAGAATTTCGGAGAGGGATAGAGCTATGTTAAGCAGTGAGAAATTACGAATTTTTTGAAATTACAATACTGGCTACATTACCTTCCCTTTTGATTTGTGTCCCAAGGGTTTAATTTCAATATATATCTGGGCAAGTCTGACCAGGTTACATCATTGAAACACTGCCTGTGGATGACAGAGAGATTTATTCGGTTATTTTCAAAAGTCCTGAAGGAGAGCCACAATTTTGGTGCCCCAGATTTAATGTATCACAGCAGAGGCACATACATCAGTGCTTTCTCGTATGGTTGATAGAGAGGGCTATCCCCAAGATTGACCGACCCTCATTTAAGGCCACTTGGGTATTTCTTTCTTGAGTGGTATCTATTCAGGTAGACTGGTGCAGTTTGCCCATCATATTCGTCTCTGAACTATTACTTACATATAGAGATCCGAACACCACACTTGAAAACGCTGTTGTACATTAACCGGTCTACCTTCAAAGCGAACATTTGTCATTTACAGCGGATATAACCGCTTTTGTAAAGCATCCCACGGCACAGGAGACATTATCCGGTAAAATCAGTCGGATAAGGCATGTGCGTTGCGCAGTGAATTAAGTTTATGCCCACATAATTTGAAAACGACTTCCTGGCTTTTCAGTCGCCTTGTATTCACTTTAACCCTGCAGTTATAGTACGTGTGTAATCGGGCAATTTTTGATGAGGAAAACAGCTGATTTTGAAAATAACCAGGCGAAATAACTAGGAAGCAAACTTTACACTGACTTACGTGTTCAATATCAATCTTTTCTGGCTCGGTATCCGTCAGATGAACAGGTGCAACAACCAGGAAATAGTGACGTATCTTTCCGAAACGTTCACTCACACGTGCTAGCTGTAACAACACCTGCCGGCGCTCACTGGACGCAGCCACTGCCATTGGTGGGGGCACAAGCGGTGGTCCTAGAGGTACAAGGAAGCATACGGAGTGAGGGTTTAGAGTCGTTCCTGGTGGAGCTTGGACACAAATCAGCAAGAAGATAGCAAGTAGCCTAACTAAGGTAGTTAATCCACGTTCAAAAGATAGACAGAGTAACGTAGTTCGGCAAGTTAGATCTAAATGCCCGTGTATTTAGTGACGGATCCATTGAATGGTATGCTTGCATGTGTAAACTATATGACCTATCGAGAGGTGGTGTTATGAATTAAACCGACAGAGATGTCCCTTAAGGAAACAGTTTCCGGAATTCAATGACAGCTTGACTCTGTAAACGGGGGTAGGTTCAACTCGGCTAAGAGACATACTACCCAGGCCAGTCACAAGACACATTCATTGATTTCACCCAAATGTCTTACGTTGTCTCATAATTTGTTGAACGAATTAGTAACAGGGGAGCTAGACGTGTACGCTCTAGATTAACCAAAAAGCTTTACACTTTATACGGGATTCAAGCGTTAGCTGGATTTTCTATAACTAGTTTCTGCTGAGGAAAAATAAAATCTACACTTTATACGGGATTCAAGCGTTGGCTGGATTTTCTGTAACTAGTTTCTGCTGAGGAAAAATAAAATCCGCTTTACTGTTATGTCAAACAGGAGATTGAACCAGTGAAGGATTAGATTTGCATGCGGCCAGCTAACCAAATTCACGGTATGAGGGAAAATGCCGTTGTGCCAATACAACGCTTCGTAACTTACCCCTAAGCCCTGCTATCATGTACGGGGATTATCCCAGCCTGGTACTACTTAGCATGTTTTCAAAAATTGCTGAAGATTTTGCCCGCAGTGAACGAGCATAAATTAGATTCGTTTAATCCAAGTCCGTAGCGCCGTCTAAAAACAGAGGGAGCAAACTACGTGTACTTCTTGTGTTAGAGGTGATTAATCCGTCAAGCAGCGTCCTAAGAACATGGCTAAGGTCTGAAAAACTACACACCAATTTTTAGACGATCACGAATGATTGGTTGATTGCATGTTTACGTTGTTTCTTCTTCCAACAGATCATCTTTATCTCGAACGTTATTCACCCCAGCTTTAGTTGTATTTTCTTGTAAATGCTTTAGCGAAACGCAATTTTTCCATATGTTTTGATAATACTATGCATAAATAATGTGGTGGTGCACCGAACGACCCCTTGGACTAGTAATTATGTGTGCTTTTAGACAAAAACTATTGCTTCACACTCAGTCAGGAGACTCTTTCATAGAGTTACATACAATCAGTTATTAAGGGAAAAGTATGGGTAGAAAGGTTTTTCGTACAAAGGGTTACACTGGTATGCCTGCTGCTCTTCAGAGCAAACCTACCTCCCTATTCAATATGATTCCTAAGGCCCAAAATGAAGGAGTCCTTGTGTGTTCATCACTACAAGGAGAGTATATCAACAGTCTAAGGTGGAATCTGAAGGATACATTCGAAGCCCGCATCGCCAGTTGACCAGTTACTTGTGCTGTGTATTACCAAAAGTATTAATCGGCTACCTGTATCCCAGACGTCTGGGGCTCTAGTGAGTGAAACTCAGGAGTCTCTCCAGTTCTTTTCGAATCACCTGAAAAATATGCAAAACGGCCCTTCCCACAATGCTATCCAACATGCGAGTCCAGAGTAAACGTTGAACATTTTTGCATACAAATTTGTTCAAAAATGACTTTTTTGTCACGTCATGGACCATTACATAGGAGTCTGTAAATGTTGGATCAGCAAAATGGAATGTAGGTGGATCTTTTTGAAATGCCGAACCTACAAAAGGCTCACTGATTAATGACGCTGTGCCTTGTGTTTTGCTTGGTCACATTGGCGGTACTCCATTCATTAGAGTGAATATTCATCTGGAAATTTTGGAAGGCGAAATAAGACTGGCAAGTTAAGATTGCCTAAATTCTGCAAACATCGACATTTAGAACAGAAATATTGATGCCATCTTCAGTTAGGCCGAAGCGATTACATGTTCGGTTCAGCGAACAAATCAAATACCAGTCGGAATAACAGACTTCCGCTAATACGGATTTTCCACGTGTGTCAAGCGTTTCAAGTAACCACCTAATATATGTTCCCTCGATAAATACACTCACTGTGTTTTAGTCTCACATCAATGAACCCCAGTACCCCAATCCTTATCGACATCTAGTGAAGCGATGCCACTTAATACAGGTAATGAATACGTTATTCGTCCGGTTGATTGAAATCGCTCAACTGGGAGTGAGTTTCAAAGTATATTCTATGTTTGCCCATTTTGACACATTTATGTTTATTCTGGGAACAAATATACATTTGCTCAGTCGTCAATTTATTACGCAGTCACGTAACGAGTAATAGTTCTGCTTGAGCTTGAAGTTAGTGTCCTAATCGTATGATCACGTGAAGAACAAGTACGCTGCCACAGCATCCCACAAACAAAGTTGTGGGAGGCGTGGAACTGGCAAGCGTGTGGAGAACGGTTTTGGATCAGTCGAGGTGACATGTATTGGTGTGCGGTCATCAGGAGGAATAGTCATCATCTCAATTCCACTTGACCTCATCCCCCCCCAACTAAACTGTCGCAGGACTCACAAGCCCATGAAGACCCAGGAAAATCTACCAGTTGTATCCTAGGTGAATAATCAACTGAAGCACCCTGAAGTGGAAGATTAAGGAACAAGAGCTGATCAGAACTAATTTGAAACTCCTCCAACCCATCAATTCAAGATTTTGGCAACCACACTAGCCGACAAGAGCCATTGATTGACATTCATCACTGACCTATTGTGGTAATCTGAAGAGGACTTCCTGATTGGTGCCCCGTCTACCTTATAACCTGGCCAACTTGATGACCTGTTCACTTGGCCTGATGAAGCTTTTGTGTCAAAAGCGAAACGTTGCCTAAATAAAAACTACCGATTGTTTACCAAGCTCTTCTGAAAAGTTGTTTTTAAACTTTGGTTAACTCTTGAAGCGATCCTGAAAATTTCGTCCTGACAGAAAAGTTATTTCTTGTCGAAAACTTGGAAGCCACTATCGGGTTATGGAATTCACGTTGGAAATCACCAAAATATGAATCTCACTCATCTCCGGGACGATTCGAACCGGCGACTTTCTGACAGACGTTAAGTAATCCACCACTGAGTTAGAATGGGTGGCCGAATGTGTGACCAACTTAAAGTTGACAAGATGAGGCAGCATGCCCTGTAAAATTGCAGTTTGTAAGCGCTGCCAATAACTAAACCGAAGGTTTCTGTTCGAATCAGTGTACTGCTTTGTGTGTGCGCTGTTCATCATTTCCAACAATAATGGAGTAACTTAACACTGCGTCCTGGTTTTAACTTACAACAGGCCGACATAACATGCAGGACAGAATTCTCAGTTTATTTAACTGCAGTCAACTGTATTTACCCACCCTGTTATAAAAAAACTTGTAATTACACCACCCTCATGCCAATAATTTCCCTCTGGTCCCTATGCGATTATTCCAGTTAGGGGAGCATTGTACCCATCTTTTACATTTTACCCTTTCACCCATATTAGAACTCAACAGTAGCGCAAGTGTTTGTATAAAATCCGGAAGTCTAACTGCTAGTTCATCAACACGCGATGGGCACGCCCAAATTAGCGGACATGCTAACGCTCGGGTTGTGCGATCGCTTTGTCCGACGACAGGTTTCGTGCGTTCGTGACGCCGCCTGACAGGGAAGTACTAACTGGTGGGTTAGTCGGCTGACATAACAAGGACAGTTACTGGGTTGTCCTCCGTTGTGTCGATCCAGTCAGTGCCATCGGTCAAGAGTGAACAACATCGCCCGCTCAGAAGGAGTAAATCGGATGCCTTCAGTGCTTCTCGGCCTGAGTTGAAGTCTCACCAAGGCATGGCACGGCACTGCTGATGAACCCTTGTAAAGGCTAAACTTAGGGGCAGTGCTTCCAACTCTGAAGCAGACCGAGGAGAGTCACGTCGGAACGTAACTGGTCAAACTTTAACGGGTTTCACAGCTAAGCAAAACGGAAAAATGGCTTCTCCGATGATGCTGCTAGTTGAGGGTTCTCGACTCGGGACACTCAGAAGAGACGTAGGCATGGACAGCGAGATGAAGTTCGGTTTATTTCGACTGCATGTCAGTGCGCTTTTTGTTGTGTGCAAAGTGCATCAGATATCAATGCCCTAACTCGCTCAACATTTTGCATGCTACCCATGCTTGTCACTTATCCTGCCCATTTGGCTTCCGTGATGATAAGCTGGCTTGCTGCAGGTACGACAAACTCTATTGATCCAGTCAGGCTCTTAATTTGCACATGAGTATTCCCAGATTGGCATGTTTATCCTTGGCCTAAGATGCAGTTTACAGCAAAATGTCATCTAAATATGCCATCGTATACTTACGTCCATTGAAATTATTCGCTGCTTACTGGGATCGTGCACGGTCTGAGTGCACTTGTTTGGCTTGCAGGACCATGCCAAAATGTCCATATTACCATGACAACCCTTCTGAAGCGGGTCAGCGTCAATGGTTTGTCTTATTTATCCCCACCCCGCACCTACCACAACCCGATCAGGCTGGGATTTGCTAAGGAAAAGCGCGTTTGTCTACCTACGCCTGTTTGTCGCTCGTGTGTCTAACCAACTGAGTTGGTTATCGACGCGAAACAGAAATCGATAGGCGTTTGCCTGCATTTACTCTGAGGACAGACTTTGGTGACCACACGCCCTGTTGACCACCGTCAGTCAAAAACGGTTGATTTCGTCTAAGAAAGGGGCCATTTAAAGTCAGTAGCAATTTTTGGTCACGAAATAAACGCCCTGCGAGAAAGAAAACCGAACACCTGTTTGATTTTAAGTAGCCATATTTCGTCTAACGGTTTTTAGCTGTACTAATGAAGTAGTCAACACTAATGAGCCTCGTTAATGCTATCGGGCACGCACACACCTAACCAGCTGAGAAGTTGTGAGGTGCAGTGCACAGTTTGACGTCCCAATTTCCGGCAAACAGAGCCTACAGGACATCTTTCCAGTCCCGAGTCCCTAGAGTAGCCAGATACACACGGCTTTCTAGGCGAACTCCGTCAGAGCCTTACATACATTGGTTATATGGCCGATCTTCTAGTTTCTGTCTCACCGTGTTTGGGAAACTAAAAACGTGTTTCAAAAAAGCTAGGGGGAGCGATGAGAAATGGAAATGTATCTATACAGCGGAGACGGATAGCTACAACGGAAGTAAATTAGAAGACGATCGTTCTAGGGATACCATTATCGGTGCTAAACACCAAGTGAGACAAGCTCCCTCCAGGGTGGGTTCATAGTAACAGCTTGCTAATATCCGAAGTGGTGTTCGGATATCACTAAATTACTTTCTTACGCTGTAGCTATTATTTTCGCAACTTTTGGTTGACTCCTTTACACTGTTATGGCCAGAGTTTTCCACACTCTGTTGCGCCACCAGAACCAACCATGCGGGAACGCTGAGACAAGGCTGATCGATTTCACAACAGATGAATAAGTCTGACTCTTCCAGATTTTGTCCCATTTGTTTTCGTGTTGTCACCTTGTCGCCTAGTCGAGGATGACATGATTATTAGCCTTCGGAGTAAAAAGAGGACTTGATAACTTCGGTCGAGTTCAAAAATCAAGGTCACTACACCTTTGTTCGTTGAATGTAGAATTTCTAGGCCCTAAACGCAACTGTAAGATATAGCGGAGTGGAATTAAGCTTGAACTACGATACAAGGCCACATTAGTCATTGTAAGGGTACCGTCTGGTGTACCACTTTCCATGGGGCTGCATGAATATAACCTGCACAGCTGCATACAAACTTGCGATCATCAATTCTCAATCCACATCGTCGTTCTCACCTCTGCGTATTGTTCAAAATTCCTAACGTTTTCGCCATAAAGTTTTCAACATAACATGCTCGATGACTGGCTGGGAAATGCACGACTCGGTATGACTGTTTCCCTTATAAAGTTGTTTAATAATTATCATCATGTACCAGTTGCTTGAGCCTCTTTGCAACCTTGACGAATTTGGTGAACAGGATCTCCAAAGGGCTAGGAGCGTATGTTTTCCTTATTGAGAAAAAGCGGATCAGACAGAGGCAAAAAACTATCTCCTTATGGAGTGTTACGGTAACGTGAACACTTCATTCAAGTCGTTCTTATGATGAGCTCGAAGTAAGGAGTGATCAAACTGAAGAAAGGTCCATAATTCCAAGTTAGCACTGACTTTTCGGTCGTGGATGCATGAGCTCTGGAAACCTAGTAATAGTGCTGTTTTTTTTCGGGTTACTCAGCAAGCAAACAAAAAAGGGTGTTGGAGCTGAACGGCTTGTTGAAATAAGACAGGGTGCTGTGACCGGTACTTCCGAAAATGATTGCATATATTCATATCTAAAGTAGACAACACCTACGCTGCATTTGCGTATAACAGCTTGTCGTTTCCCAGTTACTCTCCATATCCAGAGTCATTTCGTAGTAAGCACTTAGTTGAACGTCGTAGATGCTGTTCGGTTCCAGATCGCTCACGGTGCACGTGTAACCCATATGAACGGCTGCATATGCGACACTCATACTGCGTGCGGGAAATTCTAGTGTACGCATCACCCCTGCATTGTCTGCGAACCGTTTCGAACCACCAACGCGAACCTGAAATAGAGCAAGCATATTGCGGGAGAGTTGAGCAAATTGAAACTGATGACAAATAAACATGTTCCTGACAGCAGGTGTTTTCTTAGGCATAAAATCCAAGATTCAGACAATCAGGATACAAGTGAGGGTTTCGTTCTATTTCTTTCTGATTCTAACAAATAACATTATCATAGTCATGGGCTTGGAATATTAAGCAGGCACTCTGACACAGGTGCGATTGCATCCTGAGAAGGGCTTGCTAGGATTTATCTGGTGGACTACGAATCACATCTAACTAAAACTCACCGAGCGGATGCGTAGTCTTGTGACCAGTGGGTGAAACGACTAACCAATGGCTCTGAGCAAGAGCAAGGTTCGCAACAGGAAAGTGACCGTCTCATATTGGTGAGCTCATTTAATGATAGCATCCGGTGAAATAGGTAAGCTCAACGCTTGATAGTCACCAAGTCTCACGCGAAGGAAAATGATTATTTTGTAAAAACCAACCGGCCTGTTCGCCTACGGTCACAATGAACAAATCAGTCAACGGTTGGTTTTACCAAGAAGTACATGCAATTCATTTTTATCAACTGTGCACACTAGTCACGGTGGGTGTGGTTTTTGGTCAACAGTAATTTTTGTCATTAAGAAAGGTTAAAATGGACATTTTCGACTTTGGAGAACTAGCTGTCAAACAATAATGCCAAATAGCAAGATTTACTGTGCAACTTAGTAACACTGACCAACCACAAGATCTCACGATGCGCAAATGGAGTTACCAACTGCTTTCCGTTATTAAAAATACTGTGCGTTGACGCAGGACCGTTTTTGTCCAATCAGGCGGCCACATGTCGAAAGCATGGGCGAAAACGGACTGTAACATTGTCTTTTGAGTTCTGGCACTTCATCAACATACGAAAGTCGGCGTAGTACTGAATAGTGTACACTTCACTGCCACAGAATCCTTCATTTGTGATGCGTATACTGTGTAGAATTCTTGTACAAGTGGACGCTTTGGTTGATTGCAGATTATTGTTGAATGTTCAAGGGTGCTGGTGTCTCAGTTTATAAATTATCGGTGAACTTCACTATCATTAGAAGAATGAGACAGCTCGAAGAGTTTATTGGTCTCCCCTTCAGTAGGCCATACTTTTATAGAATTACCCATGAATCAGCGCACGGTAAATAAATCAAAGATCGCCATGGTCTTGCTTGTCCTATTGAGTTACTGATATTCCGGGGCTGTTGTTGTATCTGTTGACAGTAATTTACCGATTATCGACACATTTTGATTGTTATTCCAAGTGCCCGGCACATATATGACCTCGAAAAATTGATTAAATTTTCGAATGAGTTCCTACCTTAAAGCCTTCTAGTTGCTTCGTTCTAATTGGTTGTTGCCAAGTGACCTTGACACTTGTCTCATCCCCGGTGCAATACAGGTTTCGAACGGAGAACTCTGACTCGCTACCGGTTGTGACAGCCCGACTGATGACGGGTTGACTGCAGTCCCCATATCGACCATCGGGTCCCCGCGATTTAATGCATATCACATAGCTCGTTTTGCTGTCTAGATGGCTGATGATTGACATGCTGATTGGAGCGACGTCGAATGATGTCCACTGCCCAGCCTCGTAGGGATTGTTGTTGGATGAGTAGAGTAAACGAAAACCTTGAATTGACATATGTCGGGATCCAGCACCTAGTTCCTCCCCGGTCGGAATGCGCCAGGTAACTTTAATTTGATGCTGATTGATTCGGGTGGCCCGAATGTCTAAAGGAGGCGGAGGGACTGAAAAAACAATAAATAGACTAGTTAACTTGCAGGCATAAAGAAAACATTCCGTTGGACTTCGTCCTCTACACAAAATATCCTTTCTTAATGGATTAGAGTGTTGAGCAACTTCAGCTGTATCTGGTTTGATTCTTAATGGGGGTTACCCATTGCCGGAACAAGTGTGGCATGTGAGCTGGGAGTTGTGTTTCACTCTCATCAGCGTTCACCAGCTCGGGTCACATTCGCCTCAGGTCAGTGTGGCACAAAGTATAGCCCATTTCAAATGATATGAATGTGGTTTCAACCATCACTGGGTTTTGTGAACTGGCGACCAGAACATGTGAAGTGCAAAGATGCTGATGTGGTCTGTTTAGAAGCAGGACCCGAGGCAATCATAGCTGTGATTTCATGAACGTCTATTATTTATCTTGACGGAATACTAGACATAAATCTGCCTTAAACTCTTCAGCAGCCCAGGACCAGTTTCATCCTTCTTGCGGTTCATCAGGTAGGCGTAGAGTCCGTCACACAATTCATGAAATACTCTCATTTGCACAATATTTTGGTTTTGACGGCAGGATCCATTGAATCCCAGTGGTCTTGTGCAGTATATTTAGCTGAAGAACACCATAAACGAGTGACTCAGCTGTGATTTAGTAACTTGCCCCACTTTTTTTGCAAACGAGGTCACTTCGCGACCATTAATTATGTCCCAGAAGTGAACTACAACAAGACGCTTGCTGTAGTTCGTGAATCAACATAGTCAACTATTCCTAGGTTGCTCATTATTACCACATGCGAATGAAACCAATCCGCACTTTGACATATTTATATGTTGTCCATATCAAAGTCGCGTACTACTATATTTAGTGTAGAAATAACAAGAAGTCATTGACCTTAACTGTCCTCGAAAGAATTTTCCGCTTTGTTCCTATGGTCATGAAGGTTGGAGTTCCGCAATGTGCATCTCTTAACGGTGTTCATGCTTAGAGCTCTCAGAAATAGATGTTAACCTTGTGTTTTGAACAAATAATTGGACGTTTGTTTGTGAACAGGGTTTAGAAGTGACTTACGTTCGACGCTAGTACGGATGTTACTGGCACCGGACCATGGACCTGGACCAGCAGAAGTGAATGCACGCACCATAAATGTGTAGAATGTTTTCTCTTTGAGGTCTTTAGCTGTGTGCTGTCTTTGTCCAGGGACAGTAACTTTGGCCATCGTTTCAGTCTGGGTTTCTGCGCCGACTTCAAAGTATCGAACCTGATAGGCTGTGATCCGCCCGTTACGATATTGCACTGGTGGAGGTGCCCAGCTAATCTCCACTGCACTTGAGGATAAGCCACTGAGACGCACATGGAGAGGGCTGGTAGAAGGGGCTAGGTCGAGAATAAAACAGTTGAGGGTATATTCATCAGTATTGGTTGTTTAAGATCAAGAATGCATGTCAAAAAAACCATAGCTACGAACGACTCTCATGAGTACCCCTGGCACTGCCTGATTGAGAGACCTATAGGAACAACCAAAGGATGGACTGAACCATCTTTTGCAATCCCGAGTAACCCACCCACAACGATTTGGAGATGGGAACCACGGATTGTCCGGTTTGAGTTGTCATGGTAGTGGCTATGTGCCTTCACCAAGATAGACAGATGACCGGAGCTGAATGCGTAGGCGGTTTTTGTGGATGTACTTTTCTGTTAATGGAGGAAACTCATTTCGAAGCGATCATACTTTACCCTATCTGTTGCTGCAGTCTGCTGAGTCATCACTTTCTAAACTGTGTTCAAATTTCCATATTCGCTTCAGCAACACTGCGAAAACATTTGAAAGCTGGTCTGACGATAGGCGATGACTCAGATACGTCACAAGTCATGTTCCTCTGTCTACTTTCACAGTTGAAAGCGGCAGGAAATCGACAAATGCTAATGTATCAGGCGGGCTTATTTCCACACTAGCCTGAATCACGAGGCAATATTGGTGTAGAACACAACGAAATGAGATGGTTTTTAAATGAGACGCCTGGGTGACTGGGCGCTATTCTACTCACATATAGTAAACTGAAACTTAACCCATTTTGCGTAAAAAAAACCGCTGCTCACTGACCTGCTACACGATAATATACTGAATGTATTTCGCTGTGTTTTACTGGTAACTGCCATACTTATCAACCGATTTATCTTACTGCTCTTATCCTGTATATGATTTTATGCACATCTATGGAGTTGGTAACTGAGTGATAGAAGGCCCATCTGCAAGCAAGCAAACGACGGGTCACATAAGGGACAGTGGCTTATGGGTTTGGATCGAGATTTCGACGGTTCAGTCATAATTTTCCGCGTCCTAATCGGAACATGCTTCACTGCATCCTAGTGACCGATTTGCTTGTAACATCCCGAGGTAAAACTTTTGTTGTGTTTCATTCGGTTTATATTTTGCTTTAGTTTATACCTTAGAAAACACACTTCATCCCTCTTCGCCCTGTTACAGTCTTTTTTTCTCACAGGAACTTTTATTTACCTCGACTAATTAATCAGCTAAATTTTAGTTCACAACCAGACGCCTTTCGGTCAAGACTGTCATCCGTGGGAGGTAATTTTTGTCGCGTATTGCACTGGGGAAAAATGTCGGTCATGAGAGATGCGCAGGAAGAAAGTCGTTACACAGAAGCGGTTGACAAGACTGCTGTACTTGCCGAGTGAAAGAGATTATTCTCCAAGTCCCGGATAGAATCGGAAGTAACGTTTAATTGAAATCAAGATGACTTTGTTGTCGTTTACAATCGATGCTCCAGGAGAGAAGCTGAGCGGCATGTTTATACACCAAAGTGAATGAGAAATTTAGCTCAATTTTTTTGGGACGTGTTTTATGCGGATGATATCCCTCGCAAAGATAGATTGCTTTTACTGGACTGAGAATCCAGTGGTCTTAAGTCTTTTCCGGTATCCACTCAGCTGGTGCATTCCTCCTTGTTCCAATCAATTTAACTGATTCTCTAGTGATTTCAAACAGCTGTCTACTTTACGAGTAGTACATTTCAAATAATCCTGAACATTCGGTATCTCGAAGCGTGTATGCCAGTGGTTTGACTTTGACTGGGAAAATCGGTTGCGTAGTTCGAGTGAAGAGACAAAGAGCGGGATCTAGAAACCCCGGTCATTAGCACATGGTGCTCCGCACTTTTCGCGTGAAATCACGTGAAATCACAAGTGAGTTGAACAATAAACAGAATAAATAAAGATTTAATGATTACACAGTTTAACAGACTTTTCGTCTTTGGCCAGCAATATATTTTGCACAAACCTTTCAGTTAAACTACGTTTACACTTTAATAAAGATGTTCACGAAGAAACTGTTCTGAAACTATTCGTAGCTTGATAGATATAATCGGACACATTGTCGTGGTAGGAAGCCAAAGTTTCCCCAATTTAGTGGGTGCATTTATTGATCAGCGACTGATCTTAACACGCAGTATGTGTTCGGCTTCAGGCAGATGGTTAGGCGTGCCGGAGTGCATTTCATGGCCTCCCGCTGCGACTAGTCGGACGGGACAACTGTCCATTCACCAAAATGACAAAACCGCAGTGTAGACTGACGATTTCAGACAGGTTCGATTACTCATTCAAATGTCATACTAAAAAATGATAATGAAAATCACTGCACTGGACTCACGAGCATCAGGTGTAGTCACGTTCAAGCGGGCAGATGGACCAATGACAGACGCGTTCAGGAGGGAAACCTCGAACTGATATGTTGCACCAAACGCTGCGCATGGGTGAGAAAAGTAGTTTTCGTATAGTGAACGTAAAAGATACATAAGGTAAAATAGACGTCATGGGAGAATCATGGTTGACTAACTGTGTTACCAATTGGGTACCTTCGACAATTTCACCTAGTGACTCATTCGGCAGTTCAGTCACACCGTGCACTCTTGAGTGGGTGCGTTTGCCTTCCGTCCAAAATGTCACGTGTTGGTGGCTGACGATTTTGCACACTCCCCAGTTTGTCACTAGCCGTGCCCCAGTTGGGCCGAAATTTAGTCATTTGTTTTCATTTGTTTTTTGTTCAAAAAGGACAATCAGTCCGAAACAGTTTTTTCAAGCTGACTTCCAGCCGAAAATCCGTAAACATGACAAAACTATGAAAAGAGCAGTTTTTTTTCAAATTTTATGCTAGGTGGTGTGACAGAGATAGGCAACGCGCCTTGTGTATTTTTTATTATGTATCCTAGTTACCATGCCTGTAGGAGCTCTAAGTATCCCACCACCCAACAGCGCACTGAAGATGCCTCCTCGAATGGTGACGAAACGTTTGCAAATTAATTGCCAAGCTCGGCGAACAGATCAACAGCCACCTGATCAAATACCGAATCCCACCACCTATTGCCTGAGTTGAGTTGCTGGGTTTTCATTGCCATCTCATATCTGTCGCAGCTTAAATTGTATTATGATTTCTTATTCACAGTTTACTGCATTTTGTTACATTTTACTGTACTATGTTGTATTGAACAGTAGTTTATTTATTCCTCTATGTCTTCTGCTCATGACCGACATTAACATTGTGGACCATTCTGGATTGGTTCAGTTGGTTATACCAATCGCGTATGGCATTATCCGTTGTACGCGGAGGGCCCATTGGCTCCCTTGGATGTGATCCGCCATTCTATCATCGTAGGTACTGTATGGTAATCCTCGATAAAAAGAAGCCAAAATTTGCTCTTCCCCATGATATCCATTGAATTGGAGAGCAGGAAGGGGGATGAATAAAATGTAAATAAATAAATTTTCAACTGCTAAGCAATACACGCTTGTGCCCAAATTAAAAGATTTAAAATGTATCACGTACCGCCCCCCCTTAAACTGCCAAATTGGTACTATCTATTAAATTAGGTGTCCACCAGAATTCCCATTAGCAAATTTAGCTGGAATCACCAGCTGGTGATTCGATGTTAGGAAGACTAGTGCTCAGCGCCGCAACAGCAACAGCAACAACACAGTTCAGTGCCCGCACCATCCACAATTCCAAAGACAAGTCGAATTTCTCAGTACCGTTTGACTTGTGTAATCATTTTATGTCCCCTGAATGTTGATCACTGCATGAGTGGGTGTTGTTTCCGTCCGATAGCTCACTCGATACCAGCTCTGCTCTGCTCAAACGTCGCTTATTTTTGCTTACTGCAATTCCCATCGATCGATTAATTGCTGAGTTCCAACGACTACGGAGCTTGGAAATCAGCATTAATATGGCTATTTTTGGTAAGGGTTAGTTGCTTGTTTGTCTTGTGAATTGTGAGCTGGGGACATTCATTGGTTTTTACGTCATATGATCTCAGCTTTGATCGTGAGTTGCGGGTAAAGCTTTCGGTGAGATCACTTACTTCATTGTAATAATTTCGAACCTTACACCGTTGTAAGATTGCCATAAATCGATGAGTGGGATGGAACTGATATGGAAGCGGCCATAATGTACATGGAGTCAGTCTCTATAGGCCCTCTCACTCAGGCTTCTCGCCTGAGTTGAGCACAGCACATGTAAATAACGAATGGAACAGTTCAGTAGTCTCAACTGACGTGACTGATTGTAGTTTTATGGACAATAACCATTTCGTCATGTTTCTGCATCACCGGAGCACTCATTGAATGTTGGTATGATGTATTTCCAGGCTGAAAACCGGATAATCTTGCGGTGCCCGTCAACTAAACACCCGTTTGCATAAGTGGAATTATGGGTAGAAAATCGATGCCACAATTTCCTCCGGACACTTGTTCCTTCACTTCGAAGGCGGCCCTATTAATACACAGAGGCCCAATCCTGCTTTAACCTATGTCGGTACCGAGGCCGGCGCAAATTTGATGCCGATCAAAGCAGGACTTGCTCTGCATGGACGTGGGCCTAGACTGTCTCATCTATCTCTCAGGGAGTCTGTAGGTTCTCCCGCAGCTGCGGAAACGCTTACACTGGTAAGACAGACATGTCTAAACCTGTACGCAGCCGCACACATTCCGGTGTATACGGTCCACATTTGTCAGGTAGCCGTCGGAGGGGGGCGGGACAGACCAAATGGCGACCTTGCATTGTCATTTTAGATACTGGCCCTCGGGTTGACCCGGTCAATTCATTCCAAATCGTGTCGTGATCACATCAACGCAGCCCCGACTGCGTGCGCAGAAAAAGTCGAAGCACACGATTTGGTTACATGAAACTGATTGGAGGACTTGCAGAAATCAACGAATCAGTGTTACTTCAACACTTTTCTAGTTTTTGTTCATATGACACACACTGAAGCAAGTTTAAGCAAGTTTAACAAATGTGGTGGATATATCAGGCATATTTCTGTCAGACACTGTGCAGCAATGTGTTGTTTTATGCATCGTCATTGAAATCACATCCGGGTTCAGCATCAATGCTCCATTACCATACAACCATAATTTATGAGCCTTATTCTGAAAAACTGAATGCTAGCGTATGGGGAAAAGACCTTGTGCTAGCCGTGATACGTACACTGTCAGTCTCTTAGGCAATCTGGATATAAACTGATGACAAAAACGCTATTCTCATCATCTAGCAGCTACATCTTTAGATGCCCCCAACCGTGCACAACGAAAATCATAAGGAGCTCATCCTGGAAGACGAATTGCACCAACCGTACCCAGACTTTTCGAATTCCCTTTCATACCCGTCTGGCAGGTCAAAGGCTTACCACGACTCTGAATTTGGCCTGGAAGACAGCACTCTTTTCGGCAAACGGTGATTCAACATACGCCCTACCTGACCACACCATCGCAGTTTTGCTTTCAGCTGGACTGTTCTATTGAAGTCCCAGCTATACAAAAGAAAACTTGTTTTCTAGTTATGTCGTTACGGATTCCCGACACCAGCCTACACAAGCTATGGTTTTGAGACAACAGTTGTCGAAGACCTGAAAACATCTCAGTCCGGTCGCTCGAAGAGGCCAAGACATACCGTTTTGCTGCCATAGGTGTCTCAAATTGGTAAAAGCGACCGGAGCCTTGGAGATTGATGCATTATCTGTCACACTGAAGTCAGAACTAATACAACTTTCAAGATACATCAAACGCTCCGTAACTTCGAGTGCCTCTCTATCAGCAGTGTGTATCTCAAGAGCCTCCACAGAGAGGAACTCGGAACGTTCCTCATAGTAATTGAAGACCAAACCCTCCAGCCACGAGTGGTTAGCATTGTGGTTAGCCTGCACTCAGACAGGATATGGCGCCACTCATCCTTCAATCAGCTGATCCGTATCACGTGGTTACGCAGTGAGTGGCTGCTCGACCGACGATTCCTCTGGTGGAAGGTTCATTCGTGTGAATTATTTTCGTCTTTTGGGTGATGGATATTCTTACTTCCACTCAAAAAGTTTTAATCAGGTTGCTTGAAGGGTTCCTCTGAACTATTCTGGTTATTTTACCGTTATTCTGTAAGTTAACGTCGATTCCTTGTTCATGAGTGTTCCACTGAGTGAAGTAGCTGCTCAATTGTGTGGCCATATAACATCACATATTGTCACACTAGGTATGCTGTCTGAATTACTTAGAGACATTACATTGGTTTGTACACAAAACGTTTGCTTTGTTATAGAAAGTACTGCTTACCAACAAATCGATTTTGTTTCCAAGTTCAGCCCATTGGTCCCAAAATGGGCTGATATTTCTTCCGGTAAGAGTTTAACAACTTTATGGTAATATTTGAAGTTACTATTTTTACAAAGCGTATACGGATAGCATTTTAACTTTTATTCCTGACTATAATTTTAGTTTGATTTTTGGTATTATGAATACTGTTAACTGTAAATTGTCAGTGTCTCGTGAGGTTGAACTGAATGGAATTTGGGTCATCCGCAGTGTTTTCTTGACTTGACCTTCGAATGGGACGTTGTGACAAACGGTCTACCATCAAACCAAATTGAGCGGAAAATAGCTAGCTACATTTTTGTCGTTTCTCGGTCACCTCATAGAAGCGGGACTTAGTAAGAGGAATATGAAACATACACACTAATGAATAATTAGGTGAAGCAGAAGGCTTGAAACAGGTTTTGACCCTAAGAAACTACCAGGACAGCTTCAGCACCCTTAAGAAGAACACACCCTCTACCATGACTGGCAATGCCCGTACGAAAGAAGTCCCAATGTGCTGGCATTTCAAGGACAGAAACTCAAAGCCGTTCCAAAATGCACGTTTTTAGCTACTCGGTTAAGCTCGATCTCTGTAACCGGAGGATTTGCTTGTCGGAATAAATCCAAGACTATGCCTGATCACTCTATTGCAAATGTAGACGGGTCTGTACCTTTCTCAGAGGATTTCTGAGTTCTTTCTAAAGAGTTGCTGCAGTTGATGCAGTTGTCAGATAACGACTCAACATCAACGATTCGGGGCCGAGGGTGATCAGCTACGCGTTGTATCTATCAAATGATTCATAAAGCTGACTACTCCCAAGGTTACTAAATTCGACTGCGCCGTTAAACTCCGAAGCGATGTTAACTGGAGCGTAATATCTAACAATAT
Organism: Clonorchis sinensis; assembly: GCA_003604175.2. Lineage (NCBI taxonomy): Eukaryota > Metazoa > Platyhelminthes > Trematoda > Opisthorchiida > Opisthorchiidae > Clonorchis > Clonorchis sinensis. The sequence goes on from CM030370.1 coordinate 38,748,928, forward strand.
GTGAGCAAAAGTTATTGATTCATGCCTTCTGTTTACCGTGGAATCGACCTCATCCCAACTTTGGTTAAGACTTAAGGTGGCATTCGACGTTCGGTCTCTTTTACTAGTTCTTTTACCCATAGATGTAGAATGGTATATGGCCGTGACTAAGAAAGGTAACGTGGAATGCTAAAATATAGCAACCTGTATCCTCTTGCTGTTTTGACCAAATGGATTTAAAGTAATCAATTTTCCAAATTACCTATCTCTGTTCACACGGTGGTTGGTGAGAATTTTCCAGTTGAGGTCGAACCAACCAATCGTGTAATGTAGCGGTTACGAATGAGCGAATACCGCTCGAACTGATTAGTTTGCCCAGCGGTCTTAATGAATGCGTGAGAGTAGGGCGTAAACAAGTGGAAGGAATCGATAGTCACCTTGATAGGAAATTGTCGATAAGATTTGTTATTGTTTTTCTTCCGTTTTCAACATCGTCTTAGCTGAGAGTCAAGGTCCAGTATTCAGTAACGCCCGCAGATACTATGGAAACCACCAGAAAACTCAAACTGGAAGGAATTTCAACCCCAATGCAGCAATACGTTTCTCGGACTTTTTCAACACTTTACTGTAGAGGCGCGGCATCGAAAGCCGGGCGGCAGTTGCAACTTGTGACTCGGAACAAAACACTAAACGCATGGAAAATTTTGAGAATATTTGACATGGTTGGGCAAGAGTAAATGTAAGGCGCAAGAATACTACACCCTATGATGATGAGACGAGCAATTTTGCGGTGGTCTACTGGTAGATACGATGAGATAAAACGCTTTCCTATGAGCTTTGTGATAGTGGATCAAATTAGCATATGATTAGCGAAATACATTATCATTTGCAAACAAATTTGGTTTTGCGAGAGACTCACTTGGAATTTTCAGCAACCTTATGAGTAGTGTATTACGTCTAGAGCATATGATGGTGTCACACCATTGCCCATATCACTTGATCTATTGCATGAGGAGACAAGTGGGCGAACTTTGGCATCACGGATAGGGTTAATTCACTTTCATCCGGATGATAATTTCACTTGTGTGCCAGACAACCGGGAAAACAAGAATTTTGGACTAGCCTTTTCCGACCAATCCATCTGACAAGCAACAGCCTGCAGTATTATCGAATGCCAGACCATAAAGTAGCTCTCAATTTTGGTAGAATCGCTATATGAACTGGGAGAGCTTCAGCATATGTATGAGGTGGGCAGGATGATTCTCACTAATCTGTCCTTCCCGTCTCACCAGTCTTAGTCTTTATGGTGACAGCAGGTTTTGAACAACGTATTTCAAGTTGCTAGCAGACAGCCATCCTGGGTCGAAATCCATATGATCCAAATGCACAGATCATTGACGTTTTCTTCAGAGTTATCTCTCACCCGGTCCCACATTGCCTACGGAGCTGCGACCGGTGTCCAGTCCTGCTTGCTCCCCTAAGAAGAGCAGCGCACTTCGGTGTACGGAGGCAACTAATTCACCACAACCCAGTAGTAATTGGTGTTCTTCACAGTTTCGGCGAGGATTTGCTTGAGGGATCTTTGAGTGTTAAGCAAAAGTAGTATTTCCACCAGAAGCAGAAGTCTAAAATAGCTACCATCACCATAGACACAAAAAGACGCCAAACGCACATGGATGCAGGCAAGCGCACATTACATACATGCATTGATGAATTCAGTTTGAAGTGCTGTATTACGTGTAGCCGAGTCAAAGTCACATGTGAACCACTAAGCTATGCGGATGCAAGCCCTGACCCTCGACCCAACCTAGCACAGCCACGTAATTGTACAGACGCATTGCTGCGCAGCGGCTTGTTTTGGTCCATCAACCGCAAATATCGGTGTTGTTTGATGTAACGTGCAAGAACTCGGTGGTCGGATGCGTGTCTGTGTTTATTTATGGCTATTATTATCCTGGATTCTACGCTAATATCCAATGGGCGAGTCCACATGCGTGCAGCGCAATGAATGACTCACCTATACTGTCACCATCCGTAGATCGGAACGTATTTCCAGTCACGTTGGCCAACAAACGACGGCGAAGCAGAGGATGGAGATTTAATGCTTCATTGTGGTAACCACTTGGATCATCGACCAGTCCGCCTTCGGGGTACATCCCGTATCCAGTTGCCATCGATTCGCCTGCTGACATCCCAGGTTGCTGCTCGACCAGTTCACTGATCAGATCCTCCGGACCGACAAGACGGACGAATACTTGGTAGGTGATCTGCTGACTAGTACGCAGACCATCAGGAGGGTCCCAAGCTAACTCGATTGATAGGTAGGATGGTTCGGCTATTCCCACATAGCCCAGCTGGTCAGGATGGGTTGGTTTGGGTTTCGGACGCTTGTGAATACTCACCAAATGAAGGTTCTTTGGTTTCATGGGTGCTGTTGAAAGGAATGGGACAAGTGGAGAAGGGAGGCTATCAAACTGATATATACGTGTAACTTGAGGAGAACATCAGACCAAAAGACGGAACTGCTCCAATTTTGACGGAAATTTCTGAATTCGCCCAGATTTATTCTTACCTGAGTTGTCTTTTCACAGTCTATGAAGCTTAGCAACTACACTTTTTCTGATCCATTTTCTACCGTTAACCAAATCCAATTACAGCTTATCTTTTCACATAACAATGTAAAATTTGTTGCTACAGTGCACAATTATTAGAAGAGTAACATTTATTTTTCCCACCGTTAAGTGTACACAAAAAACAGCTTTGCCTCTCGCAGGCTTACTTTGATGCATCCTATAGTACTTATTGAGAAAACGTTGAATATAATATACACATATATATACACATATATACATATATATATATATAATACAATCTAATATAAAAGTTACTAATTGCAGCATCAGCTGATGCGCTATCGTTCGTACGTTTGAATTTTGGGACATAGAGGTCCACTCTGCGCGTCTTCTGCATCCGGACACTCACCTGTCAACTGCAGCTATGTCTCTGAACACATTTGAACTTTTTTCATCTCTGACCTTTGCTCAATGATTTCAACCAGACTGATTTCCAATGACCCCTCTCGACTGATAAGTTAGTTATATGAATGTCTGCGCCAGATTCTGTTATTCTCACTCGGTATTAGGAATGTTTCTGAGAAAAAAACGATACTCTAACAAGCTGTGTAGACGGTCTTTGTGCAAATTCACTGCAAATACACTGCCCTAGAATATACTCTCTATTTCCCTTCCCATAATAATTGCAACTAAGCTTCCTGAGTGATCTGTTGGTTTTGTTTTGGATAACGATTTCGGCTAACCTGACTTGCGGACTGACTTGTCAGTTTTACAACTAATTGAATGCACTCATCAAACAATTCCCATTTTTCGGCAGATTGCGGCGCTCCCAACCGTGCGAAACGGACAAGAAATTCAATTCACACAGCGCTAGTAATCAATATTCCGTTGCTTTGGGCAACAGTTGATGGGTCATTGATGAGAAACCGATAATTTTCCATCCACCATAACCAATGGCGCTTTGATTATAAGCATTAGGATTAATGGGAAATGGTACGTCAACACAGATCTCACCCGCATTTATACGGAGTTTAACGGGAAAGAAGGTGAACACCGGTTTTCGAAGGTAATGCAGAGGAAATTGGTCATGGAGCTTTTCCGGCTAATATATGTTGTAAACTTTATGCTCGTCCCGTTATTGCAGAGCCAGTACCAGTTGAACTGAACTGACTTCAGTCTACATCACATCAGCCGACTTCACGAGAGACTGATCAGCCATATGGTATTGAATATTGGGATGTTCATACATCTATGACAGAGGATTATCGCTAACAAGAGGGAAAAGCTAATGTATGTCCAAATGAAAGAAACTATCACAAGGTTGCTGAAAACCAACCTTATGAGTAGTGTGTTTACTCTAGACTATGTACTGTGTTATCTTGGATATCGTCATAACTGAAACATTCAGCGCAGCACATTCAGCTAAAAAAATATCATAAGCAAGAGATTCAGCTAGGATTCAGTTAAGTCCCCTATCAAAACCAACAGTCACTTTACACAGTTCATGTTCTACACACGGCTGGCACACAAATAGACCCTTTTAAACTGGATTTGAAGGGACATTCAAATGAGTACTCGACGCATTTCCCGTTCACGGCATGTATCAAATAAACTTGCCGCAAGTGGACTGCTTTCTGCTTCAGTTGGAACGATTTCAAAATATCGGAGTACTTTCATTGATATGCCTTTACTCATAAGATTGATGAGATCTGTGGACAACTACAATCAGTTTCGTCCTACTCAGTCGGAAAATGGGACGGCAAGTAGAGTAATGCACTAATTTTGGAATTAAAAATCCAGAATAACGACAGATTAAGCTGAATTGTTCGTCCCACGAAACTGTGGAACTGAAGTTGATGCACACAGTGTTGTAAAGCGGAAGTGACAGAGCGAGACATCCGGTGAACTTTAGTTGTTTCATTTAAACATCAACTGGGTTAAATGGTTGTTTGATTAACCGGTGGTAATTTAGACTTGGGTACTCACAGAGCACCGTTCACTGGACTACTGGAGGAATCAGAGCATGAAACCCCATAACTTATCCATTTCTAACGGCTACAAGATGACATCATTGTGACAAATCACCTTGTCGCCTGGTGGCTAGTATCAGAGTTCAGCCAGATGAAACCACACATTCACAATGATTTACGTGACAGGAGCTGGCTGCGGCTTGCTAATACGCGTAAATTACTAGGGACTTATAGCACTCAGTTTGGACGAAGTAGAAAATTCTACCCAACACACAAAGTGACTTTGTGAAACTCCATTATCCAATTGAAAGTTGATTATCACTGTGATGAATCATCGCTCTATCACCGCTTCTACGAGACATTCCTGAATCCTGTGAAGGTAGTCCGTTTCGGCCAAGGCGCTGTATACATAAGTAATAACAACTATATAGAAGGATACCATCAAGAAAAGTACTGGTCCTCTCTTTGGTCGACTCACTTCCGGGAATGAACGCCTAAGGCTGGATGAAAGTGTTCTTTCGAATGGATCTACCGTGGGTACGAATACCACACTAACGCGTGGCTTATACTGTGTTAGCGTGGCAATCTCATTTGTGCGATTCCAAACCCACTACCGCCAGGGGGTCGTTCGGTTAACAAACTATACTGAAATCTAATTCATCTGGAACCTTTTTTCTGTTATTTGAATGCATGATGAACGACCAACTAATAGGACAAACCGACTCACACACTGTCAATCACACAAAACAATATGTGAATTCGGTAGGGCTGAGTCACATACAACATTAATATCACACCCCCAAGCATTACCACGTTAAGCAAATTATCCGATGTTGTCATTCCTCAATGGTTGAATGCTGCACTCGGAATGGACCATAATTCTAAAGGTGGAAACAAACCTGTTGGTCGTGAAATTGTTTGCCAGTAATTAGGCCATTGTCCGTGCGGATCAACGTGTTGGCGCCAATCTGTCCACATTTTATCATTGGTGCCACTGAAATCCTGCACACTTGGACGATTTTGTTGTAGTGTGTTGCCTTGCATTGTCCAACTTACGATAAATAGTGAAATTAAAAATCCACGGTCTATTCCGCTCCACGAAGGAGTCATGGTTAAGTACGTTTTACAACACAGTCCGGAACAGGAAATTGCAACTGGTCGGTAGAGATTCAATGGGATATACCCTTCAGGTTCATTTTCGTCTTGGCAATAGTCAAGGCATGGGATCGCACAACCAAAGCCAACCCGTTAGACTGCATAGTTTTTGCTGGTCTCCACATTTTGGTTGGAACGTGCAAAACACTCGACTTGCTGGCAGGCCTATTCGAACGGTGCCCTGATTGGGCAATGTGGTTGGCCAATCAGCGACGCGATGGTGACAGTCCGACTCGAGATGACATCGGAAAGTTAGGTGAGAGTGTGATACACGAAATAGGTGGATATTTTGCTTGGGGATTTAGAATGCACCCGAAATGGTACGATGAATCCACCTACTGTTGTGACACTACTGCTTCACGAATACCTGCTTTACAGCTTGGCGGTCCTTATCCTGAACGCCAGTGGATTTTATTAATGATTTATAGTTAAATAATGTTGCGCTAGTGGTCTTTATTTTTATTTACAAGCAAATTGGTTGGTACGTAGAGGTGAGCACACAGCCATCGTCTTAAAGTAAGATTACAAAGAGGAACGCGACATCTTGTTCTATGCAGTAGATCAGAATATTTGTCCCAAGACGTTATTTATCTCAATCTGCCAGACGAATAGGCGAACCAGCCTCGGGTGATCAATCATTAGACAGGCATGGCTGGGTTCGCCTCAACCCAGCCTCTGGAGACCAACATAAATACTGATGGTCGTGCTATTCTAAGGTCTCAGACTTATCCAGAGATTATTATTTGGTTGTATATAGTGAAGAATCATTTGTGCTGTCTGATTGTCAGCGTTGGTGTTTTACGGATGCTGAATAAAAATACGTGGAGAAGCGTTTGAGTGATTTATTTCACTGATAGCTAGACTGACGCTGAACTGTCTCCTCAAAAGCAGTCATAGCTTAGCTTCCAAAATTCCTAGCTGTGTCTCTTTGTGGACGCTGAGTGAAGTTCACACCAAGTACTACAACATGAGGAGGATAAAAGCGGAGCAATGGTACTCGTCTACAAAAAAGACCACGAAGGCCACCTGAAAGTTTTTATGAACAGAACAAGAACAAACAAGCCTCATCATTAAACAGGCTTCAAAACAGCTAAAACTTTCTTCTGTTCCAATAAATACAATGCTATCATTCGAGTTACAGCATTAAATCCATTGATTTATTTTGCGAATCGGCTAGTTTTGCCGTCTGTTGATCGGAACGCGATTGCTATCCACTTTGGGGCGGGGGGGGGGGACGATTACCTTTCAAAAAATCACTGTTCGGGGCTCTGAATGAGGAGAGAAGAATTATGGATAATTCAGACTGGATTCCCACTTAGGATTAAAGGTGATTCACGACGCTTCCTTGCACACTTTGCATGGCACTGTTGTTAGTAGGAAAGTCTGTATTGTTTGTCTCATGTGAATTCTAAGCGTCAGAATGAAAAAGAAAAGCTTGAATTAAGCTCGCCCAACATGTCAGAAAAAGAGGCCGGTTGGCGACAATTGGACCACCCAAGCTGGAATTACATTTCTCGCTTGTGACGCCTGTAAGGCTATCAGATTCAACGGTGCATGTTGAATCCCCCAGGTTAGTAAATAAGTGTTTGCACACCATCCTAACGATGGAGGGTACTACTCAATGTCCCCGAAATCGTGAAATTTGCACCACTGTCGAAAAGCCTTACAAATGTTTTTCAGATGTTTATCTTCGTCAATCGGATTCCATTTCAATAATGCATAAAACCATTTTCCGAGGAAAACTTTGAGTTCATTAATTGCACAGGGTTCTATTTGTAAAATGCTTTTGGAGCTGCGAACCGTCCAGGTGGCAATGTACTACAGCTTGATGTACTATACTCAAGAACAACATATCAGGGTGGCTTTTATGAACCATTCCCGGATTACATAACCCATATGTGATAGAATGTGCAGCTAGATATAAGACATTTTACCCTTCAGTTTGCAAAGTCATAGAATCGTTCACACTTAGGCACGCCCTTAGTTATAGGTATACCTGTGACTTATGTAAAGGGAGGACAAAGAAAATTTGGAAAAAACATAAAATATCTTTGAATTGCTGCCCAAGCTCTTCCCTGTATTCACCTAGTTATCATGTCTATTCGATGTGCGTCGGTATAAGGATTAAAATCCAAAATTATTCTACGTTTTCTGTCGCCTATGGACGGAAAAAACAACAAACTGTCAGATTTTCTATTTAGATAAATCTTGCAACAAACAACACAGCATATCCAGCTTCCATGGTAGGATAGGATGGGATACCAACCCAACCATGTGCGTTGGCCTTACTGAGTATACCGTATCAGTTTTAAAGGCGGCGAATGTCGCAGAATATTAAAATATAAAATTATGAGTGGCGGCATCTTAGAACTTTTTAGATGCTGTGTTTGGTAATAAAGAGCGGACAAGAATGGATTTGAGACACAGAAGAGTTTCAATGCCCTATATTCGAAATTAAATTTAACTTCTTCCAGTTTGGTTTGAATTTCTTTCGTGCGTTCACTTCCCGCCATAGTAAAATAGAAACACAGTCAACTGACAAAGTATCTGCACCTTAATGGCTGTAACCGACTGAACTGTGCCCGTAGGGTTCTTGGTCATCTTTAGTCGCTTACAGAATTTTTTAAATGTGAACCGATCAACCCGTATGTCCAGTTGGCATTTAGACCGCAGTACACCATCCAGCTGGGTGAGACTTGGGTCTGTATTTGCTTCTTTTAATTACGTTACAACCAGTCGTACCTGTTTTTGCTTTCATTTAGCTCTCTTTCAGCCATTAGATGTGTAATGATCCAAAGACGAGATTCTAAAAACATCAGTATACTTCCCTGTTTTTACTGAAACTGCGGGACTGTCCGGACAAAGATGGGTTTGTTGAATTTTATGCCAGACTGCCTTATGGGACAAAGTTTTTGCCTCGTCAGAAAGTGTTCAAGAGCTTACGGTAAACACTTAGCCATACCGTGTTTTTGTTGTATCCTGACAATAGCTACAAACATATTGGATGTTTAGAATGGTTCTTCGATTACCATGTTTGGATTCAACAGTGTCATGATGTTTTCATTCACCCAGGTGCTGTTTCACTACCAGTCTACCCCGTTTCCTTACCAACATTGCGAGTCTCGTTTAGCCTAATTTTTTTTTATCGTAAGTGTTTCACCAAAGCCAGTTTCATGATGAATACAAGACCTTTTCGTTTTCATGTCGTTTTGCATAAACGTTAGCAATAATTTACTTCAAGGCGACGTTTTGGAAGATTAGTGAAACTATTGTCTTTTGGTAAAAAGAAGAATGAGTACACCGAGGGCAATACACATAACTTACCAAGGTAGCAAGAGTCATTGATGAATACCTTTTAGCTCCTTGTTACTAGACCGATGGCAGTTAAATAATTTTCGGTTGGTTTGGATTTCAGTAAGCACCCGTCATGCCTTATGACAGAGTTTCATGCCAGTTCCCCCATGCCTTTATACAACCTTGGACAGTATAGCATTGTGTGACCTGGGAAACAACGCGCTCTGAAAAGGCTAAGTGAATCCAATCGTACTGGGAGAGTGGTCGTGGTTTCGAGAAACGAACACCATATCATTCGTACGTGTTTTACACAGCCAGTTGATCTCCTTCCACCTTTTACATCCAGGGTCTTTAGATGGGAAACATATCGAATCTGAAAATAACGACGTCTGCTTAATCCATCCGTAATAATGTGGTAGCTCTTTGTATGGTTTAAGGCACCAAACTTTTTCTCGTCCCATGGTCCAAAACCGAGGGCATAGAGGGCAGATAATTTGTTGTGAATGCCGAAAAGACGATGAATAGTTTTGCTGACTAAGACTGAGTGAAACCATCCTTAACAGAATAGTAACTGTTAAGGATGTCCTGCGGAACCCAGTGCACTGAAACAAAGGATGTTGAGGATTGAATGACCCATTGACTAAATACGTCACGAAAAATCTACAAAGGATTTCGAAAGCTACTCACCCAAAGCACTCAATAAAACGACCGTATATCCTTGAGATTGTTTGGGGCATTTTATCCGTAATGCCCACTTACCGGTACCTTCTCATGGGCCCTAAGGAATAAGGTCCAACGATACTTACGTCCGGAATGGTAAGACCAGAGCAACTTTTGTGAACTTGCATCAACCGTGGCGTAGGCCACTTATCTGTCAACTGCCGCAGTGTGCTCCATATTGTTATACGGTCAGAAAACCAGCTTCGGTGCGCTCAGGAAAATGTCAAAAACTTCCAGTGTTTAACCATCGATGTCTAAGGAGCATTGATTGAGTCTGATGAGACCCCCGGATCAATAGTTTTGAAGTAAGTAGAACGGTTTTCTGAAGAAATAAATCGCCCACGATAGGTGAACTGATCGCACTCTACGGGTTGCGCTGGCTCGGCCATGTTATCCATATGGCAGTTGGCCGACCTCCTCAGACAGCCGTTTTTGTACAATTGCGCGAAACGTAGAAACGAGCCAAGGGAGGCCAAACAGTCAGTTGGCAAGGAACTATGAAAGTCTAGTTATTGCCGTTTGCCTGGACGGGAACCCCGAGATGGGAGCCATCAGTACTTAGGGACGTTACCAGTTCAATCGCGCGCCGGTAGCGCGCATGCCTTCAGTAAATAGCTGCCTCTCCAATCTTCCCAATGAAGAGTCCACTGGTACTTTTTTTAGAATCTCAGTTATATCACTTACCATCTCCATTATGTAGCTATCTACCCCTAACTCTCCGAGTGATCAGCGAACGAATCTGTGGCAGCTTTAACCACTGTACAGCAAGTACGCCATTTTTAAGACTGACACTGATCATTATTATTAGTAATATTGTTATTATTATTGATAGTATCATCATTACAAGTACTATTACCAAGGAATAAGCCCATGCTTGGTTCGTCGGAACTTCCATCGAAAAGTATACATAGCAACTCTTGGAAGAATGAGTCACTCAGTTACTGAAATTTATTGAGTACATCACATTTTCTGATTTTGTTATAAAATACACCGCCGGATGATTGAAATTAGTTACCCGGATAAAAACGTGTTACTTTTGGATACTACACCAGATGTGACAGCTTAGACATGCGAGTGTAAGATACCGGTTGATGAAGCACCGGGACTCAAATTACTTGCCATCTGCCTGGAACGGTTAGACAGGATAGATTTCCTTCAAGCATACCAAATTTCAGTTACAAACCCCACTTTCGCTGTCATAAAAACAATAACGAATTTTGTCTGGGTGTTTATCAAGCCCCATTAGTAATGTAAACTTTTGAACGAGGACTATCCAGCACACTGACTACCAAATTTTCGTCAGTCCCAGTTAACCGAATTGTAGTTGTATCTCAGTGTGCACAGTAAGGTGCATTTTAGGGTGACAGATGAAAGCTGTAAAAAATTGAAATTTGTGTGATCGAATAATTTTTCGAAAAAAATGATTAAGGTGAATGTGCATCAGAGTTCGAAAGTGATTAAATTTGAAGTTTATGCGTTGCTCAAAAAATAATGTAACACAACACACTGTGATTTGGTAGAAGTACCAAGCTTTGCTTCAATAAGAAAATGTAAAAGTCGATTAACACAATGCGGCAGAGTATAAATGGATTTAGTTATTACGAATGTGCAGATTTTATTTCCCTTTTTACTTCTCTCATATGGACAAATCGCTCTTGGTAGCAAACACATGTTCACCACCAAGATCTCGGTGGAAGCTGAGAGACAGAAGTACTTTTATGAAGCACTTTTATCCTAAAAAGTCATGCATAGAGTCCCTCATCACCCATTCAAGTGTCTACCCACATAACCCAGAAACAGCTGATTCAGGATGTATCAGGTTAAAAGTACCTGGTGCTTGTAAGCAGACAAGGTGAGTAAAGGCTCTCCTGATAGTTTGGTCACATTCTCAGAACATAACTAACGGACTGGCGGATCGAATATCTCTAGGATCCTGACAGTGATGAGAAGCGCTCAACTATACAGGCGCTTCAGCAGTTTCGAGTGACTTTTCACTTATTCTTTGTACATGTATAATCATGTTTGTAATGGACAGCCGATGACAATCTGAGAATAACTCTTGTGCGTTGTTCTCAAATAGAAAAGATTGCCAGCATGTCTGGACACACGGATTTGTTCACTAAAATTCAACGAACAGGTCAGTAAGCCTAAATTTTAATAGGGATTTCTCAACATCTATTTCTGTCTATTGATCTGCATTGCTACGACACAACAGAACCATTTGTTTTCAACCCACCTTGGTCGGCAGGTAACAGGGCTCATCAGAAACGGAGCTCAGAGTTTGCAAGAGTAGTCATTTGATCGATTGGCTCAGAAACACCGAGAGGTGAAAAATGGGCACAACGAGGCTGTAGGATCCCACCATAGCACTGTCCTGTCGCGAAAGATTTTTGGAATCGCAGAACCCTCATTAATATCTACTGTATACTTTTATATAGTTCATGGTTGAACTGAAGTTGCTCCAGTGTTCTCATGAACAGGAACTAAGTTTCGCGTTCACATAGTCGTAGGCTTTTGTACATCCGCATTACTAATAAATAGAATGAGGTTGCTGTATGGTAAAATATAAATTTGTAGGTCCAACACCATTAGACTGAGCAGATGCTAAGTGTTTTAGATGATAAAGTTGTGAACTGCTGCGGTGTTTTGTTTAAATATCTCAGCCCGGATGATAAAGTTGTGAACTACTGCGGTGTTTTGTTTAAATATCTCAGCCCGCCATCCATTGGGACGAATGACAATACTAGGCATAATATTGTCTGAATATAGGCGGTATCGTGTTATTAGCTGATCGCTATGGTAACTTCACTGAATATGTAAGCTGAAACAATACTTTAAACCAACGACCCCGCCGAAAATTGATCTTTCCTCGTACGGACAATGTTTGTAATTGATCTGTCCCTACGGAAGCTTCTCTAGCTCCTAATGGTGACGTATCTCCGTCTGTTACTCTAAATAACAAGAGATGAGTCATTGAAAATGAGATCACTCGAATCTCGGGCAATTTCTATTTTCTTTCAGAATTCGTTAAATTTATTTGAATGCTTCCCTAGGTTCCGAAACTATCAAGAACAGCTATGTCAAAATTGCTACAGTACGCTTGAATTGGCATCTTTTCCCGGGTTGAGAAATGTGCAGATTTCAATACTGACCAAAAGAAAGAAGTCTGACGAGTACACCCAGACAGTGTCATACTAACTAGTGTTATTGGTTCCCGTGAGTGAACAGCAGTGTGAGATATTTGAGTAAAACAAAGCATCACTTTATTCCTTTACAAAGTCAACGGCTGACTTCTGTTTTGTTTCAAGGAGTCTTGAAACTAGCCCAAATGTTTGTTAGCTGTACCACATTCGGACCGCATATACTGGCAGTATAGGTCTGAAAAGATGAAAACGTATCTGGACCCCAAGCTAAGATGGAGGCCACTGTGACCACAGTCAAAATGTCCTCCAACTGCTTTGTAAAAGCAAGACAGCTATTTAAAACGGCTATGAGTTGAGGTGGTGTTAGGACGCACTCAGACCGAAACGTACATGTGCAGAGAATGACGCGTCGCAAAGGTTACCATCGTTCAACACATGATCCGGATAGCAGCTGCGCGAGCGGAGCATACCAAATGCGGTACAGCAACCAGCGGAACTTGTGTGAAAATGGCCAAGGCAGAATCATCTCCATTGGCTGGACATTAACGAACGAACAGGTGACTATTCGGCCAATCAACCATCTTACAGTCATGCACCATCTAGTTTGACTGACGGTACAGCCGTGCTCTTTGCCTTCTGTCGTCTTGTCGCGTGGTCTGGCAAGCCCAATTTGGGCGCAACCGATAGGCTTGCTTACGTTACGACTGAAGGTCAGAAACCTAACTCAGACAGGATCTGAGTTTCACTTTTGACAGGCTTTTAAACCATTATCAGGTCCCACACCGTACGTATGGACTTTTGGTTAAAAGCGTGAGCGGTTCCATGTATTTTTCGAGCAATGTATCGGTTATTTTGAAACCTGCTGTCTTTTCAAATGTGACCGGTAGACACTGATGTACCTCTAATATTTCTGCTTATTTTAACGCAGTGTTTAGGATGCAGGTCACATACCTTGATGTTTGGTTCGAACTACTGGGAAGACAAAGCTCTGGCCAACTCCGCGGAGGTTTGCAGCTGCCACTGCAATCTGATATGAAGCGTTCGGAATTAGCTCGCCGATTGTAGCTGTGTACACAAAATCGGGACTGGATCCATAGGTGGCGAGGACTTTGCGTTGACCAACGCGTGAAGGATCCTGATAATACGCGTCCGAATCGGGCTGGAGGCCGAGACTAGGGACTGTTGGACTTCGGCAATCCAGGCAACTCCACATCAGTTTGTAATGACGTACTTCGGTTAACCTCTTCTTGGGTCCTTTCCAAGTCACTTGTACTGCAGTTGGACCTTGGACCAGAATTTTCTGTCCTTGAGGCATTTCAGGTACTAAAGCAATAAAAGTAGGTGACGGTATGTGCAAAAATAAATTAGTCATTCAAATAAACTCTTCCCAGTTGAAACAGAATGTGCTTGTTCTAATTATTTAGGCATGCAGTTCGCGATGGAACTGGATTTTGAACTCCAACAGATACTTGACTGAATGAAGAAACTGTAGCATACTTGTTGGCTGACCTTCTATGTCGTATATTCATTTGCGGAAAACGTCGGAAGTCTGTCTTTAAAGCTCATTGGAATACACTTTCACAGCATTGAGTTACGAACAATAAATTCATTCCGAAGTCATAGACACTGTTCAAGCTAGACTAAGAAGGATACCACAGAACGCTCACCATCTAACAAAACCTGTAGGTCTTCTGCATATCACTAATGCTGTCAATAATTAGGCACTACTAATAAAAAGTAGATAAACCGGATTCATGTTCGTTCATATGGACCTACAGGATGAACTGTGGCCCAAGGAATTTGTTTACTTTCATTCATAATAGGGTTACTAGTCAATGAGCTGTTTCACAGCTTTAATAAAGGTTTATAATTTTCATGACACTTGCGCTCACCACTAAATTTAACTGAAGTTAGGACGCGAAAGGTCGATTCTTTCAATTTTGGCATCTTTTGGACGGGTTAATTCAGTCCTAACGTCTTTCATTCAAATTCGTTCGCTTCATGCTCTATGAACTAAGCCTAAATTGACGGTCGTGAACAAATTATAAATGTCCATTTTCTGGTTTGAGAACGATTTATAAATAGCTTTAATGGGAATCTTACTGACAGGTTTTTATTTCTCTTTATGTGAAATGTATGGGAAACCTCCGTAGAAGGTTGGCCACACAGTGGAACAGTACACAATCGAACATCTGTTCTTCGGCGGCAGTTTGACGACCGTTCCATCGTTTTCTATGTGCCTGTCATTGTTACAAACTTTGAGTCTGCTGCTGACTGAATTATCCTAGTCTAGCATCCACCAGTGGTTAAAAGCGGTTGCATATCCCTCTCTTGTCACTGGGATAAATGTTGGTTAGATATCAACATTCAAGCGGACAGTTGATGTTCCCCGCTTTCTCTCGTTTTGAAGTAAGCCCATTTTATCCGCTATTGTCGGTATAGAATAATTCTCCTAACCCTTTCAAACTTTGCCATTGAAAGGGAACACAATTTGCGGAAGGTCAGAACATGTCTTGACGCGCTACCGTACTGCGTTTTGTGGAATTCTAACTACGCGTAGGCATTTGATATAACCATGCAGTGAAACGTAATCATCGCATGCGCAAGCCCGGTGAATACACGTGCTCAAGCAAGTGCAAAAGGAAGCAAGCACACACTCGTCACCAAAGTTCGAAATGCTTGTGGCTCGGACACCGGACCGACTTGTCGTTTCTTGGACTCATTCACCCACGATCCGGAAGATTTTGAGGCAGTCGCTGCCCCCGTTGCAGCTCCGTTATCTAGTGCTTGACGGACCATCCGCAACCAAACGCGGTAGTCTGTGCCTGGCGTCAAGTGCATCATAGAAAAACAACAACATATTTCCAGAGGTAGCGGAATTACTCCGGTCGCGCTAGCGGGTGTGATAGAATCTTGTGAAGTTCCGAATAAAAGCTCATATCCAATGATGTAATTTGTTGTTCGTGGTATATCGGGATGTTGCCAGCAAATCTTCGCACTGTTCGTCGTGAGCGTGCGCAGATGTACACCTCTTGGGATCGGTAGTTCGAACACTGTTGGACAAAATTTCAGCGCATCATGTAAAGGTTTAAAACGAGAGAGAGAGAGAGTTCAAGACGGGAAGAAAGTAGTCCTGTCCCGTTAGAGAGGGATATGGTAAGAGTTACTAAGTATATTCGAATTGAAAGAAGCGTATTCGGTCAGTTCCCAGCAAACTTCGCACAACGTATCACTACACTAAGTTATTAAGGGAATGGAGAATTTATGCCTGATAAAAAACTGAACCATGCCCAGGATGGTGTCACCTGGAGGAAAATGTTGTGTGGTGATCTACATGTTTTGTACATCATGTTACCGTCCGTTTTATCCCATCGTCTACATAAACACTACTCTCTGTGAGGCAATTTATTTAGTGCAGAATGAAGGTACAATATCGTGAGATACATTGTTCAACTGATCCATACAACTTAGCCAGCTAATATTTTTAACCAACTTTTACCTTAAGGTTCAATATCAGCGCCATTCAAGCAAGAGATGTCTTGGCACGAAGTGCGTTGCAGAAGCTGAGGAGCTGGAGACTTATGCACCTTTTTCATTCGTGTATGTCCTGCGCGGGTTATGAGCTGAAGAACACTAAACTCAGAAGCTGTTCAGTGAATAGCTTGGGTTTAACTGTACATCACTGCTAAACTAAACAAACAGACGATGGACTTACGATAATCCTTCGTCGTAACCTCAATTTGAGCTCCTATACCAACGCCGTTTTCACTTCGTCCTGCCAAGCTGATATAATACAGTGTACTCGGCTCAAGACCTTTGAGGAAGTACTCGGTCAAATCTGCTCCCAAACTGAGTGTTTGAGTTGTTGGGCTGTCAGTTGGCCTGACTATCGATAATTTATCACTTGTTGATGGACGATAGCGAAGTTGGTAGCCCAGAAGCTCCCGACCGTCCGGAAGTTCTGGTGTTTTCCACTGGAGATGGATGGTACTTGGATCAGTAGATTCGCCAACAAAATTAGATGGTGCTGAGGGAACTGTGTGTAATTAGACGAGATAGAATTCATTTATTCCAAGTGGTGAAGGTGATAAATTGCAAGATAACTGTTTTAACAACACATACTCTGCCGAATGTTCATATTATTAGAGTTAGACTGAGGGCATGCAGTAAGTGTTAGCAGCGAAAATACCACAGGTTAGTCGTATATAGCAAAAATCATAAAATAGAGGAGGCGCCCATATAGTTCAAAAATCATTGTGTACCAATATTTGGCCATCCCATCTCCAAACTTCTCAACGTAGTTCCAATACGTTTGAGGTTTCAACTGAACCAGGACATCAAGTACCATATATCGGCATCTCACAGTCACAGGCCAACGAAGGACTGCAAAGTACGGGGGACGGTTAAAGTAGTCTTGAAAATTGCTGGTCCCCATTGCTGGTCCTTACAAGGTGGGCCAGCAAAATTCGCAACTTGGGTTTTGACCTTAAACCGTGACACAAGCAAATATTTAAGCTAGTCGCCTCACATATTGCTTCTCATGAGCAAACCGTCTACTTACAGTGAGTTTGACAATTCAAGTGTTAAGTATTTTGTGCCGATCCGATTATGAAAGTACTGTTATCAGAGCACGGTTAAAAATCCACCGTTTGAACTTGTTGCAGCTAATGACGTTGGGTAACATGACTTCTCTATTTTATCGTTTATCATTTTTGGTACTGAGTTGGAAGTACTGTTGAACTGGTTCTTTCATTATACGGCAAGCTTAACATCTACTTAAAAAGGATTGCCGTTTATTTGGTACACTTGTATGGCCTGACTTCGCTCACTTTGGAAAAATGTGGATATTGCCACTAATTGTATTTTCCCTGGTTAGAATAGAACTCCTCGGACATCAAACAGCACACATATTTTGATACGCCAAATGTTTGGTTTAGTCAGTTAGCACTTCGAACCGTTAATGTCGATACCTTATTGCTCATTCTCTATCCAACGACATGGCTAAGCACCATCTGAGATGGCCTGGTAAATGATTTACCCCAGAATAGGCGAGTAACACAATCTTTTGGAAAACGTGAAGGTTACGAACCCGGGTTGAAAAGACTAGATATGGAATAAAGCAACCTGTGTTAGCCTAATACTACCCTGTTTTCCATTATATTTGAGCTTCTTTGTAGATGTATATATTTTCTGACCGCATTATTATTTTCACTTCACGTCTACTTAGGTTCAAGAAGTTCCCATCGACCTACTTAATAGGAGCCGGACAGCAATATACACATCCACTACGTTGCGATTCGTGTCTCAGTCGCCAACCTGCAAAACTGTTCTCGTCAATGACCTCTGCCGTCAATCCCCATCCAGACAGGTAACCTTGTGAAATGTCTTCTTCTGGCGATAGGTATAGGTATCACCGAGGGGTCTGCAAATTTGCGAACTTTGAATAGCGTCTATCCAAGTAACCGTTTTTTTTGGTTATAGAGTATGTATATAGCATATATTATTAGCTAGGCCGGTGAATTGCAGCCGAGCTGTAGACTCCATTTCTTCCAATGTACGTCGACACAACATGGATAACACCATACTTGACTCAGTGCAAATCACCTGTGGTTCTTTCAACATGACTAGGCGTCCACTGGCCTAATCTCAGTTGACTGGCGAATCCGATTCGGATTTCCGTCATTCATTAAATGTGCGAATTAGCTGTCTGTGGTCAGGAAGTGGCCTTTCCAAGAAAGCATTTACCCACACGAGGAAATTCGAGGCCCAAATCGATTAATCGACCTGCCCGATCACGTTTCTACCCGCCTATCTTGCAAAATGGATACTCAAAACTGAAAGTGTTGTGCAATCGATAGAATTCACATCCATTTGAGTAGCTGTCAGTCCATATCAATTTTGTGGAATTGGAAAAAGTGAATTTGTTTTACTCATGAACCACTCATCTGATCCAATACACACACACATTTGTGGAAAGAGAATACAACTTTAACCTGCTTAGCTAGGCGAGGGAAAACAGTTTGGTGAAATCGATTGTTTGTGCCCAACCCCGGCTACTTGGGAATGTCCGTACACCAACGAATCATTCATCACATTACCGATGCTTATTTTTACTTGACAAATTTTGGCAAAGTTTGTCCCATTTTCAACCTGAAGTCGGAGTTGTCTGACTGTCGTGGCAACTGCTTGCACGAGCTGAGAGAACAAAACAGAGCTGACACGTCCACACTTGTTTTCATTGTGTGCGTGTGTGTGAGTGAGTACGCGGGTGAGTCGTAATTGACAAAACTATTGTCTGGAGACTGGGATGTTGGCACTGTGACTAACCTGAGCCAAGTCGGAATAATTTTGGAAATTCACCTCAAAACTCTCGGGTTGGACTTTCAAGAAAGAACAAAAGAACTACCACTTGGAGTTAACCACTCTTTTATCGCAAATTAACAAAGTGTATGGAGGACGTGCTGCTAAGTTCATAGTTTGTTGTGTTCTTCAACCAAAAGTGATTCAAACAGGGCGCCGCAAGTTTGAGTTGAAACGGTATCCAGGATTTAGAAGTGTTTCCCCTTGAGGCGGAACTATTAATAGTGCCGATGAAAACTTCGTCCTTTTTGGGACGTGTTTAGTGGTTCCAGTCCCTGAAATCCCCATCAACCTTACTTCGTAGTTGGAAACAAAGCTTGCATCTAAATGTACGAGATCATCGAGCTGAACAGACGAGCAGGGAGGTAGGGAGGTAGTTCAAAGGTTGTGACACGGCTTGATATAAACGGCCCTAATGAACTTCCTAAGGTGGTTGACTGTTAATTACCATAAAATCAAGAATCGAAAGAAAGTTTTATGAGTAGATATGTACATGCCAGGTGCACGTGAGACAGGCACGCACAGGGCAGCACCTAGAACAGACGTCGATTGCGAAGGTCAATGATCTGTTTGGAAATTTCCTCACTGGTACTTTTCAAAGAGCTCCAACCATCTCCACTTCAATTTGGTGTTTAGCTTGTTGTGAAATGAAACCTGGATCACCTTCATTCCCAGCGCTTTTATCTACAGATATCATATTCTTTGTGTCTCTTTTCATTGGATCTGTTGTTCACTTGCTTCAGGCTTGTGGAGGACGCTTTCTACTGTGTTGTAAGGCTCGAGATAGCTTAAGACGACAGCGTACGAACCGGGAGATCCGTGGTTCGAACGCAACCTCAGCATTTCGACTGCTCCTGTCTAGGTTCGAGCTACTTGGCAGTATCCCAGCCCTCGTGCCTCCCTCGGTTGGCAATCCAGCTAGGCACCGAAAGAGTGCCACATCGGAATGAGTTTTTATTAGGCAACTGAAGCACGTCTGTGTACGATGTAAATTCAAAGAATATCTCGGTGGACTCGGTGGTAGTCAAGCGTCTTGATGCTTTTTCTAACTTCATTCTAAGTTCATTTGACTTCTCGATGCATTTTATTCGCTTCGCTAATCACGCATGAACCACAAGTTTCCCCGATGCACTCGATTTAAGTACGAACTGTTTCCTATCAGAAATCCTATCGACAAAAATTCTGCGATTGCTTACTTGGCACTCTATATAGGTAATCTGAGTCTATCGAGTATTCATCAGATCATATTCTCATGGGAATTAGAAACATTTTTGGAACTAAACCTAATTGCATCACTTCAGTATTTTTTGATGCCACGGTAAATTTGTATGCAAAAATTGTCCATTCCAGGATGCAAAATGCTTTGCTGTATCGCCTTCTGATCTGTCATTTCCGTTCACTACAAAATGGAAATTCAATACTGCAGCCTCTCAGCGATGTGGTTTATCGAAACGCATTATGGTAGAAATCCCCAGGTTAAATCCAACTTAGGGACTCAGAAGCACGTTTAACACAAGAGTGCCCATGCAGTACGTTTGTTAGAGCTGCGACAGTGATGCACAAATTAATAAGAGGCATTTGTCACTGAGACGATACTGCAATGGCAGGTCATTAATCTCTTTTACTGAGATGGACTTACAAAACTTTCGAACCAGAAAACATGCACTTTTAAGTAACGGATGTTCATGCAAACCAATGTGCTTCGGTAGGTCGTCCGAACCCAGGCTATCGTAGCTTTTCTTACTGAAAAAAATCCCAAACTTAGGCGGATCTGGTAGCCATTTGTGGGTGAGAAAGTTCACGTTGGCTTTCATTTCTATGATACTCAGGGACAGTCAACGAACTTGGGGAATTCCACATCCACAGTGGTAGGTTGGAAGAAAACATCAAGGCACCTTATGGATCCCCTATACTACTAGTTAGAGGTACAATTTGACTGGCTCCGCAAGCTGAAAAGGACCTTCAGTGAAGAGATTAAGAGAAATATAGGACTAAAATTTCCATCAAGAGAATGCCAATAACCTTCGTGCGTGCAGCTTTCGCGAATAATCCAGTGCGAGGTGATTGTTGCCCGACAGTATTGTTCAAATCGTGAACTAAGCCTCTGCCAATAAACTTGCTTTAGGCATCACGTAGCCGATGGATCTGAGGCTACCTCTGTTTGTCTTTTGGACTTTCTCTGTTCCAGCTAGTTCCACATTAACACAAGCGTTCCGTGTTAAACACACCTCCACATGCAGTCATAGATCACCTTAGTCATATACTTAACACAGATATCCATTCACTTGCAGTTTCATTTTAAATCAAACAGTTTTGAATGTTTTCTCGAAATTTTAAATCTTCCTTGTCATGAGTGACAAGCACACACATTTTTGTTTGGCATCCCTCAACCTTGCTTCAGGTTCAATGACTACGCGGGGAACAAAGAACAAACCACCTACGGTGATTCTGGGAGAGAGGATAAACATCGTATGGCAGTCGAGGCAGGTTATGGTCTTAAACCACATCATGAAACACAGGTCAAGTTGCGAGCGCCCAACAGTCTCAACGCATGTCATACTAAAAGCGCATCACCACTTCACTACTGGTGATTCTAACAGTAGCACATTAGAATTTTCTTATTTAGCTTGGGGTTGCCGAAGTCAGATGAACTACCACAGAATTCACGTAAAGCTGGTCACCTCGAGATGCCTGTTCAATTTTTCCGTGTACACCTAGGACAACATATTTAAACGAAGGGTAAAGCTTTGTAACTTCCATAAAAATACTTTATGTATTTTACTAGATGTGGCCACTACGAACGGCGACAACCGATGCAATACGAAGTACGCACATGGGGTTCGTGTGAACGTTAGCCTTGATAACTGAGCTGCTCTCCGTCTGTGCAATTTATGTGATCGCCAAGCTGAAGGACTGCTACCGTCTTTTTGCGCCAGACAACAGGCCATTTTGGTTATGGAATAACATAATAAGTTTATTCACTCGTCCTAACGTGGACGACTTAGCAGTTGTCATCGAGCTTGAAATTTTTATTCCCCGAATCCAAAAGAAGCAATAGAAACAGATGTGAACTATTTAGAATTCTCGGGTAGCTCTTCTGCCGAGTGGAGTCGATGGGCCTGTAGTCATCCAACTGGACCCGATTCAAAAGTTAGCTGCACATACGAGCTGCTGAAATATTCATATAACTCAGGACACTAACCGTCTTGTTTGTAACGAAAAATTGAAACGGAAGTTGTAGTCTGTTGACATGTGGTAGACGACGCAATCGTTTTATAGAAGTACTGTACAATCAGAAATAACAATACAGAGAAGAAGGTGGTCTTTATGCAACTTTCAGTACTTGAGTAAATGCTCTTGGCAGCCTAGAAAATAAAGGTTCCGGAAGTGTACCGCGGAAGATGATAAACCACCAACAGACCATTAATGAATTGCCTACTTAATTCTCATGTTTACCCCATTTCCTATTAAAGCACGCATGATACAGAACTACGACTGTCGTGCCCTGTAGTGGCATTGACTGTGTTTAGCTCTAAGCCGTGTGATTTGGCTTCCGGCCACCACATGCACATGGGCAACTAGGCTACATGCTAAGAACGCACACGTTAGTTATCATTCGGTTGGTTGACTAGAGACACTGTTGTCTTTGTTTTGACAAATAAGGGTGTTCACCTCTCGCAAAAAATGCGCATCCAAATAACTGTGAGAATCCTTGTGCACAAAGTTCCTCATTCTCCACACTGTGGTGCCAATGGTTGACAGCTTCCGGGTATTTACTTTAGCGGATAGTTGATAAATGAAACCCAAGTAGACAGAAACTCATATAAACTCAGCTAGTAAGTGCAGGAGTTTTCATGTGGATCTGAGTGATAAAAGTTTATATAGATATTTGATAACAGTGTGAATGAGTAGAGGGTGCGAAGTTTACTCTAAGGGGTATTGTACCACTGCTGTGATATAGGCGCCCAATTTACACCGAAAAAAGCAGAAATGGAGTCAGCGCAAAGAATAACAGCGGTTAGAGGAAGCAAGAAGAATATGAATTAGGAACACATATACATATATATGGAGGTTGTCGTCGACTTGGTTAATCCTCATGTTGTCTGGTGATTAGATGATGAGGAAAACACTTACGCGTTCCGGTATGTTGCTCATGCAACCCTGTAAGGCATGCAAGACGTGCGGATACATAGGACTGGTGAGAGGAAACATCTTGCTATGTCTCAGAATTAGTTACAGCTAGAAAGTAGAAGGTGAAAAATCACTGGCTATGCTGGTTGATCCCTACGTGTCAATCAAATTTGCCACGGACTGAATAAATGGAGCAGTTTTACGCTTCAATTCTCAAAAAATGTGGTTGTTGTTCCTCACAAAAATCAATGCACGTCCAAACAATTGATCATATCCCTTTATTAAGCTGATAGGTATCTGTGGGATTAGTAAATGCCGTTTAAGAGAGTAACCTTTAACCGTCAACTGCATCTGTTGGTCAGGTTTCCGTAATAGCTCTGACGGGTGGATAGAATGAAAATTTTGTTTTTTTTTGGGTTATTCTCAGCAAAATAATTAAGGAACCAGAATCAGGATCAGAATTCTTACTACAAGGTGAGATGGAGCTTAAGACAAGAACTGTGAGACTGATTGCAGTGAGCGAATCTTTGAGCAACCAAATGAACCAAGTCACGTATGCTAACTTACGCTTATAGGCATATGCACTAATTCGAACGTCCGGGAAATTCTCCTCCTTAACACTACCAATGATCCATTAAAGCGAATCATTCAGTGGTTCTGGAACTCTTTAAGCGATGCAACTGAAGGCAAATGCAGTTAAAGTCATTAAAGAGACACATTTAAACGTTGCGTATTCAAAGTTGGTGTTGGTCATGAACTTGTGCAAAAGTTGGTCGTGATCTGGACACCAACTCCACGCAGTTTTTCCTGAAAAAAATGGCATACTTAACAAAATTACAAATGTTTTTGTGACGCGTTGACATGTAACTCATTAGCACTCAAAACTTATGAGGTATGGCCTTCTGGACAACCGGGCGTTCTTCATATGAAGAAGGGGCTTTCACAAGAAGACAATGCAACCCTAGTTACAAGTTGATACTCACGGATGCCCGCAGTACATGCCATTATAAGATTAACAAAAATCATGTAAAAATAGATGCGTCCCAACTTTGTACAATATTGCTAAAATATACAACAATTGCATAAATAAATACGCACATACTTCTAGCGTGTTCACCGAGAAACAAGAACCGCACACTTCCTCGACTTTCTAAACTTTCGGTTCCTTTTGTCCATCTCAACAAAACCGTGAGAAGACGTAATTGATGAGATTTTAACACTCATTTAACTCTTCTCAGTCATCCACGTGAGGCACACATTTATGTACTAACGACAGAGCAACTACAGTTTTTGAAAAAATTCAGAAGCAAGTGGGGGTATTCGGAGGTGAGGCCCGGCTATCTCAGTTCAGTCAACTAGTATCCTTTGCGCATCAGGGTGGAGAACAATTGTCTGGTGTCAATGGAAAAACGTGTGACCAGCAGCTGACTTGCAATAGACGGTGTTAGGTTTTGAGTTTTGGGCTGACTACTAGCCGACTGTTGTCTCATGGAGCGTATCAGGTAGTTTGGCCTGTATTCTCTGACTCTGAGAGAGACAGTGGTCTGTACTGCGAATGCAAGTGCCACTGCAACTACAGGTGAGCTGATAAGTGGCACGGACTGCAGAAAGATTGATCAGTTGAGGCTGACTGGTTTAGATTCACAGGGCCATGGTAGACTGACTTAATCATAAGTGAGCGGCCGAAAAAGTGAGATCAAGAGCGGTAGTTAATTTTTGCTTGTTTGTTGCGTTAGGGAAGCGTGAAGAAGTAGGAGTTGAAGATTTCTAGTTACTCGCTTTCCGATGTGGGTGTTGTTCTCTGATATAGTATCCAACTTGAACTTTCGTCTGTCTGAACCGATTTCATGGGACCAAATGAAGGTAAGGATTCCGTTATATTGTTCCTCAGGAGCCCGTGTTCTAACTCAATCATGCCCTGTCTGTTAAGAAGTGTGTCTACGCATTTTGTGCACCACGTCGTGTCAGTATTATATCTCAAACGGGTTCAGGTTCACTCACTACTCCTATTTGTATTGGCCTCTTCATTTCAGTTGAATTGGCACAGTGGTTAGGGCCCTCGTTCACGGTATGCAACGAAAACCCTCATCATTTATTAGTGGAAAAATTTATCATTTAGAACACCGGAATTTGTTCGTAGTTGATATCTGTAAGCGCATTCGATTCGGCTCACGTTCGTTTTCCTTGTAACCATCTAAAGGTGAATTCAAGGTATTCAAATTCGGCGGACATGTAAGTACGAACTTCCACTCGCTCTTCGGTCAAACCGAAGGTGACCCCATAGTCTATGTAGAGAACATTCTACTTCGAAAAGGCTCAGTTAGTGTTTTCACCAACACACATCTTTTTTTGATTGACTAGTTAGCGCTACCTTCGCAAACGTCTTATGGGCTGCACTGTCTTAAAATTGCACGTTTTAGAGTATAACAAACTCAACGTTATCTCCATTGTTAACGAACTTATCGGCCAAGATGAAATTTAGAGGAGAAACACGGGACATACAACCGGAGAACTTTTCAAAATTTCAAGCGGTTACAGCGAACCCAAACGAAGCTATTCACTCTCAAGCAAGGCGGAGATCCTGCAGAACTACCTGGTTATTTTGGTGTCATTCCGCTTTGCAGGAATCACTCATAACAGATATACGGGGATGGGGTATGGTCTAATCCAGTACCCCGAGAGGTTCTTCTGGAGTTTCGGTGCTTTGTGGTGGTCAAGCGGTTAATGATTCAGCAATATTCCTTGGGTTGGTGGTCATTTGACTGGGGCACATACGTGGTCAAGAACACAGTCGGAACCGCATAGATGATGTACTCATGCTTTGCGTGAAATCGTCAAAGAAAGTAGTACTACTAAGATCAAAACATCTTTGTGTTTGGAGACCTTCGTAATGATAAGCCTTCTGGTGGGCAGTAACTGGGCACACATTCTGACGGTCTTGGGTTAATGAAACTAATAGCCCGCCACAAGTTGTGTGGCTTTTCCGAGCTGTGTTTTCCGATTCGTCTAAGGCACAAACATCTGAACCCATATTTGCACTTCGCTTTCTTCTTCAGAAATCTATTCGTTCTGTTGAGCTTTCCCCATTTGAGTCGTTCCAGTGAAAAATAGTCGCATCTTGAAATGCTGTTAGCTTTTTCTGTCTTGTTTCGTAGAGAAATAGTAAGTCGGTTCAAACAAGTGAACAACCATCACTACTACTACTACATTATATTCAGTTTTACCCATTGTTCAGCCAGCAGTTCTACGAATCACAGGCCTCGTTTGAATAGCAACCAATGATACCCTGAGGTGTCTGGTTCCATCGTGGAAAAATGACGTTTCGCTGGCGCTTTTGCCAGTATCAAAGAAGTCGTCGGAGGGAGCTCACAAACCCAAACAAAACAATACAAGTTGGAAAATTACTTTCTAGCTGTAATCCAGAAGAGGCGGGTCTCTTTCGGCTGCTTGAATCATTAGCTTCCAGTAACAAGTGTATGAAGATGTCAAAACGCACAGAAGACTCACAGTGTTCTAATGGTATACCGGTGTTTTGGCAAACCAAAAATCCTTCTTCCTAGAGTAAAACTCAGTGTACTGAGAACGAGACGAATCATCGAAACACAAAAAATGTCTATTTTGCGCGTGCCTTTGAGGAGTTAAACTGGAAAATTTCATGAATGACTATGAGCACTACCATGCACTGCAACTATAAGCAATACTTTTTCCCTTCATTTCAGTATTTGGCTGCAGTCTTAGCGCATGTTGTAGATACTCAGAGGCAATGAATCATACCTTTACTTTTCTCTCGCTGACAGAATGTTTTGCTTCCATACAGTGTGTCGTTCTATTTAAACCTTCCTGAATAAGCGATAACCTCAAGATAGGGGTATTTTCAGCAGTCCCAGGACCGTTTTCCAGTTCTGTTTCGTCATGAATATCTTAAACGTGGTAACTATGGTAAATATCAGAAATTCAAGAGTACAAATGTACATAAGTAACCACATCAGGACCCGGTGATTCAGAGACGCAGAGACCCACAACAAGGAATATACGACAGACAAGGAACATAAGAATAGCGACTAGACCATGACAAACCCAAGCTACAAATTAAGAATGGACAGTTAAAGTGATTAAGGCTCGTTCCGTATTCTCCGTGCACCCAGGGCTGTTAGTGCAGGGTCAGACGGCGCTGCTAGGTTTCTTGCGTCTCCTGGAGGAGATTTCTTATTAATTTTTGCTTTTGACATTCGCATTATTTGCCACGGGATATCTTGATCGTTCACAGTTTGTTGGTTCGACCAATTGTCGGTGCCCGTTTGTCAAACAGCTGACGCATAGTTCAGTCAGTGTGGAGTAATGGTTGAAAATGTCGTATGACGACCTGGCCAACGTCATGCAGTTCACTGTTTATACAGTTAATTTTGAGTACCGATAATCCATAGAAAATATGAAGGATATCACAATGAGGGATCTATGTCTCCTTGAGCTGAAATTGCCCCACTACAGTGGAAGTGTTCTTTTTACGAATGAGGGTTTCCCAGTGAATATCTTCCTAACAAAGTGCTCCTCTTCCTGTAGACTCGTAGGGCAGTGTAGGGTCATCACAAGTGCCGGGCTGTTTTCTCCTCCATTCTGCAGCGCACAATTAAGGGACATTGCATTTGGGGGCAATCTGTCGCTTGTTCATGGATATATCATTAATATAGTCACGGGAATAAGGGATACCTCGCGACCCAAAAGACCTCTCAGGAATGCATGTTTCAGACATTCACACTTAATTTTGCACATTGTTAGGCCTATCAGGCAAGCGAGACGGGCGAGATGACTCAGTGGTTAGAGCGCAAAGTAGCTGACTGGAAAGTCCGCAGTTCGCACCCGATCTCTGCCTCTCGACTTCCCCTGTCTAGGTTTGGGCAAGCTGGCAGTATCCCAGCCCTCGTATATACTTCGGGTGGCATGGCAGTTAGGTACCGAAAGAGTGCTACAGCTGAACGATCAGATGAGCTTAATTTGCTATACAGCTAGTAAGCTGTTCAGCCCTATCACTGTCTGAATGGGAATCACGCCTCAAACTGATCAATTCATTTTCATACTAGCGTTTGTAGAATGAAGTTTTTTTCAACTTATGAGTTTGTTTGTTCACCACACAGAACTGAATGCGAACTTTATTATGCTCATTGCCGTATCTCTTTTCGGGCTGTGGTTTACAATCGGGTGGCTCTGAAACGAACAGATTACTAAGCGCATTTAGTAGACAATAGTTCGTTGATAAGTGGTAAAAATTGGGTTGGGCTATTCTTCAGCCTAGCCCGATTAAGCGTTGCATTTAGTCGTATAAATAGAGCGTAAACTTCCTCAATGTAATTTGATGATACCGTGGGTAACTGGCAAGTGATGTGGGGAGCAAAAACTGTATAACCGATAATGGCAGCCATCCTGACAGTCTTAATAGTGTGTGAGATAAGCCACCTCCTCAAAGGGCTATTCTGTAGGCAACTTTTGCAGAATTATACGCGCTGCCGAATGCGAGGTGACGACCGTGTGAAAAGTTCCTCTGGTGTAAAATAATCAGCAGTAGCTTACTGCTTACTCGGTAAAAGTTGCTGTGGGATGGACATCCCACACCTAGAGACAAATCCGTTCTCCTCCGTGGCTCTTCATTAATAGAGAGGGCGTGTGTAGCCTACATAAGCCTTGTTTTATAATGACCCAGCATTCGGAATGTAGGCAATTTTCCACGGATATGATAATTGATCCTAAGGGAAGCCTCGTCATACAAGAATATGACCTTAACTGAGTCTATGCTTTCGGAAACCGCCCAGTAGACGAGCGGTAGAATGATAGCAGCCTTAAGGTAAAATGATCGATTCCTATACATTCACGTGATGATTTCCAATAGGCAGTGGACTCCTTGAGGTCCATCTACAATAGCACTATTTGTAATAGCAACCACATAAACCCTAGAATCTAAATCAATTTCGCAAGTAAACTGGGATCACTATATCACACATTGTTTCTTGTCACTCAAGATTCAGGATGAAACGGGGGCACAATTTTCTTGAAGACGCTTTTTACATCCTAACTGGTAGTAGAACCAAACGACAAGTACAAAATTAGGAGCAGACTAAAAAGATGGATGCGGATTCATTAGGTTCGTTGAAGCAGTGCACATGAGCAGATTTGACCTGGGCAGCAATAAAATAACGGGTGCATAGGTAACTCAGGTTCAGCTGGAGTAGGCGTTAGTAGCGAGCGGCTAGGTTGCAAGTTCATCTTCATGCGGAACGCTTGTTACAGCCAATAGAATGTACTCACCCTCTGGCGTTCGGACAAGGGATTAAATAAAACGACCGTACACTAGTAAGTGGAAAATTATAGTTTGGACGAGTGCATGCATGTTCACCTCGAACAGAAAGAGCGCAACACGTTCACCTCGCTCCGTAATTGGTGTTTCTAGTTTCAAGGTTCCGTTATTTTTCGTATTAGTGAATGCACATTCGAAAGTTTGCAAGTGTTGACACCTGAGCACGAATGTTTGCAGCGCACTTGATTGCTAGGATGGCAATACATGTATTTATATGTGGCAGCCAAGTCATCATGTGACCGGTTATTCGGGTATGGCATGGACATCGAGGGAACTAGGGTTGAGTTGAAAGCTGAATACACATAATGAAAAACCATCCGTAGGTAGGACAGTGTCTAGTGTGAGATAAAGTTTGCTCTAGCGGGGCAGAAATGGAGTGATGAAAAGGGAGATGACACTTCTAGTAACTGCCGCCTGGCTGAATAACTTTGGCCAAAGCTACTCAGAACATCACTGCTTGAACTAACCAGGTTGTAGGTTATAAGGTTTGCAACCTACTGCTTGATTAAAGAAATCTTTATAGATCTCATAATGACGTAACGTCCTAGCTTCAGGTTCAACATACTTTGTCCAAAGAAGACACCGAAAGAGGGCAGCGTGGTCTATTCTTATGTTTTTTTCACCCAAGATTGCATTCGAAAAGCAGAATCCTTCTTCGCTAAAAAGCAAGCACACAGCGTCGAGGTTATTCAGGAAATCTTTGTATTCCACATTGAGACAACTCATTCTTTGTTAATCAGTTTGTGTAAAATGCTAAGAAATGCTTTTGACAAAAAATGAGCCTTACCTTCCTACCTTGTATGATGGATTAGCAAACGGTTTTGTAAATTCAGGTCAGCTAGGGTGCCATAAGGACTTCAGTTACCAGGGGCAACGAAATCACCCAGATTAGGAGAAGTGAAGCTGGACAGAATACAATACGGATGCTGCACTTATTCAAAAGCACATGAAACGGTTTCCCTGTGAACGCTCTGGCAGCAGCGCAATCTTTGTCAAGGTTAAAGTGGGGAAGTTAAGAAGTCAAACGATTTCTCAACTGCCGACGGATAGCTTGTAGACTTCAAAGGTCTTCATAAGATGTGCGACCGATCGACTTGAGACTGGATCTATGCTCCTATGATATGTAATACATGGGCGTTGCCAGTTCGAAAGCGAACAAACCGGGTGGTGCGTGTGTGACGGAAGAAGTTCTAAGGAGAGCTCCGCAAACATCTACTGGCGTTATCAGGTTTTCAGAAGTATTGAAGTTACGTGAATGAAATTTGCGACAGAACATATCAAGTAAAACTGAAATTTTGAAAAGTTAAAAATCACCATACAGTTAATATCACTGTGATTCATCACATCGGATGTCTTTGGTTTTTACGTGATGTTTGAAGGTATTAAATGCAGGCCCGAAAATTCGCAAGTCTTTGGAAATGCCCACTGCCATAAAGGGACACTTCGACAAATGTTACTTAACGAGGAGTTTACCGTATTGCGGAATAGCTAGTGCTGGACGAAAAATGATGTCTGAAGTTCCGGAATCCATTCAAACAACAAATCAGTCTTTCTTCATTTCACTGAAAAAAAGGCAAATTTTGTTAGCCAACGGTAACAATGTCATCTCTCGAGGAAACTTCAAAAAAACACAGTAGAATTTAAAGTGAATGATCCGGCAGTTTAAAAAAGGAAAAGCATAAAGAATTTGCATCGTGCTAGACAAAAGCTAGGAAGTTTCGAAGCGCGCAAAAGGTTCCGTAAACTTTACTTCCTACCATTTTAGAAATCCCATGGAAATCAACATGATTCATTTCTGAAATGGTTGGCTGACACCCTATATGAATTTATGTGTCACTACAGGTTTGACCACTGGAGTATTTAGATAGTCAACAAATGTCCTGAAATTTCTCTCATTGTTTGTATTCAAATAAGGCCATAGGTCACGTAATTAGTTTATAATATGCCTGGTTTTGGTTGACTCTGTCATCGAAGGACACTCTCGGTTAACAAAGCTTGGGCATTTCTCGTCGGATTCCTTTTCAGGTAGTGATTAATTTGAGATTTTCGCACTACTGAAGCCATTTAAGTAGGTTTATTACCCTGCCATTCTGACGAGATGATGTGCGCTCGTCCGGGGCCTATGGTCAGAAACAGACAAGATCAAGAAATACAATGATAAAAACTACATGTTGTGTTTCGTTTATTTAGGCACGAAGTATTACTCTGGTGCAAGTCAAACCTACCTCCAGGTGTGACAATAATTGGTAGCGTTTCGCTGAGAGGGCCATCTCCAGCTGCATTGTAAGCGTTTGTTTTCAGGTAATAAGTTGCGTTTGGAACAAGTTGAGTGAGATGATGTCTTTCCTCCGGAGTTCTGGCCACCAACCATGAACTCAGCGGATCTTCTGGCCTCGTGGTAAAATAAATTTTGTAACCCTGCGGGACAGTTTGCAGACAGGGATGTAAATATGCACTAAATTTACACTAGCTACATGCGGTAACATGACTTTACACTAGACTACTGGTGATGCAAACTAACGGTAGTTTGTCGGCTGAAAGAAGGTAGTGGGCTTAACGTATGCGCTAATGCTTGAAAGCCGGCTGTTATATCAGTATCCGGCCTTTCCAGCCTACATTCATTTCGGCTGTAGTCAGTAAAGTGTACGAATATTTCATCTCCAGATTCTTCATGGACATTCCAACCAATGACAGCTTTGCACGGTGTGACTTTTCGGACCTAAATGAACATTTTGCCTCCAGACAGTATCCATCTACCATCCACTTGGTATTAGGACCTAAGATCAAAGTCACGAAAGTGCCTTCACAAGGGAAATGGAGTACAAGATTTCGGTCAAACACTAATATCATTATTACTGAATATACAAGCCGTTTTATAGAGCAGTCGAGCCAAAATGAATCTCCGTCTGTCCTATATTCCTATACAGACCATGTAATTCTAGTCTAACAAGCTTTGAGATAAGGTCGTGTATTGTGGGGGGAGATGAAGCTTAGATTCCATAATTAAAACAATGCACTGAAACCTTCTTATCAGTGTATCGGTGTGTACATATATTTGTGAGAGCAAATGACAAAATCGGGTATTGATATAAGTTTAAACATTACTCAGAGGAGACAAACCGAAGTTCATTTCCACTATCATGTTGTTGTTTATTCTCATTCGGATGACGCATCAGCCTTTTACTACTCTTTAAACCAGTTAGCGTGATACCCTATTTGGACTATTCAGAATGCACAGGTTGTTTTTCCTCTTCGAAGTACAACCTCCTAATAGTGTTTTGTTTTATGGAACACTGACCTTCAGAAATCCCACTATAATCCGTTTAGTTTTATGGCCTTTGGGATGGATTCTAGCAGCTTTGTTTAGTCTACCAATTTTGAAATTACGAAGAGTGAGTCGTCCGGAGTTTAGCGCATAAGCGTTGGCAATTAGCAACACTTTTCTCCTCACGGAGACCTGTGAGGATTCGGTTAATATCTTTGGTTGATAGACCGTATTCAGAAACACGTAGAGGATGAGGACAGGTAGAAGGGAGCAGAACAGGTGGTCATTCCCCTCAATAACGCAGCTATCTGGTTTCTTACGTGTGACGACCCTCCAGATTGAGGATTGTTTTAACAGAGCAAACTGCTCATACCTTACGAGAAACACATGGTAATTCTCTTTGTAGTATCGAATTAAAAGCGAATCCAACATTGAGTTGCACACCGGCGACTTACTGTGATTCGACCGTTGGATTCTAATGGGGGTTTCCAAGATACCATGATGGAATTGGGTGAAACCACAGCTGCATGCAGGACTTGCGGAGGTGAACTTGGGGCTATGGGTGAGATGGGAAAACAGACAGATTAGACAAACTGTATTCCGGTTCAATCGCCATGAACTTTCAGTGCAGTGGACAGTTTTAGGTAAATGGCGCTTTAGGTACATGTCAACAAGTACCTGGTAGAGAGATTTCACGAGCACAGGACAAACGCACACAAATCGAAGTAAGAAAACGATCATTGAATAGGGCTTCACTCATAAACTGGGGAGAGAGGGAACATGTGTGTAACGTACGATTCACCTTGATGAAACAGCTGAAATCTGAAACAGCTGAGTATACTTGACAAGAAAACACATGCTTATTTTAAGTGGGCTATTATTACCAAGCAGTTCGGATTTATTCCACTTCTAGAGAAAAAAATAATTTTGCCGGTAAAACACTCGTTCTTTAGTATTATGAATGTGATTTTCTCTGTTTAGTCTGCTAAACGAGAATGGGGTTGACAGCACTTCAGAGTGAAGTAAAACGTCATGGACTTTTTTTCTGTAGACGACTGTAAGTTTAACAGCAGGAGGCGGACAGGCTGGATCACCCTGTATCAGTTCCTGCTCAGCCTAGTCGCCCGGCCACAGAACGTTCCGAAAATAACAGGAAAACAAAGGAGCTCAAACCCCTTACTTCATATATATGTGCAAAGATTGTGGAAAGTTCGTAATGCACAACTCATAAGGTTGCTGAAACTTCTTCAATAGCCCACGACCGGTTTTGCTTTTTTTGGGGCTCATCAGACAGGTGCAGTCCCCGAGCTTCCATCAACCTTATTCTACTCGAAACCAAATTGCACGGAATTAGCGAAATACACTGCGGCAACCTGATGAGCCCCAGAAAGAGCAAAACCGGTCGTGGGCTGTCGAAGAATTTTCAGCAACCTTATGAATAGTGTGCATTACGAATTTACATGTGTCGCGATATCTCGAATATCGTAGCAACTGGAACATGAGGCGAACTGGTGGAGCACATTCAGTTGCCTGGAAACATCACAAACGAGAGATACAACTGGGTTTCAGGTGAGTCTCTCGCAAAACCAAATTTGTTTGCGAATGAGTGTATTTCGCTAATTGTGGAAAATTGTTTTCAATGTGGCAGTTGGGGTCAATATATTCAGTTGGGTATTGAAATGGAGCGGAGATTGGACATCGACGTACTCCCCACCGGTTTAAAGACCTCAGGGGGGGGGGAATAAAGTTGAAGTTAGTTCAAAAAAAGTAGTCGAAATATTGGTGCCAGTTGGATGTGCACGTGGTAAAGCACTGCTTTTGTTGACATACTGTCCTACCAAACGCTCTTCCCCCTAATTTTCTGCACTCGAGTTATGCTTCCTGCTTATCAACACTTCAACTTTAAAGGCTCTGAGTTACACGTGATGAAAAGGTTACACCAAAACTGTGACATGATGCGACACATGAAGTTTTTAAAATTGATCTGTTTCGTATGTACTGTGCTGTACCATTATTCGCACCCACGATTTTTGTGCACAAAAATCACCACAAATTAACTTTGATGCTTTGAATCTTCTCTTCAGGTTAAGATTTCTCACTGATGGACTTATTGATGGCATTCAGCAAATCTCTATTTCAAATTTCATCTTAGGAGGGGTCGTTTGACATGGTTGGTGACGTGCTGCCTATAAGTGCCTCGGGATTAATGCACACCCTCATGTGAAGTGCTCTCTCTGGTTAGGCTATCTCTATAGACAGCAATATGTCCTCTCATGCCGGTGAACATTTGCACGCTGAACTAAGAGATCTGGACAACAGACAGCTAAAAGCGGTTTCCTTTGATTTGTACTCTCTTTCGGTGGTGTATTACACAGAAGCCAACATCTATCGGCGGTTGAGTCTGTGTGGAAAACATCATTGAGAATTACAGACACTGCGAAGACTGTGGCATACAATCTTTTGATTCACAAGTGAGACTGTAATGAACTTATGAAAAACATTTCTTCCTGGTACCAGCGTTAGTTGAGTGCTACTAGAAATGAAGCTAATTCATCAAATTCAACTGAAAGGATTAACCGTTTCAAAAACTTTTCAAGAGGAACGTTCTGTAACGAAGGGGTGTGTTACTCATGAGTGATCACGTTGTATGGACCTGTCAGATACGAATAGAAGTATCGATCGAGCAGACTGCTAGAGAATGAGACTGGAAAAATTAGTCTGGACTACGTTCGACAACTGTCGGATTCTACTGCGACTACTGAAAACAAAAACACAGCTCCAAGGAAACTCAGAAAACATACACTTGTATTTCCGTTCGAAAGCACAAAGATACATGATGATTATGAATGTTGTTATCTCCTCTGGAAAAGGTGACTCACAGGAGAAACCAATTAACGTCCGATTCCTCAAGTTTGATCAGGCAGCGAATTAAGCCGAAGGAAAGACCACCATGAAGAACATAGCTTAGAATTTGGGCTACCTTAGGGGTGAAACCGAATAATAGGTGGATGGATGGACAAACAGATAGACGGAAAGATTGTGTATATATATTTATATACATATGTATGCACTACTCACTGGTATGCTATCAGTTTATCTATTTGCCTGACCTTCCAGTTCAATGCAGATGTTTTATTGCTACCGACCCTGAATGTACAATGCTGTATGCATTTTGTTTCATCAAATATGACGTAAAAGATAGCTCTTATTCTTTCGGTATGGTCGAGAAAGCACGGGAGCCGTTATATAGCGTTACAACAGAAAAATTTCTGGCTCTCATAAACACGATTTGCACAAGGATTCTTTCAGAGTTTTGGGACAAAAATCTTTTTAAACATAGGAATTGTTCAGCCAACTTTAACTTTATAAACTACTGTCTGATTAGTGATCAATCTTCGGCCCTGAAGATGAAAGAGGTTTTTCTTCGTGTTCATCACTGAATTCAGTATAAACGTGACCGTGGTTTAAGAACTCCCACATACTTTTTGAATGTCGTTTTAGTTCCACCAAGTAGATCCCTGAATTCGCACTTTGTTTTGCATCATTTAGTTTGTGTGCTTCAAGTACCCCACCAATATATGGGCCAGTACTGGTTCAAGTGGATTTTTGTTGCTACACCGTCGGTTTGTTGATAAAAGTTCTTACACAAACAGAAGTGAGCATATTTGATGCACGGAAGCAACAGACGTTGGAGAGATTTGTCCAAAAATTTAAGTATTATCTACGAAACCGTGAGCAGAATGGTTTATTTTGTGAATAAGCTTCCTCTGGTTCACAAGAAACTCCTGAAGACCTAGGGAGTCCCTTCC
Organism: Clonorchis sinensis; assembly: GCA_003604175.2. Lineage (NCBI taxonomy): Eukaryota > Metazoa > Platyhelminthes > Trematoda > Opisthorchiida > Opisthorchiidae > Clonorchis > Clonorchis sinensis. Next base: position 38,785,673 of record CM030370.1, read on the forward strand.
GCAAACATCGTCGACTGAAAGCGCTTTTTTGATGTAGTTATCAGCTCACATTTGTGTCGCAGGCAGTAAGTCGTGTGGTGCCGTGCGCACCCAAATTGTTACTGCGTCTTTGTGTGTCAACTCAGTGTGCCAGCTGGCGTCTTGTCCACGAAGTCATGTTTGTAGTTGACCTTAACCGCTACTTACTAATGCTTCTTGCAGTGCTTTGTTTGGGTCATGATCTGTCCACCTCTGAATAGTTCTCAGTCGGATGCATTGTTTTCCGCTGCGAACAATTCAGACAACCCAACAGCAGTTAGAACATCTTGCCTTATCACCAGACCGTGAGATTCATCAGAGAAACTCTAGGATTATGCGTGAACTCTTCCAGCTGATGCGTGCAACAAGGCCTACAGGGGCTTGTCATGAGCGAAAAAATGAGAGCAAAGGCTCGCCCATCCCGAAAAAAGACTGCCTGAATCGTTGGGTTGAACACTTTCAACAACAGTCCAGCTAACCTCTGCAGTTGCACAGCCGGATTTCCGACCCACCAGCCCGGAAGAGTGAAATGGGGACATCCGACATCTCCGAAAATAAGCGAGTACCGTGTCCCCCGTAAGTGTCAGCGATCCGTTTGTCTCGCACTGTTTTTGAAGATGGAGGTGGAACCCTTTGTTGTTACTTATTCAAATTGCTTGCCTCCGTATGTGTGAAACAGACCGTCTCAAAAAATTAGGGTAAGTCAACAGCCGTGCCCATTTTCAGAACGAGTGAGTGAATGTGGCACTCACTTAGGAATTTGCTTGAGGTTGTAAGTATACTCTTTGTATCACTTATTCCAGTTTGACTGGCGAAGGGGAATCAAGACGGTACCCGAGAACAGCAAGCAGGATTCCGACAGGGAAGGGGATGTGTGGACCACTTCCTCACACTTCACCAAGTGTTAGAGCAAGGCTTCGCTTATACTTCAAGAGCGCATTCGGTTATGAAGGATGTCACGAAATCTTTGGGTGCTGTTTGTGCTGTTCACCTTTCAGGATGGGCTATACGTGCTCGATTGGGACACTGGACGATATGGCGGCTAAACGAATTCGGTGGCGTTCATGTTGTCAGCTTTTATCCAGAATGTCTGATTTGGTGTTGAGAAACTTGGGACCTTGGATGTTTGTGGAATTCTAGCACAAGATCCGCTCCCCACTCCATTTCTTTCTTCTCTTTATGAGGACAGTGATGAACGAGTATTCTCATTTGGTATTGCTGGCGATGTTGCTGCTACTGCTGCTGCCGATGACGATGATGAGATCGATTAGAGTGTACGAAGAGCAGTCCACCATGATAAAACTGTGGTGCATCCACCAAGATATCCTCAATTCAATGATATGTACTTTACAACGGGATCGTTCTAACGAGGAGGAATATCTATCCTGCCTGTCCTTCGAGCGTTCTCATGTAGCATTCTGGAGTTGGTCTTTTTTTACAGATTCTCCCACTTGCATTAGCTTGCCTCGAGGCAAAACCAGGGCAGCCGTAAACGAACGGTTAGTCCCCACAGCTAGAGTTTTCTGAATGTACATCAATCATACATAGATTGACTCCGCACGTCAAAGCAGAACTTCCAACAGTCGAAATTTAGTCTCAGTTAGACTAGTTTTTCTTCCTTGCATGTCCATCCAGCTAGCTTAAAATTTGTCCCTAATGTGGACGTGTTAATTAGAAGACTCACCAGGTCTTCTTGTTGACAAAGGAGTTAGAATGTTGTTGGATTTAGATATTTCAATCGAGATTTCGCACTGTAAGTAAAACCAGCGTATGACAAAAAACCGAGATTTCTTATACCGTTGTTTCTTCCTAATTGACGGTCATCAGCAGTGCGCAATCTACAAAAATCTGGAGAGTTTTTTCCTCGAAATCTCGGCTAGTAGTTGGAATCTAGATCGTTCGGCTACAACGGGCTGGTCGACAGTGGAATAAGATAAAGCGACACATTCTTTCGTCATGCCTCTTGACTATAGTAGTTTTTAATTCACCGGTCATAAAGTTGCTGAAAATCCTTCGATAGCCCACGATCGGTTTCGCCCTTCTTGGGGCTCATCAGGTAGGCGCAGCCCCCGAGTTTCCGTCAACCGTATTTTCTACTTTATGCCAAATTGCATGAAACACACTCATTTGCAAACAATTTTGGCTTTGAGAGAGACTCACCTGGAACCCAGCTGAATCTCTCGTTTAGGATGTTTTTAAGCAACTAGATGTGTTGCACCAGGCAAAACCAAATTTGTTTGCAAGTGAGTGTATTGTTTTCCTCTACATCTATGCCTATTAACAACAAAAATCCAGTTGAACTGATTTTATTCACACCTTTCAGTTAATTCATTCACTTAACCTCGTCTACGGTTTTCATCGGATATGATTTCATCTTTCGTGTTCATTTCCTGGAGCTCTAAGTAACGGACAGTAATCATTGGAGAAGTATTAATTTAGTAGTGTCCCAGGAAAGACATTGAAAACGGGTGACCAGTTAGGTATGAGAGTATGACCAATCTTCAATGTCACCTAGTAAGACACTGAAAATTAGACACACCTCATGCAGAAGTATTTTGACAATGTTCCCAACAAAAATGACAGCTGGATTTCATTTTGAACCATTAGTTAAGTTTGTAAGAATTTGACTGGTATGAAAATGCACTGACCAAGTTTTTTTTAGGCGCCTTTTTTACCCAAATGTTCAGAAGATTTGTGCGCCTATCTTTAATGTCTCAGTGTGAATTGGACGAGTGTATTATGAGACACTTACCACTGTTTTATTCCTCCCACATTTGTGGGATATGAGTAGTTTTCAGGTTTCCTTATAAAAATGAAACGAACGTTATATGACAACTCATATAATGTAAAAGCGATACAGAGCGGCGCGCATAAGCTACAGAAAACTACAGCCAAACCAACTTATTCACTGTGACGATAAACAGCATAGTGAACAAATTTATTATCGGACTACATCTGCCTGCATCCTACTCAGAGAAAATCGGGAAGCGTTTCCCACTTTCTTTGGCAAAATAAGGTTGGGAAAAATCGATTTACGGTTGATTCTTAAGGGCTTTTGAAGTGTTGTTCCAGGTGTGTTTTTGACAGAAAAAGGTCCGTCCATTTTTATCGATTACATGTGCTGGTAGTAACGACACCCATAGACTGGGATAGCGAATGTTTGTTAAAAATTTAATGCATGATAATCTGGAATATATCGTGTTTTTTTGGCCCATCTGTGGTTTGGTTTCAGCTCCTAGACAAGCCAAACTCAATTTGACTGTTTTGCGGACGAAAACATGTTGGCTTTACTAGCATGTCTAAATCGTTGGCAGGCACGGCCATCAGGATTGAATCTAGTAAAACAAATCTAGTAGAACAAGCATGATCGAGGGAAGATTAAAGGAAATTTCGACAGAATGGGCAAGTTAATTGCAGTCATGCACGATCTTGCTGTATTTCGTTAGGGGTAAAGAACGACTCACATTCCAATCAGACGAGGACTTGATTTCTCGTTCATGTATGTAGTTACAGGTTTGGTGATTTCAAACTCTGGCACGACAAAACTATACATTCATAATAAAATCGACTAATTTTAGTGAAACTCTAGACTGGTGCCTCGAATTTGGTTTGGGTCATTGAGGTAGGTTTGACGGCGAAACGATCTAGGATATGGATCAAACTAGAATAATGCCTACGTAATTGTAATATATACATACATTACTGAAATCTTTGGCATATTTTCCATAAGAAGTTGCAGCGGTGCCAAACCAGGTCCCATAACAGTTGGGACTTTGACAAATGCTAGAACACATAATTTGAACGGACGATAGCAACTGCGTGTAATAGCTAAATGTAGCAGCGAAAAGACGGTTTTTCGTGGAAATGTGGTTAAATACCAAGAAGCACGGCGTTTCGTCTCTGTTGGAGTCCATCAGGCGAGCGTAAACGGACCGGATATATGACAATATCTCTAGGCAGTCTTTCGTCTTTAGGCAGGGATTCGATCCGAGTTTGATTATGATCTGACCTGGTCGTTGATTTGTTCGCTGAGCTGGGCAATTTACTTGCAAACAATTCATCACCAACTGAGGTGACATCATCACTGCGTTGTTAGGGGACGTAGTAATGCTAATCACCAACCGATCGCTGCGCTCCACTGCGCTCCCTAAGAACGCAACGATGATGTTACCTCGATTGATGATGAAACGTTTGCAATCAAATCGCCCAGGTCAGCGAAGGAACCAACGACCATGTACGCTACCTGAGCTACCAACGTTCTCCTGTATGATCAGACCTCTCGAGGGGGTCGACGATAAGTCAGTAAAAACCTTGTGACTATTTGCCAGCATCTGGATTGTTTGAATAAAAATTGGTGCGCACCTAAGGTGACTCGAACTTTGACGTGCCACAGTAAGCCATAGTTTGCGTCATGAAACGTGGCTGGATTTCCATGTGATCTTCCCCAAGTGACCTTGTTGTTGGATTGTTTACACCTGGCCATGCAGAGTAGCCTGTTTACTCTTCATCGCCTCTAGTTACAAGCAGTTACAACTCAATTTTTGTTAGCGTATCTGAGCCTTCTTTGCTGCCAGAATAACTTCAGTCAGTATACTTGGAGTGTCTAATTGCTTTCAAGGATGTCTGTAAAACCCCATTCTTGTTACGCGGCCTGAAATTCTTCCCTGCACTGGAACAATAAGTGATTCCATTTGTTTAAATGCCTGGAGTAATATTACGTGGCCGTAGACAACATTCGAAATGAACGTTGCTTGTGCTGCAAGCCTGGACTGCAGATGCTACTAACATTTGCATTATGGCGAGCATAAATGTCTGGCCAAGCCTGAAATGTAGAGAACCAATCGACCCGTTCTCACGATGAAGTGAGAATACCTAATATTAAGTTGGATTTGAAGTAGGAGGGAGGGTGCGAGGCAGCTAGCTGAATAGCTTCAGACAGTCCAAAAAGCACTTGCGTACGGGGAAACGTCTGTTTGGGAGTGCCGAGTGGAAATAAGGACAGAAGAAATGTAGGATCACACATGGTGATCAGTAAGAAAAGAGGAAAGAAAACGTTCGCATTTGTACGCAGGAATGTTGTTCATAAAAGGACCACACAGGTGGAATGGTCCAAGTGATTACACCTGGGTGGGTTGTTCTTCCGTACAGGAAAATTAATGTGATTGGCATTAGTACAAGCACGTAATACCGAATGCGCGTCTAATTCCACTGTTGAATTAGTCCGTTATATGCTGTCTACTACAAACAAAAAACCCTTTCACAGACCTATCTCTCACCTCTGAGACCCAATAAAATTGCAGAATCAAGAATGCCTCGACCGGAAGGCCATTGCCTATCAATATGTTCCCGTAGAAACGAGTTCCAATCAAATTTGGTGGCGCGTGATTAGGTTCTGAACAGCTGAATTTTTGCCAAAGTGCTGGGGTTTCATCAAACCCAATTCATGTTGAAGTGGGAGAAAATGCAAAAAAAGGTTGAATGCACCGGATTGCAGCAATCAACATTCTCTCATTTACGTAAGCAGGCGTGCAACATCAGACATCAAAACTCATCTACATCCATCCCCTCGAATCCAGTTAAAGTGCTGTTGGACGCAAAACATGTGTTTTGCCCAACAGATGACAAACTTGGTCCATTCTATATTTTTTAGACTGACATACCATGCTATGCATTCTCATGGTTATTACACAGTTCCCGCTGTTCGTATGAATACATAAATTGGGCAGGGGGACTTAACTAACCCTCCAATTCTTCCCAGTAATTTCTGGGTATCTACAGTTTACTGATATGGTTGGGTATAACTGCTTAAAGAAAGGAATGACTTGTATGGGCCCTTCTCCTTTGAGATGTGAGAGATTTGTGTGTGAGATGTGTGTGAGATTTATTCGTAAAGCTTTTGCACACAAATAGTCAGGGATCATCTGAAATGTTGACAACAAACTTAGATTAAAATCACTCTGTCACTTCGGGCGTGTAATACAGAACAGTATCAGGTAAGCTAACAAAAGAGAACAAGTCTTATCAAAGGCAAAGCGGTCACAAGGGCAGCGCTAACAATATGAACGGCTACTTCTGTTTACACATGTCTGGTTTCCATCTTACGATAGTACTAACAACAAAACGTAGTATCTTACATCTCCTGGTGACATACGCAATGCAGAATGCAGATGTCGAATGGACACAAATCACACCCTCAAGTAAACGACGGGCTGTCCATGAAGCTGTGTCAGTTGTACAGTTGCTAACGGATTTGAATTTCGAATTAGGCTTGGTGCGGAGAATTGATCCATTCGTTGCTTTTTCCAAATTGAGGCATGTTCCACCCGCATAAGTCTAAGTTACCTAATAGCTCTGTCAGGATAGTTATCCGAGCACGTACACGTAAAACGGAAAACGAGGCTGGAACTGGTGTACTGAGGTAGTGGCTCGGTTTTATTTATAGATGCGTGCAGATTTGGCAACAATGTAGGAACGTTTGACACATGAGGTTAAACGCTGCTCCGTCAGCTCCTTAATATCTCTCTTTTAAATATCAAATTCATTCACTTGGGAGATATGTCGACCAGGCGTCTGCTTTCCACATCATGTACAGAACCACGAGCAGTAGTGTGTTGCATTTTGCTCAGTCCATTGTTATCGGAAGGTGAAAAGAGGAATGCGTAAAAAGGCGTCATTAATATCTTTGGTACCGCCTTGGTGTCTGACCTGTATTCGACACCCTGTTTTATTGACTTATGTGACATTGTTCTCTGGTATACATCCTAACGTTCGTTACTGAGCTTGTTAGGAGGTGTGCTAGACAAAAGTCATTACGGTGTATGTGTTCCGAACTGTTGTTATCTTCACGAGATCTGTGTTATATTAATGTCGCACATGGGTAAAACGCAGCCATAAGCATTCAACCAATCTTTAATTCAACCGCCGACAACCGCGGAGGATCTGGTCTTCAGATCTTCCAGCATCTAATTACTCTAGGTGGCCAGTTTCGGTAGCTTTTAAAACATCTGGGGTGCACTACTAAAATCCCATAGTTGTGTGGCAAAATGCGAATTTTGGATGATTAATCTATTTAAAACGCCCAAATTTAAAAGTGTATTTACGTGGTCAGAGCACTTTTGAAGAAGATACGTACCGAAAAAGAATCACTGGCTGTGCAGATACCATAATTTAAAATCAATACTTGTGCCAAAAAAGTCAGTATTTGCGGCCCTAAAACTCCGGATGATAGAAGCTCTGCCATGCCAGGAGAAGGTACGACTTCTAGGAATTCAGAATTTTGGCTATGGTCCGCTTGAAAAACTGTATGACTCTGTGTGATATTTAGCTTGGAGGATCTGATCACCCCTGGAGACTGGGCTTAGTGTTGAATGACATGTCTATCTGGGATTCCAACCGGTGATAGATACAGAGAAATCGCTCAAGGTATTCGCTACAACATTTTTGGCCCCAGCAGATGACGAACGCGTAGTCGGAAGCACGAAATTTTGACCGTGTGTGCTCACGACATTTTTATTCAGGCACCCAGCCAATCCATTGCCTGGGTAGTCTTGGAGGATCAACAGCATCTCGGGCGGCTGCCCCGTCCATAAGGTTTGTGACCCTGGACGCGAAAACGGTATAGAACATATAGGGGTGGTTGGTTCCACAACTAATTTTATCTAAATTCAATACAAAAGTAAGGGATATAATTCTGTCCAACAGTTTACCCTCTCCAGAACACTTGATACATTCAATTCGCGCTGTCTGTAGTAAGTGTCTATCTGTCAGATCATATTTTTTCACCAGTGTGATCTGTTGTGACGAATGAAGTAGTAACTAATTTGTACAAAACGGGTCTCTGAATAAGTGTTGTTATAATTCTTGTCTGACTTTTGACAAAAACAAAATGAAAGAAAAACTTTTGGTGGATTTTGGATATTTTTTGTCGCCAAACTGCTCTTTGTGGGCCAGTTTGCTTCCTGGCTAATCCAGTATTTGAACTGCCCAAAATCGAACACCATTCGATATCATTTTAATCGAGTGCGAGAGTTGCACACCTTTCAAGTCATCCTGAAGGACAGGTGTCCCAATTTGCACGAATCACAGTTCATTTTCTCTCCCACATGGTCCGGACGAGGAATATTAGAAAACTTCCAGACTCTATAGCTTGTCAAATCTGGACACTTTGTTTCTCTTCGTCTTCCTCGCTTCGAACTTCCCACTTTTTTTAGGATCATCATCAGTCAACTGACCATAACTCAGCTTTCACACAGTCCATTGAGAATAACTGGTGGAATGTTGCAAAACACTTGTGAAAAGTCGTTCGAGATTTCCCAAGCTTGTTAGCGGAGTTAACCGCAAAATTATGCCCGGATTGTTACTCCAATCAATCTGTTTGATGGCTAGAAACTGGTCGCAGATGCATTCAATCAGTCAGTCAGGTGCAACAGGCCATAGTAAAACCTGTTTAGATGGTTTGCGATAGTGATGACAAGAGTAGGGTAGAAATACAGACATTTGGAGAGACTGGTTTGTTTATGAGGCTAGTTGTTACGGGCACAAAACATACAAGTGTGTGGTAATTTTGCGTTGTCTGATTATGAGCACCGAGTGCTTTTCTTTGGTTGTTCGCAATTCAAATGGTCTATGCAACAAGTGTTCTCAAGCAGGTTGAGATACTCTGCTCACAAACTCTAAATACGAAAACAGTCCATTCCTATCAGCAGCCCCCCACTTCAGAATCAAGGGGAGAGTAAAGCTACTGTGAGAAGCGTACCATAGTAGAAGTTATGGATCGATTCCCTCCAGCTGATTAGCAGCGTATTCTTACCCGATGTTTGGACGCATCCAGATAGTAGCCATTATAGGGCAAACAATCACAGCACTAAGAAGACGAAAAAATATCGATTGGAAACCATAACAAAATGAGATTTACTAGTAACTGGCAAAGGAATAGTCCGACAAGCCTGGAGACCATTATGAGAACACGGGGCAGTAGTGTGACGTCGTACTTTTCAGTTGATGAGCTTATCAAGCCAATCCATGGGTTTTGAAGGAAAATCAGAGGAGCGATCGTATCTTTGCGGATTCTTACACTCTCAAAAGCTATAATAAGGAATAAACCAAGGACGTTGAACAGGAAATTCGAAAATCAGACTGACCGGATAGGTTGTCGAACAGTAGACAACTGAGTTCTTATCGACGATTTGGATTTTTACAGGTGTTAAACGCGTGTTACGGTAGGCTTAGTGGATGAACGAGACGATTTTCCGGACGTAATTTATCTACAGGGCTGGATGGTACAAATTGCAGCGCAACCATCGCCAGATAAGCTGATGTCACCCCGGTAATAAAGGTGACGGGATCATCATCATCATCATCAAAGACAGCAACATCATGTTGACACTGATACTTCACTGCCGTACAACCATAAAGTCCGTCTAATTTCATATATATATATAATTATATATTAAAAGCCCTAGGATGAAAAGAAGAGAAAAAGAGTGGATGAGAGAGGGGGCCTAGCGCTGGTCTATGTCAAGCATTCTGAGGCGCCTACACCTCCAACCGCTCAATCAGACAATCTGGAAAGAAACTGACAGCATGAACGCCACTGACATCGATTAGCCGCCATTTCTTGCAACGTCTCCAGCCAAGCACAGGCGGGATCACGGGGACCCCATCCTGGAAGGCGTATAACACCAACAACACCTAAACTCTTCGTGATCTCTTTCACGCCTTTTTGCCAAGTCATGCGCTGTCCACCTCGCGGTTTGCGCCAGTCTGAAGGAGGCACAGAGAACAACACTCGCCTCGGTAGACGGTGTTTCGGCATGCGTAGTACATGACCGAGCCATCTTAGTCGGTGGTGCTGGATGATTTCCCCAATTGATGTACCTGCAGCACAACCAAATACCCGTTTTCTAATCACCTCGTGACTAACACGCTGACGCCATCCAAAACCAGCCACGCTTCTGAGGTAACGGTGGTCGAAAACCTGGAGACGCCTCACATCATCTGTCCGCAGAGGCCATGTCTCGCACCCATACAACAATACAGCCCTTACTGTAGCCTGGTACACACGACCCTTAAGATCTAGTGGGATGCCTTTTTGACGCCATAAGTGACGCGAATTAGCAAACGTGATTCGAGCCTTTGAGATTCTTGCACTGACTTCATCAGACAGACTTCCGTCAGAGCTAATACAACTACCGAGGTATGTAAAGTTTCCCACAAGCTCCAGTGATTCTCCTTGAATTTTAAGGGATATGTCCGGAGACTGCACGTTCTGAATAAAGGAAAATGAACCCGGGGTTCAAACCACCACCTTTGAATGCGGCAGTGCCAAGCCACAAACCTATCCCAAATTTCCAGTCATCGACGGAGGGCAGTAGTGTATTTGATCCGCTAAGCTTCTTGTCGTTTTGAGTGCTGACAGTCATGTGACTCTGTCTCAGTACCGAGATTAAAAAAAGAGGGCCCTGCTCTTAGAGATAAACCTGTTTCCCGAAGGACCACTCAAACTTATGCAGCTGCCTGGTGAGATGAATTTATTCGTAGTGACTTTTTTCACAACCTGTTTCGAAGTCGTCTCTCTGCCTGGCCGCATGGTCAATTTAGAGCAAGTGATTTCTGCTTTGCAAAAATTCATCCGGGTTCCCTGTCACATGTACATCTTATGTTTCACTTAATGTTTGAATGATCTACAACGCGTTGATCATCGCTTTTTAGTGGCATGAATCCACTAGCGCCAATAATGGTCGCTGATCGAAAAAATATCGACTGCCTTTTCGTATTGGGTCAAGTGAATCGATAACCAAGTCATGATTAGAATCTGAGTTTTTCTCCAGAAGAATTATGCATTGTGAGTTAGACGCAGAATTCGACTGCGATAGTGACAGACTTGCAGCTGGTGCTTTCCAGACCACATGACATTCGGAAGGCTCCAAGTGGGTGATATTTCGCCTTTCTGTGGTATGTGCAGATTACTCACAAACCCCATGTCAACTGGCCAAAAGACTTACACCTGCTTATGCTTGGTCAACTTGGACACTTACAAAGTTTTGTACCATCAAAATATGTGGGCTTTTGCTGTCGTGACAGACCTCCATAAAACATTCGAAGCTGCGGTTTGTCTGACTGTTTGCTGTCACGTCAAACAAACCGCAGTTAGTGGCGCCAAACTTTATTGATCCCAGCTGATATAGACAACCTAATCGTTTTTGCACTCCAGTTCAGATGCTTTTCATCTCCGGGACTGAGTGTGACACCCAAGCCGTAGACGCCACGAGCCAGTGAGTTGGGACAATCAGATGCCCACGAGAGAAAGCTAAGCTACTCGAACTTGTTTTAAACCGACTGTTGCGAATGCTCAAGATGATCTATAGTAAAATGGGTTTTAAAAAAAGGTCTGCGTCGGCGGAAAAAGAATGTGTAATTTGGAGGAACGATCTATGTCTCTCGATTAACAAAGAATACGGAAACTGAGAAAGTCCACGTCAGACAGGTCGTCTTAAATTTGAACCCTTTGATCGGGTGTTTTAGTCTCATCTACTGAATGGTAATATATGAAGGGAATTTCGTTTCTAAAGTTAACGACCGAAAAAGACAGAAAGTTCAGTTGATCGTTGGAAAAAAGCTTCAGCTACTAACAATTACCCGAAAAAAAGGAAGATAGTATCGTACTTCGAGCATTTGACTTAAATCTCCGGACGAGCCGGGAATCAGTGGGGTGCATTTTTAGGTCCTCAAAACAGGTGGCAACCGGTAAAATCCATACTTCTAAATTTATCCAGACAATGAGGTTCAAACACGTCTATCCTCCTTGTTGGTTTCTTTATTGGCCGGTGTTTTTGTACTGGTTATTCGGACTGCTCACTCTCTACTGATATTCATTCATTAGGGTAACTCAAAATTATGGACATTTCAAAATTGAATTCAGTAGAATTAGGCTCCCTTTCATTCGGTTAATGAGTCCATAACGAACGGCTTGACCCCTTAGCGTCGTTAGTAGCGTGTAAATGCCTGGAGCTTGGTGCTGCCAGGGGGGGGGGAAATTGGTTTAAGGCTCCTTCAAACTTTTGGTCTTTTACTGTGCTGGGAATCTGCTGGTGGTGACGGTCAACTTTTTCAAGTTTTCGGGTTTTAAACCCACCTCTTATTATTCAGTCTCTTCCCAGGAAAAATAGTCAAACCAGTTTCATAAAAATAAAAAAGCTGGACACCTAGAAGAAAGACTGGCTTTACGGTCGCCTTTCATTGCAAATAAAGATGCGAATTTATACGCAGATTGCTTTGCAATACCGAAGGTCCCCGCCGTTTGTCATGATGTACCCCGCAGGCCTTTCTTCATCGCCGATTCCTGGAAAATGAATGTTGGCCGGGATGGTCAGCGAGGAGTTTTCAGCTTTTGAAATTACTGAGCGGAATCACAAATTCGACCACATTTTTAAGTCACCAGGGCCACCGCCATAACTAGCACTGGCATCACCACAGGGCACCGGGCTAATAGGAAGCTTCCCTCTTGTAGATAACACGCCATCCCATAAATAACAGCTAGAAATAAACAATCTCTAACATACCGGGCACAATGAGGAGCCCATAAGTAAAAGTGCGGCGTTGCTTCCTCAATAGAGTGAACTTGAGGAGTGCTTCGGAGAAAAGATCATACTTTCTCTGTCCCGAATTTATTCGCAATGTTGGGAGCTCAGGTGATAATAAAGAGATGTGCTCCCAAGAAGGCTGCTGCCTGCCCAAAAGCTGCTTGGTGCAGGTATAGGCGAACTCTAGAGATTTTTGTGACCTAGAATAAGAGGCATGATTCGAGGTCAGCCTCGAAGGATGGTGGGACCATATGGTTTTACCTGAGAGCACATCAGCAGTGTGCATTCTCAATAGTGTCAAGGTTTGAAGCTGGGATGTCAGAAATACACCACGCACACTGGACCCACCTTAGCTTCAAGTCGATTCATGCTAAAACGTCTCTGCGAAGATATCTCTCCCCGTATTGGTAATATGAATATCGCGGAGGTCTGGGATATACCTAACCTGTGACCACTCAGCTAGTGTTCGAACAGCTTGCCGTCGGCAAGGGTTGGTTGATTGGCTGTGTGGTAGATTAAATTTCGTGGCTGGTCTTAGCCGAACGGCCGAAAGCACGACACAGGCGCATTGTGGTAGGTAATGGACAGGTATGTGCTGCTTTCTCTCACCCACTTACTTACCCATGAATGAATATATGTTGCCAGGTAGATATTTTCGTGTCCGCATCCATGTAGGTACGCACAAGCTTAGGAGCACATATATATATATATTGATGTATACATATACATGTACTCTTTAATGAGCGCGACGCTGTGCAGTTTTGTGTATGTATACTGTCCCACTCAGTGACCATCTGCCTCTGTGGCATGTCTCCACAGGATCAGGCAGAATACCACCACGCGATCCACTCAAGAGATAATGTAGACCAATGTTTCATTCAGTCCAGCGTCTCATAACAATCAATCGTTCACTATTTCAATAAGTCTTTATCACTTTTTCACAAAAGTTGAGTACGTGGCCCTCACTGTGCGTGGTGTAATCGCTTCCATGAATAAATTAAAACAGTCTTATCTGGCTAGACACAAACAGTGTATTGCCCATGACTGGTGAGAGTAGCGAGCCCCAGGTATAGCTCCTAACTAACCGAAGTAATGCTTCGTGCAGTGGTATCAGGAATGTGTTAATTTTTCGTAGTTTAAGCATACTGACTCTGCGAGGATGACGATACGTATGTCACAGTCTTTTATTATCGGAAGCCTCTTCCCACACTGACGCTGAAAACAGATTGAAACACACTTTACGTCATGGTTGACAGGCTATGTAGGGCGTCTATTATTTGAAGCGGTTTCAAGTGAAGCGAAGGAATGTGGCTGCTTTATCATGAGTTGCGTCTGCCACTTGAAAAGTTATCCTTGCATTCTATCCGTCTCAAGTGGGTTTCGACGTTTTCTCTATCCTTGTGGTTATTTTCTAATATGTGGTATGGAATGAACAAAATAGTGAACGCACTGTAGCTAACAGGCAGTTTAAGTTTCTTCCTTAGAGAAACGTCCATGAAAACTAGTAAAGCGGACAATTTCAATGCGTATAAATATGCAATTTTGAGGAATTCTGGTTGAATGTTTGAAACTTGAACTACGTAATGCAATGAGGGAACAAACATCATTTCTACTAATTGATAACAGAGTGGCGTGCAATCAACACACAACGAACCTTAGTTAGTTCTTATCGTGCTGAGCACCACTTGAAGACTTAAACTTCAACTCCATCAAGTTCACCGCGTGACAGTTCATCTACAGCTTTGTGGTGGTAATCAGTTATGGCACACCAGGGTAATTACTTACAAAATTCCTACCTCGACAACAAAAGACCTATGATGAGGTCTATTGGATGCCACAAGGTTCTCACAGTATTAGTCAATCCATATAGCTCAATGGTAGGATGCAACCGTCATCATTCATTTTCATCATTATCAGCTGTAAGATTCTCGTACTTGTCGTACAATGGTTCTAGCTGCCAAAATTTCGCCCATCGATGATTTGGGGTGGCAGGGATGGTAGCTGCGAATTGGAGGCGGAAGCTGGTAACTTGGTGCGTAAGTACATGTCTGCCACCATTAATAGGGATAAGACCGGGAAATTCAACGGGAAACCTGACCACGGCCGGGCAGATAGAGCAGAGCATCTGTTTTACGAGTAAAACCTCTATAACGATAAACGAATAAGTGATATACCCAGCTTGATTGCCCATGAGTAAACAAGTTTTCCATTCACGCAGCTTTTCTAAGATAATAGGTCTTCGTTGTGAGCATATGTTCTGAAAAAATAAACCATAAACAGCGGCGGACAGTAATACTGCGTGACACTTCTTCCCACTGCGAAATCTCATATCTGGACGAAAGAAGTACCATACCGTTTACTATTTTGAAAACAAATTTAACTTTTTTCACTGTGTTCGGAAGTAAGTAAACCTCAATACTCTTATGTTTGATCAGTGATGCTGCATATCCTCAAAACGTCGAACTTCGTCGAACACATTTGGCCATCTCATGGAAAAGGTCAGCTATTTCAAAGTTCGGGGAATATTATTCACGAGTTGAGTATGGTCTTATCAGAAATGACATGTATAGTGCGATTAAATCTGCGCCATCCCAACTCTGTATAGTTTCGCGGTGGATACAGAAATTTATCGTGGTTTTGGTAGTATCCTGGAAAGCCGGAGAGGACGTAGAGTGAGCCACCTACATGAACTACCCAAAAAGGAATAACATCGCCTGGAATGTCACAAAATGAGGATGTGAGCGCACTGTTCACTTGCATGAACATTGTGTAAAAATTGTTTTCCATAGGCTAGGTGTGAATTCGGATCTGACTAGTTGTCGACTTTTCCAGACACACTAACTACTGATAACTTGTCAGGCGATTCTAGTCCGAACGGTCGTCGGTCCTCGAGAGGGGGCGACCACGTAGTTAGTAAGCCATAGGGTGTCGCAAAGATTCTATCGCGTACCAAAAACTTCAGCCACACAACGCTTCCCGTCATTGTTGAGAAGCATCATTCGGGTGTAGGATAGCCAAACCCGTGACATTTGACTAGTGGTTTCAGTATACTGACTAAGGGACGAAGTGACCATAGTCCGGAGCCACAGAATTTCCGAAATGAGCTTTATTCCACTGTAAAAGGACTAATTAAACAGTGAACGTTTGACCAATGATGAACAGGTAGACCAATCAAACTTCTCCAAGGACCGAAAAATTTCCTATACATGGTTTGGAATTCAATGATGTTTTCATGGTTCCTTGGGCGCATGATTCTTGCACCTCCATCAATGGCCATATTTGCACAAAATGTGGTGTCACACGTCTGCATGATCTTTGTTCTGTTTCACAGGAGCAACTCTTCTTAATCACTAACAAAGGCGAGGTTTTCCGAGGTCGATCTATATTAAGAGGTGGGAAGAATACTTTCCTGAAAGTTTATTGAGGTTAGGTCTGATAGGGCTAGTTTGGATTCCATTGAACAGATTGAAAAATGCTTGATTGTGATAGATAGATAGATTCTCGTTAGATTCACTTACCGTCGACCCCACCAAAGGGATTAACACGCTGGTTGTAAGATGTGTTTTTTTTAACAAACGGTACACAGACAGATTACGTTAAAGTGCCTTCGCTAGCTGTTGTTGGAGAAAACGCCGTTTTTCGGTACCCTAACGAGATGGCCGTCCACCAATTAGGACACAGTTACTTATCCATCGGTCTAACAAAATGTCTCGACGTCGTCTGGGTTCCCGTTACAGTGATTCTCGTTAATGGAAATTCGTCAAGTGGAAGGCTGACGACTTTATTCACATTGACATTTGGACGGGCATTTGGAGTGGTCTCCAGTATGCTGTTCCCAATGTTTTGATGTTATGGGTAGCGGACTATGAATCATTTACACCATTTCGCTTTCACATTGCAGTTTCGGAGATAATACTCAGAGAAGATGACCATAAATTCACTCTTTTTAAATGGTACCAATTACAAAAATGACAGAAATAAGCATTGGAGAACAAAAATAAAATGGTCTGGTCAGAGGAGGACAATTCTAATTGAGTTTGCAGATCCACTTTATTTCTCGATCTCACTAAAGAGAATGCTGTGAACTAATCAATGATCCTTCCTAGTTATGAACCGTCCACACTCATACTTTATATGAGTCAGAAGCAATCGTTTTGGTGTTTTTGCCTAACATTTGGATCGCCTGTAAACCATAATACCATCTAGTCCGTCAGGTCTTTCCATGTTTAGTGTTACAATAATTAGGACATAGTAAAAGATTCCTTTGTAACACTCCGTTGGTCTGTGTGTCTGAAAAATATCCAATTCATAGGAATCACCCGCCCGTAACGTTTTTGTGCATAGGGATTCTTGCGCACGTAACCGATAATTATATATTCAGAACCATTTAAAAAATCTTTCGTTTTTCGAACAAAACTTTCTAGGATGTTCTGGATAACTTGGCGACGTGTATCTTTTCTTCTCACAAAGCCACACACCGGTTCAGCGAAAATAATAACACAAACAAGCCTATGGTTCTCGATGATTATTGCATGGCTGTGTGCGTGTAAGGTCGGGAATCGCAAACACGATAAATATGAGCTTTTGTGTCTGCAGTTTAAAGCGTCCACAATGAAGGGACAGAGACAAAAACCCACGAAGTTACAAGTATTTGCATTCGAAAAACACCCAGGTGGGAGGCGAGAAAAAAAAGAAAGTGAAAAATATGCTTACGAATAAACGCGGCCCACGGACTTACCCAGTTCGGCTGTCCTGAAGCTGACAGGTTTACTTGGGAGCGAGAGACCAGAGGATCGACTGACCGAATGAACGCGTGCAACGTATTCTGTGTACGGCGTAAGGTCGGACAAGTTGTACGACACGTATTCAATGCTAGTTGCCAGTGAACCAGCGTGATCTAGACTTGCGCTTTGGACGATATTTGCTACCTGACGACGACCAAGTTTGCCTAAATCGTGATCTTTGGCCTCAACACTGAGAGTGTAAGAATCGACTGACGGTGATGTGCTTTTATGCCATAAGAGCACCGCATAAGTGGCTCCAATTGGTCGAGCATCCAGGCCTGTTGGTGCTGCAGGAAGTTCTGCATGGGTAAAAATAAGGCACGGCAAAAAGGTTTTTTTTCAGTACAGTACGAAGTCCATTAAGCAGTGTTCCAGAGCGTCGAAGTCACAAGTGCATCAGCTCCTCAGTCTCGTCGGAAAAGTTCGTCACAGCTAGCTAAACTCAAAAAACTGATAAGGTGGTGGGGGCTCTCTGAATCATACGGGTTTATACAGTACTCTTCCTAGGTCAACAGCACAGAATCACGTTCCTGGACATAAAATTTCATGCGACGAAAGAGCACTGGACTCTAGTTCCACTTTTGTTATTGCCCATCAGCATCCCGACCAGATTTGAACATCGTATATCAGAAATACTGTCTAGCGTGCTATCCGTTGCAGCAATGCACGCCAAGTTAACAAGTTTGAATGCTGAGAATCGCGAAGCATGAACAACGGGCTTGATTTTCTAGCCCCTCGGACGACGACCAGAGTAGCGATCCTGATTTCATTGGTCGATTGACCATCCACATCGCTCCGGTATGGACTCGCCAGTTTGTTCAAACGCAATCATTCAGTTTCATCTGGCATTCACTAGTCGTGTGGTGGTACCCAAACTGACTCATATCTCAAATCTCAGGGGTTCAAATTCCGACATGGCTAAGGATCTGCACTACTGGTAGCACCTATTAAGAGCAGAATTCCAGCCCACTGCTTCCATTTTTTCGCGTGGACGGGCCATAATAATTGCCATAGGACAGACGGAGGATTGCGAAAAGGTAGAGTGAGGAGAACACAAGTTCCACATTACGGCCAACTAACTCTTTGATTTGCTTTGTGGTGCATTGTTTAATCTTTCGGTTGCATCACTTGGTATTCGTATTATGATACGGCGCTGTGCAAGTATCGAGCGCCAAAAACTGAGTAAGTCAACTCAGGCCACAAATTACACTCATTTACCGGGTTATTTTACCGACTGCATTTGTACCATACAAATCTCCAAATTAGCAGAAAACTAGTAAGTCCCATTCAGTGCCACAGGATGATACTTCTTGTGATTTACCACTTGGAGAGATAATCAGCTCTTCTTTGGTCCTGGAAGATTTGTGCCCATAAAAAGGACGTTTCTGTGCCACAAGAATGCTTCCCCCGGGGCATGTGGTTTCTTTTTCATGGCCCTTGAAGTGACAAGTAACGTATTTAGTTAGCTCCCTTCAATTTGCTTCGATGTCGGGGGAGAACCTGATGGTTATCAAGCCATTAGCTTGGAGTTTCCTAAGTGATAATTACAATCAGAAGTGATTACCAAATCTTCTACCAAGGACTATTGACTTCTACCTGGTAAAGTTGGCACATTTGTTTCTCTGAGCAAAAGTGTGTTTATAAAAAGTGGCCTATCAAAATAACTGATATTTCTGCTTCTAAAACGTGCAGGTAAAACCGTTTATAATAACTAGCTTTCACCTGCATGAATTTTAAACAAGTCTGCATTTAGTTGGTGAGCTGCACAGAGTCCACAGAAATTTACCACCGTAGTCGTCAGTTCATTTTCACATTTTACAGATGCTATCAAGAACCATTACTGTACTGTCCGTTCACCGATGTTTGCCATTCACTCAAAGACGGCGCATCATGGGTTTCGAGCGTAAAAAGAACGTACAAGTATTCTTAGATATTTCACTGCTTCTAAGTTGCCCATCCCTTATAACTATTTGCTTACTTCAACAAGCATTGCATAACACCAATCATCTGGTGTTTGATCACTTTCTGCCTCAGCAGTTGTCGGATATCATAAATCCGTGTGATAAGGTTTTCCAGAGTGTTTGATGATTTAGCAGCAGTCATCGAAAAACATTATCAGTCTGTTCCACTTGTTCTACCAGCGCTACTTATTTGTCGGTGAGATACGAACACATTAGTATCGTTGGGTTTTTGAACTGGAATCTGAGATTTTTTCAGCCCGCTGGCAGTTTACAAGATACTGGATGCAGCAGTCATTCCAAATATTTACTAGCTTTGAACTTGTGAGACTAGTTTGCGCTACTAGCAATCCCGTAGGTATAAACTGAAAGTACTTGAAACGCCCAGCACTATGTAGGAAAATAGCTTTTTGCAAAAGTGGCCTTAAAAGTGGTAACAATACCTGGGAATGCTCCCAGCATTTGTTATGTAAATTTTAAAGCGGAGCTTTATTTGGATGATGTTAAATGGAAGCTGAGTGAGAACAATGTACCCGTGTCCGATGATGCTCTTTGTCAGTGAATAAAGTATATCCGTCTGATCTTTATTTTTGTGTGCCACGATCCTAAATGCAAATGATGTGGTTGATGTTTACGTTAATTTCACCAATTATGCGGATGAAGTGGCTTTATCCAGGACAATATGCAGTGTTTCACAGCAGTCGTCTAGGAGCCAATCGACTAGTTAAGATTATTTCTGGCTAGCAACGGAACGCTTGGAATATTTTTAGAAGTAAAGCTTGAAAAAGACAAGGAAGGCTGAAATTTTTGAACTTGGACAGCTGATCAACTCACACTTTGAAGGGAACCAAAATATTATTTTAGCCTGTGTCCGCCTGTTGGAGCCTAAGTATCCACGTTCACTATACCAATGTCTCAAGCACCGCAATACACTACTCGAGAACCTGTTATTTACAGGCCACTAGCGGTAGATCGCCATAAGTTCATGGCTGTCTTCGTTCAAAGGAAAAAAAATCCATCAAGTCCGTTGGGCCTTGGGGTGACAGGAACGACTGGACGACTTCAGCAGAGGTAGCATGAACAACAGATCATAGGAAGCTGTGCACTTTGAATTCCGAAGAGTTTTCCAATAAGACCGCGAGCTTGTGAGCATCATCTCAGTGTTTTGCTTGTAAGCTTTTAGGCCCAAAATTCTAAACGCCAAATATACGGCAGTTGAAAAATGGGCTATAGGTCTAGTGCCCATTTTCGTCCCGATAGAGAAGGTTAGAATTCTGCATGGCTGTTTTTTTCAGAAACTGATGTTAGTGAATTACGTAAGCAGACGTCGAACAGAGGTAGTCATTGAGAGTAAGGTCTTTACTGGTTACTCCATTTACCTTTTAATAAATGATCTGCGAAAGGTACCAACACGCTTTTTATACTTTTCTGTCGGACAAAAGATCAGGAAAAGTCCAGCATATCTGAGCTTTCAAGTACGATACGGGATAAACGTAGGTGGTGAGGGAACCTGTTGAATTCGCGCGTTTTCCGTTTATTATGAGAAGGATGCTGAAATTCACGTGTTGTTAATTTGTTCCAAGTAACTGATGACAACGGACGTGATAATAGCTCAAATGGAATACACTGTCAGCCATCTGAAAGTCGAAACTCTAGAGTGAACGACTCTTAATCAAACTGACTCAAACAATTATGGAACCTCCCTCTAGTGTGCCGTCAATCAGACAGAGACCACATGGGCTAAGTGTACCACAGTATCATTCAAGGCTGAGAATTCTCGTATCCTACAGGCGTAGTATGTGCCCAAACTATAAACTGTATCTATTCTCAACGTTTTACCTTTCCATCAAAGATATCTAGGAGTGGTGACATCTCAGGATAAGCATCCAGGTCCCACTGGTAGAAAACAGTAAGTACGCAATAGTCGCGTGGTCGACATTTTCAGGAATTAAGCACTTACTATCACATCTACTACAGCAGGGCACACAATGTGACAGAATCAAGCTAAATACACTCATTTGCAAATAAATTTGGTTTTTGCGAAAGACTCGCCTGGAACCCGGCTGAATCTCTCGTTTGTGATGTTTCCAGGCAACTGAATGTGCTGCACCAGGCCGCCTCATGTTTCATTTGCTACGATCTTCGAGATATCGCGATACATGTATATTCGTAATGTACTACACATATGATTGCTGAAAATTCTTCGACAGCCCACGACCGGTTTCAACCTTTTTGGGGCTCATCAGGTAGGCACAGTCCCCGAGTTTCCGCCGACCTAATGTTCTACTTGAAACCAACAAGGGCGAAACCGGTCGTGGGCTGTCGAAGAATTTTCAACAACCTTATGAATAGTGCACTACGAATGACGGAATCAACTTTAGGAAATAAGCAGCCTGTGTTGAATACGATTAAGAGGCTTGTTACACTTAGCCTGCAGAAAAGCATAAACTAATTTGAGTGGAAAAACCAGCTTTTTAAGGTCACTTTGCAAGTATCTTGAATACTGTGGACGGGCAACTTGGAAGAGATAAATTTACTTACGGACGAACAGATTTGCAAGCTTCTGTCTGGAGAGTGTTCAGACGTTCCCAAGGTGGTCAACTAGACTGCTGTCTGACGTCCTAAAGCTTTCAAGATTTATTGCTGCCCACAGCGTTCAACTTTTTTGAATCTTGTTTAAATTGGATTGTCCAGATAACTAAACTTTACTGTGATATCAGGATGTTTCTTCTCAACAGCTTTAGGATTATCATTGGGACATCCAATGAAAGGGGCCGGGGTGATTGCTATGAAACTTAATGATTATAGATCAGATGGTTTTTGATCTGTTCCCAGAACTTGGCAATCGATTTGCAAACGTTTCGTTACCCTACGAGGAGACGTCAGATGTGCGCAGCCGGGTGGGTCAACAAAATAGCAATATCATACCTGTAAAGTAACTGTCATGATTTACGATCAGGTGACAGTAGAAAGCGCAAGGTTTCAGAACTTACGCGACGGTTTTAGGGGATTTACGGTTGAATGCAATATTACGCAACAGTCCAGAGTAGAAAATATCCATAGTGTTGCCGGCGTCTCTGTTTATAAAACTGTACAAAGAGTGCGTACCGTTTCAAGTAAGCGGGACTGGGTAAACCTAGGTTTGGTGTTCAGCTCGTGGTCCGAACAACTCGAAAATATGAAGCACTCACTGCTTGTGGCGCAGTATGGCAACGCAGCCGGCGTAAGCAATCATTCGAGAGTATTCTGAATGGAGTGTGTGACAAAAGGTCTGAGAAATGTATATGTATATGTACATATGTATATATGTATATGTATATATATGTATATATATGTATATGTAGGTTTCTTGAGATATATATATGTATATGTATATGTTTCTTGACATATAAGTAATTCTAGATATTTCCGGTAAAGCAAGGAAACCCTTGATATTTTACTTTTAAATAAATAACGTATATTGCTTCGTTAAATAATACAACTCCTGTGAAGAGATTGGTTTATGATGCTCTTGTCCGCAGGCGTCACTTTGGTTTAGCTTCTCGAAGATGGTTGAACAGAATATTGTGAGTATATTGGTCCCAGTCGACCACCCAAACTGTCCATTGACTCATCTACGCCTGCAGGACAAATCATTTCCGAAAATATTGGCCTATTTTGTATTACACTAGCAGAAATGTTCATCATTCCTCTGTTACCATAAAAGTAATTTAGTTCATATTATAACCCTTACTGAAGAGATGGTCTAGCTGCAACCCTGATTTAACGCCTCAGTGGGTTATCCTACCTGATGAATTTAGATGAATTTAGACTTTCCTCAATCAATCAAGACGCTTGTGACATCTGCATAGTTGGTGTGACGAAACTCGGTAGAATAAAGCTCTACTCTGTCCTGTCAGCCATACCATGTTTTACCATCGCGGTTTGCGTTATCATGAATTGGTGCTATTCACTCATCTCACGAACATTGGTTTTTGGGTTGACCCATTGTCACGGCTTGAAAAGTCTTCAATACCAGCGTCATTGATTTTAGTTCATGAGCGAGAAATCGAGTTTATCCATAGAAGGTTGACATAAGTACGCGCGCCTCAAACTCTCTTTTCGAGGGGATGCTTGATGCTGTGGCATCCATCAGCTTTCCAAGGTGATCATCTGTGGATTAGGAAATTCGTCCTATACAAATTTTCACCCATTTTCCGGGTTTCCTTGTTGGATAGGGTCATTACAAACATCAGAAACGGGACCAATGCATTAATAAGTTTAAGGCGATTTTAATGAAAACAGTGCGGTAAGCTGTTTGCCCTAACCCCTTATCTTAGAATCATAGACTGACATTATATTTCCGGATAAAGTCACTTGACATCGGTTGGATGAGTGCCAGTAATCAGTCCCTTTACACTTGCTCGGTTTCCGTCATAAAGGCCTTCTGGAATATTGCCATTATTGTAATCAGAAAAATGTTCAGCTGAATTTATTAGACTTGATACGAATTTCACATCTGACCAGAAGATTAATGATGACTGACTCCTGTCACTCTTACCATGCAGTCTACTTGAAAATGAGCACTTTTATCCTTAGGCAAATTTTCTACTCCGAATTTCATTCAACCGTAAATGTAGCTTGCTCCCATTTTCTCGTTCATGCGTGTAACGCTGAGAGCTCGCTCAAGTGCACCGAGAAAATATTTTTCAGAATCCGCAGCAATAAGTTCAACGTGACTGAACAAATCTATTTGTTCAATGCGTGTAGCATCATACTATTTTGTCGTAAATATTCGTTGCTACAAGCTATCTGAAGATGTGTGATTGGCAAGACCTTACGCATTCTGGTTGGTAGATGGCCTACCCCATAGAATAAATCTTAACTGACAACAAAACGTCTTCGCTTTGATGAATTTCAGATATAGGATTCAAACTTATGTTTGGGGACGTTTTGAAAACAAACGAGTTATCATTGGTTCACCATACTTCGAACAATTTTGTGTGCATCAACACCCGGCCAGTGAGCAGCTGATTCCTGATTTTTATTCTGTTTACCTGGTAGTGAAGTAAATATCCCATTCCACATTTAGCTGTTGAGTATTTATGCATGCGGTAGACAACCCTCGATGATCTCAGGAAAAGTAACACCGTTGAAGCCCCTAGAACCCTGGCGAAGTTCCGTACAGAATGCTCCTGGCCAGGATGTTCGCTACCATACATCGCAATCTCGAATTTATTTTTATGGGTTTGGTTGCATTGTGCTGGCTTGGATTCTTCTTGGTTGACCAATCTTGTTTTATTATGCATCTGTAGAGGATTCGTGCTGAAAATTCAGGATTTGTAAGGCTGCAATGATCCTAAAGAGGCTTCTTTGTTGTACAGACCACAGTGAATAATGCACGGCACCCTATGTTTGTGTCTTATTTGAGTCATCAGGCTGTCTATTGTGTTCACCATGAGTATCTTTTATTCAGTGTTATCCGCTTGACCCCATAAGTACGGGATACCAACTGGACACAAGGATGGCATTAGAACTGTGCCCTCCTATTTGCCGTCCCGTCTTATTCCTACCGGTTTGCACCTGGTACGAGTGTTCAGTTGGCCACATATTCCTCTCAGTCCAAATCTTATCCACTGTATGTGGGGGTCCACTGGCTACCTTCAATGTGATAGGCCAATCCGGAGACGGATGCCAGCCTACCATGCGTCCTACTTGTTTTCAGATAAGTTTTAGCATATAAGTTTTAGCATATAATATTTCGCTGCAAGCAGTCTATGAGTGCTTTGAGCCTTTGTCTGACATTTTTAGTTTTTACATCTGCGGCTAAGTTGAGGGTGGAGTTCAGGGTGGTATTCAATAGAAATCACTAGTGGCTACCTCATGAATAACTACGATTCTGTTCTATAATAGTAATAATTTGATAAAACATCCAAGACCCACCAGTAGTATAATAAAAATTATGGGGAATTATTGACGATACACCGATGAAGGTTTCTTCAAGTCTCATTATTTGAAATTTCTCATTTTTTTGGATATACAGCACTGCTGAAGTTGAATGGCCGCACCAAACTATTCTCATGAACCCTATTTCGGTCGGTGAATATGCTTCCAAGGATAAATAATTATTTTGTGTTGGACAGAGTGAAAATCAAAAGGTGATGACATACAACGTGTCGGACAACTTGGCAGCCGTAGTTATTATTCACCAGTTTTGTGAATGGAATCGTACAAATATGTTCAGTGGTACTTCATGTCATGTTAGTAAGTGCGCTTTTTGAAAATGGACCACAGTCTTCTATTGCTGGTTGAGTGTTTTCTTAAAGCACAGAAGACTTTCGTAATGCACTACTCATAAGATTGCTGAAAATTCTTCGACAGTCCAAATACTGAGTGTATTTCACAGATGACTTTGTTTTTTCAAAATTCAGGCAACTTATTCTATAAACTTAGTCGCACATTTTAAACATTCCTTGACTCCCGGTCTTTAGTTTGCTTTGCGTCACAACTGGCTATAAATACGTGAATAGTCGGCCCACGCAACTCTGCAAAAGACATGGACCAAAACTTCGTGCTCACTGAGGCACACCTTAAAAAGTCTACAAAAGTGATGAAGACTTTGGAGTAGAATGATAGAATCCTGCATATAATTAGCACCTTCATTCTTTGGATAGTATGACAGTACGCCAGTGTGGCGAATTCCGTTCCTGGCTGCAGAACAAACCCTGAAAAAAGGAGAAAGTTTCAAGCTTTTCCTACAATTATTAATCCGAAATAAAAAGTGTCGTTACTTTGTTCTCGTAGTGTGAGTTTAGGCTTTCACTTACTTGAACTAGTTAATTGCACATTGTGTGTCGTTCAGAATGGTTTTTGGGGTAGGGTGATGACCC
This sequence comes from Clonorchis sinensis, assembly GCA_003604175.2. Taxonomy (NCBI): domain Eukaryota; kingdom Metazoa; phylum Platyhelminthes; class Trematoda; order Opisthorchiida; family Opisthorchiidae; genus Clonorchis; species Clonorchis sinensis. The sequence continues at coordinate 38,811,883 of CM030370.1, forward strand.
ATCTGAAAATCGAACCAAATTTGCCATGGAAGAAATAGCTGTTGGCTTTTGCTGGGAAAAAACGGTATGCCTCAGTAAGATCGGTGTGGACTGTTCATTAAGCATAACCATGCTTGAGAGAGTCCTTTGGGCATCCATTCCACTTGGACAACTCTGTCCACAGTTTTCCCGGCGCCATCACGCATAGGGTGAGTCAGATAATTCCACATGACCCCATTTAATTCACGCGTAAAATTCCGTCTCTGTGGTCTCGTTCGGTAGTTTTGGATTTGTCTAGTTTTTAATCCGTTTCGATGCTAGTGAAAGCACTGTCCGTGAGAGAGTTGAACACAGCCGACATAAGTTTTTCTTGATACAATAAAATATTTTTTGGCCTCATTCCAACTCCGCGGCACGTTGTCTTGGTCATTAATCTATGTGAAAATTTAGGTGGAAATTGGGTACTAAAGGGCAATCAAACGGTCGCTAGGATTTAGCCACCGGCAGCGACATACGAGCTTCAAAAACCTGAAATGGGGCTGTCAAAAATCTTTTGAATCTTGTATCAACGAACGAGTGATCTCAATTTGGATTTATGAAATGCTGACCATCTCTGAAATCGATTGTAGGCGTCTGTGAAATCTGATGATTTCCAATCACCAGAGTATTTTGTAAACAACATCATAGCATTACGTTCCCATGACGACGAACGCTATTGTGTTACGCGTGAGTTCCAAGACTTCCATTCATGTTCCTTACCGCTATGGACGTCACTGCAATGACTCACTGTGTTGTTAATCTCACAGGAATTCTGTTAGAGTTAAGGGTACACTAAAATGTTATTCGCAAGATATTGAAAATGTGACTGATCTTACCTTTTACGACCACACTGACGTTACGTCGAACGAGACCAAGATCATTCTTGGCTATGCAATTGTAATCGTAAGACTCTGTTATGTCAGTCAGTCGCAGTGTGGCCTCATGTGGCTGTGGTTCGGTAAGTGGACGTTCAGCACGTATAACCGGACCAACATTACTGGGACCAGCTGGGCTGCCTAGAGTTGACCACCAGACCATTGGGACCGGAAAGCCACCTGCCCGGCATGTCAGATTTGTTCCTTGTCCTGGAGCAACATCAACTTTCTCAGGTATTTCGTTGATATTCGGAGGGAACTGAATACCTGTGGATGGCAATATTCACTTGAAAATGAACCGTAAGATACATTTGACTAATATGTGAAATCTGAAGGAGTTTGTGGTAAAACAACCGATCGTTGATGACAAAAACATGCCAATAACTGCTGCCACTTTGACCATGCTCAAAACCTACTCAAATTTCCCACATGCACATTCAAAACAATTGTCGCTTTTATTGCCAGAAAACCGCAATGTTGTTGTTTTCCACAACAACGAACTTCAAGCCAAATGTATCACGAAACTAACAAAAATTTCATTCATCATCGTTTGCCATACAGAACAAGCACCCGACAGCTGGCGGACAAAGAGCCGATGCAAAAACAACCATAAATGTCCAACGTCTAATCAAGTTTCTGCCGAAACAACTTGCCTTGTTGTTGAAGAAAATGATAGGCAATGGTTAGATTGTCTGGGGTGGGAAGGGTGGAATTCAGGCAAGTTGAAGATTATTACTCGCGGTCAAGTGCCTTGAATGGGAGACAGAGCAGGAGGATGTGAAGCTCAAAACATCTACTTGGATTATTTTCACGGTCATACTTAGAATATCCCAACTACTTTAAAACTACTGACTTTGAAAAGCACATAGATCAGCAACTAGTCAGAAGCAGAGTCATGTTCTTACTGAGAACGCAAACTTATATGGCAAAGTTATGTAAAAAATAATCAAGATCAATGATAATTCGGATTCTTGGTAGCTGTTTGTAAATTCGAACTAAAGTGCAGTAGTGAAAGGAGTGAGAAAACAACACCATTGGTATATGACCCATCCAGACTGGATACCGAACAATGAGGCTTGTGAACACCTCGAATTGAAGAGCCGCTTAGCACTAAATAATTTTTCGGGAATTGGTTGTAGTAAACGTTCCAGTACTATTAGGCTGTGATCATGCGGAAATCAATAAGCTGATACTAAAATGGAATCGAATTACAGTATTACCACATGGATATCATCGGCCAAATCAGTCCAGACAATAGGAAAAGCGCTCTCTGATATCGACAAATACGCTCGTTTATATATCAAATTAGTTTTCACGGGAGACTCAACTGAACCTCTCGTGTATGATATTATTCAACTGAACGTACTGCTCAAGAATAGCATAAACGAGAGATTTGGGTGAGTCTCCCGTAAAAACCAAACTTATATGCAAATGAGCGTATTTGTCAAAATCTGTCCAATTTGGGTTCAAGGAGAACACAAGGTTGACGAAAACTGGGGGGACCATACTTATCTGATGAGCCTCAAGAAGAACGAAACCGGTCGTGGGCTGTCGGAGCGTTTTCAGCAACCTTGCGAGCAGTTTCTTTTACGTTTTCTGACTTGTCTGAATAGGCTGCGTGGTGCATCAACGCGAATATTCTGCTTAGTTTACATTACACAAAGGAGGAGCTAAACTCGGTTTCTGTTCTTATTAGAGTTCCTCAGCTGAGTATGTCTTTCGCTGTAAAAAAAGATATGAATCCCGGAATTCTAACGTAAGCGCCTCTCCCGTAACCACTGCCCAGCCAGCGCAAATAAACTCACGCGAATTATCACGTCAGGCGAACCAGTCTCATTGCCTAGGGGCGAGTACGTTCGGCTTTTCGGATGTGAAAGTTTGGATGCCACCATTGGGTTTTGACGGGGCAGTTGTAGCATAATAACCTCACAGGTCAGATATGTACTCCTGACAGGCTTTAAGAAAGTCAAAATACTAGACTTGTGCTTTCCAGCTTTGTCGTAGACTAACCATAATTAGCGTACCATCGCGGAATGAGGACCGTGGATAGGACACACCCTACAACCAAGAAAATACCCTCAGGTAATAGGAATATGCCATTTCCAGGTGCGTTCGCTTTTGTGCTAAAGGATCTTCGCCGAATGCCGTTGGTAACATTCAAATGAATTTGACTCTGTCACTCCCAACACCAATAGATTCAGATGGCGTGAAAGGAATTGTTTAGAGACGACCTCCGTCTGAGCACAGGCTAATCATCCCTAATCATACGTGCGTGAGTGATAACGAACAATGTCTGGCAGGTGTGATGAAAAATACAGGTAGTTTGTGTTGGTTTCGATGTTGGTTGCTTTATCAGTATCGTGCAAACCATGGCTGAGAAATCCGGAGAATAAGTTAACTTTTGATCTAGTTGAGAGCATCCAAATGCCTATCAGAAATGAATTTCCATAATGTGCATTTTTGTTGCATTTTCACTCACTAATAAAGTCCATTTTATAGGCATTAATATGCCCAACTAGTAAACATTTCCCTCAACCTACGGTGATGGTGATTTGTTCATGGTTGTATCCGTACGATACCATTAGAATAAAGTTTACAACTTCTGAAGTAAAAATGCACTCGCGTTGTAAACCCCATTTCATTCATTCCACCTAAATATGAGATAGGAAGAGTCTAAAATTTAATGATGATTCCAAACTATGGTCCACTGTTTAGGGATTTAAATAAATTTACTGTGCTTTTGGTTTATCGGGCAGTCAATAGCTGTCACGCACCTTAAAGTGCAAAGGGATTTTTACCCACTTGCCGAAGATTAATATGAAATGAAAAGCTAATAATTTACCGGTCGTTTTCTATAGAGGGCACAACCACCAACCCATCGCTACGCACCACTACGCCCCCTAACCACGCACTGATGATGTCACCTCAATTGGTGATGAAACATTTGCAATCAGATTGCCCAGCTCAGCGAACAAACCAACTACCATTTACCAGTCGTTGTTGGCTTACATTATATTTTGGGTTGTTGAACTGTACCTAGAGGTACCGAACAACGGAGTAAACGAGTAAACGATGTCTAAATAGAAATTTGATCGAGCAAACAAAGTTTGTTTACGGCCACATTGTGCAGCAGTTTCATCCTCATTGAGGATATCCAACTATGCACCTTCCACGGCTCTCCGATTCCACGAACTTCGAGCAGTTGACCTCACTGTTAGCAGCTGAACACTACTGCCGAGCGTCAGTTGCCGACCCATTCAGGTCGACAAAATATTGACACACGAACGTCATAATACTTTCATCAATGCTCCGTTATTGGTTACCAAAATATAATCTGATGACAGAACTACTAGAATCATCTACAGCTCGTGGACAAAACGAATTTGTATCAATGTGTGTCATAATATGGGCTAAAATATGTGCTGTCGACAACATCTTGCATGGAATACGACAGTTATTTGTTAACACACTGATTGAAGAACGTGCACGGATGGTTTGCAAGACCAACAGTTTCAATTTTTTCAGTTTCAATTTTTCGTCGAAAGTTTAGCCGTGTGGAAAACAAAGGGCAGAGAAATTGGTTTGCTGCACAAAACCTATCCATGCAGAAGCCGTAAAGTCTACCTGTTCTTACTGCACACAATATGATAACCCTATTCAGGTTTGAAATATTCAAAACACCTAGGGAGGCATATAAGTGCGAAGCAGTAATAATATAATATTATTATATAATATATAATTAATTATATAATTATATATATATTATATATATTATTATTATATTATATATTATTATATATTATTATATAATATAATATAATATAATAATAATATAATAATAATATAAATAATAATTAATTAATAATATAATAATATAATAATATATAATAATAATATAATAATAATATATAATAATAATATAATAATAATAATATAATATATATAATAATTATAATATATATTATATATTATATTATATTATTATATTATATATTATATATATAATTAATTAATTAATTAATTATAATAATATAATATTATATAATATATAATATATTAATATATAATATAATAATACTGTAATATTTCGGGTTCTGATCGTGTCAGTTGTTGTCCTGTTTGAGTATTTTGAAGTTTAACGTCAACATTGTTCTTTCTCTTCAGATGGACTACCAGTTGGGTTCAAGAGAAACATATATCACGCACTTGATTTTGACATTACATACTGTTCGCTTTGCGCTATAAATCGCATCTATCTTACACTTTTTACCCGTCAGCCTTGTAACGCCCTTTAGTTCGATTTTCACGCTTAAAGACAAATGTTTATCAACGCATTTGGTCTACTGAATTGTCCTTTGACCTCACAGGGCTTATTTTTTTCTGACCGTGTACACAATATACTATTTCCTAGATTTCCTCTGTACAGTCTGTACCCAACATCACGGGATTAGCCAACGAGCTGTGATCGCACGGTATGACACATCACAGTGTTGACTACTTTCAGCTCTAACAGCGCTCGTTTAGTGGTAACATAAGAAGACAGTTTGTGTGTACTTGTACCAATTAGAATGCTATTTTCAACCACAAAGATAAGAGAAACAATAGACGCATGTTCACATTGGCATCTCAGTTAAACTGAGAAACTCACGCAGTGACTAGCTTGTCCACACGGCGCAACGCTAAGCTCTTATCATTTCAGGTGTACAGTGATTGCTTTACATTTGAACACATTGCAGAACCTGTTGCGTCAGTCCTTCATTGCAGAGCATTCGTCATCAGCTGTTTACTCTTAAAACTCATAGCGCAGAGTTTCTGTTTGTGATTCTATCAGAGATTACTTTCTAATAACCTCAGTAGGCGAGCGCTCACCAGTTCGGCGAAGCACGAGATGGCAACAGAGATGTTTCAGTTTCCACATAATACTGATTTGTCGCATTCCGAAAACTTTGAGAGCGAGATAAATTTTCCGGTATCCTGTAAGAGTGTCAACTTTCAATACGTTTTTCCGTGGTTTCTGCAGAGCCCCTTTTTGTTCATCCTAAGGACAATGGACAATTGAATAAGATGTCACAAAACAACAGATGTTTTAATCCTCCCGGGACGTACGCTTCCATGACCTTCGATTTACCTATGGGTTTCTGGTTGTTGCCTTTAATTTTTATAACACAACCTAGGTTTAGATTATGAAAAATTTGCTGAAAAAATTCTCAGCCAGGTCATTTACATGTTAAATTGTGAGTTATTTCAACCGAGATTGCGCCACGTATGCAAAAAAGTCCATGCTGAGTAGCCGAGACGCATTAGGCAACTGTTTCATCCTTGTTGGGAGCCACTGGCGTCTCGCGTCTCATGAATTTCCGGGTAGATGCGAATCCTAGACATATCGGCTACTACCCGAAGACTAGACCATTTCGGTCATAGGGGATTGTTCTGCAGTGTGATTAAATTCAATATAGAAAGGATATATCGCCACTTATCCTTAAATCATGGAATCCACATTACGTGGTCACGTGTTGACAGCCAGTCAGCCGCTCGTTGCCGAGTGATTTAGTCGTCAACTGCTAGCCGGGGAATGCGGGTTCAGATTTCTTTGGAGATTCTTGAGACGCACAGCGCTTTTTCCTTATAAGGATAAAACAGCTGCACAACACTTTTCGTTTTTTGTTATCAGGTGGTTTCATTTGAAAAATGAAATGTTGGAAAATTTCCCAACTTTATTCACACTATAAACCAACAATAATTTAATTTTTGTGACTATACGCTTTGAATATGTTGGACGTGAACACCATACCTGCATGAATTCTACGCAGGCTTTTTATCCGGGCAATTGCTTTTACACAAGCAGTCACGCCATCCCATCCGATTTTTTCCCATGAAAAGATTCATTTATAAAATATTACGTCCGAATTCATTCAAACGCATTTACATGGAGTTTTCTGAGTAAGAATACGAGTGAAATTTTGCTTTGCCTGATGGAACCTAATTAACTATCACGAAGCTTGAACCTCAAGAGACGTTCTTCGCAGATTAGGACGAAAACAACATCCCCAGTGTCCCAATCAGTCAACCACGAAACAGCACGTCCGGACTGGTCAGTAAGAGAGGAGATCGATAAGAGTTGAGCGAAAAAACATTAACGGTTGTTGAAAAGTGTGTCGTCAAGCAAATCAATTATCCACATGGACTTACGTCGAACATGGAGATGTCCAGCATTGCTGAGAACCGTGCCAACAGCATTTTGTGCCATACATTCGTATGAACCAGAGTCTGTTTCCAGAAGGGTGTCAATGACGAGCGAGCCGGAATCTAAAGTGGCAGAACAGTTGTGCCCTTAGGAGAAATTCTGTAGGGAAATCTAAAATATATGATTTGCTTGAAGGTGACCTTGCTCCAAATCGTAATGTATTGTCAATAGAAGAAAATCAGCCTTGGTTTTTCATGCAATTCACTGTGACAAACCATATAGTATATAAGCTTTTTAACTGTATGCTTGTTTACCAGTGACACTAACTTCGATTGACTTTCGCTTAAATTCCATTCTATGTGAGTAGAGATTCTCTTCTAGTGCAAGTGACTCACAGCGGATAAGTTGAAAATGATCCACAAAGGATCTGAGACGAATGTCAGCGTCCTGACTAGCACTTAAGGCCAAGTCTATTTTAGCAAGTGTTCCTTCCTCTCTAATGACCTCTGAAAGTGCCTGCTTAGATTAACTAAGTTTATTACTGGCAGGCAGTTGTTCATATCAGTCAACATTTTATAAGCTCAGCTTTATTGGGTTGGCGCTGTTTATAGCGTTACAAATAAATTAAAGTCGGCATTTGTTTTTGCGCCAACAAACGTCCTTGTTTTGAGGTCACAAGTTGGGCAAACAAATTAAACATCAAGCATAATAGTGCCATAAAAGTCCGACTTGAAGACCGGATTGAATATCCCTACGGTTAAAAAGCAGGTGGGCCGAGTATAAAGCGGTAGTTTTGCGGTACGCAGTGTTTATGATTGTGTATTGGAAGCATTTTGCTCTCAGGAATAAATTGGGCCTGATTAGTTCGCGAGAGATTTGGGACAAACTTGATTTGCAGTCAGGGAGTTTGGAAGGGTCTGATTATCGGTTGCGGGTAGCTGAAAGGGAATGCAGAGATTTTGAAGACATTTACGGACACAATGGTAAATGAAGTATCCGGATACTCCAGTGCATCCGGTATAAGGGATCGAGGGACCGGTGAACTAACTTAATCGTCAAAGACTTCTTGCATCTGGTGGAAAGACTGAATTCAGATAACTATGCCGTTCGCATGCTTACAACCAATCACAGAGGAGAACAGCAGCAGAGAAGAAAAAAGTGGGATGAAATGGCCCTCTGAAGTCAGACATCCTCCATAGGAAGTGAAGCTTTCTCGTCCTTATAATTGACGAGTTTCATGCCAACTCGGCAATAGCCCATCACGAGATCGGCCAGATTGTGACCAAAGTATTCGGCAACCATGATGTTGAGTAGAATCTTTCAGTTCAGGCTATTAGCGGTGTTTTGCGGAGTTCAAGTTGAATATTGTGTAAGCGAGCACTGGTGTGAACTAGTTTGGAAACTTCTTCCCTAACAATGTAGTGCCAAGCCATTTCTCATCAGGGTCTTGAGCGAAAGAATTTCGTCGATGACCCTAATCACTCTAGGTCTAAGCACCCTGGCGGTACTCCAGCCCATGTATAGCCATGACTTTCACCATCAAAAATAAGTTCAGGCCGCATCAGTCACTGTATGGTTTCATCAGCCGATTCTCCCTACTTGTTTCATTAAGCAGGGCTGGTGGACAAAAACCGGAAACTGGTAACGCCCCCATTCTTTCGCTTCCACACAATCCTTCCCCACCTCTCTTGCTCTCTTTGTTGACACGTTGTTAGGACTGATAGCCTCATTTGTACTGCTTCGGGCTTGGCCTCGATATCTGTGCGCCAACCGGCACTGATTGCCTCCGGCATCTCGAAGTCACTCCTCATTCATAGTCGCACTGCTTGTCCAACTGCCATTAATGTTCGTGCCCCGAATGAAACATTGGACTCGCTTGAAGTCAATATATGTCCGTACTGGAAATCAGGATTCTGGGTTCAGGCACTGTCTTTAAGCTAATTGTTCCACAGCTCTTTGTCTTCCTGCCGCGCACCAACGGTGATCCAGAGACCGCTGTTATAGGCTGTGCAGGCGTCCTGGGCCAATTAAAGGAAAGACAACTTTCTGACAGGGGACTCATCGATAGACGTTTCTGTAAAGGACTTCGGACAACTTCTGTGAAGAAATCTAACAAAGCAGAACTTGGTCGTTAACTGGTTTATCCTGGTCTACTTAGTATTCAGGAGACTACAGATCTACCAACATAAAGGACAGCTTTCACGGCCCATTGATTACCTTGTAGAGCTGGTTGGGTGCACAAAAATCCTTGCAGTTTCCCAGGATTTAAAGCCACGGGCTTGGTGACCAGGTACATGCAGACAATGGCAGGTGGCTGTTTTTATACGATGCCAGCCACTGAAATAACCGAAATTGCATGGATAAATGGCGTCCTCCAACAGTATGTCAGCCAACAAACAAGATTTATCAAAACACCATTGATTATAGATGGCTTAGATCAGTAGCCGACTGTCGCTATATTCTTACTGTGCAAACGTCCGGAGTCGCACCTCTCTGTTTTTCGGAGCAGTACAAGAGTCAGTAAACTGAATAGCAGCAGAGGAATTCGCAGATCTCAAACTTAAACTAATTTATCAGGACCGTCCGTGCAAAGTGCTTCGTAATCACACTGAAAATATATTTGTGTTGTAAGTAGTTGTCTCCGTGACACGGTACAGCAAAATTCACTCAGGCACTGGATATCATAGGGAAGAGAGGTACTGCTTGAATTTTCGGCAGATGTTTTTGTCGGCCACGAAAATATTCCAAACCGCAGAATTAAGGAAACAAATGGAAAATGGGAGTTGGTTTGTGTGCCGATCATGAAGCCTGGTGGACGCGAATGGCTAAGAAGTTACAAGAGATGGAGAACACTGGGAATGTCCGGAGATCATTTTGATCAGTGCACGCGACCAGTCCCCAAAAACCACCTGTGAGCAAAACCCCAAAAAATTCAACCGGCACGAAACCTTCAAGAAGAGAGACGCTTCGGTCAGCAGCAATACCACGAATAGTGTGTTAGGTTTAGACAGTGTGTTTTGCGATGTCTGAACCATCGCGCCAACTGAAACATCTTGCAGCCTGGTGCGACATATTCATCCGAGGTGAAATACCATCAATGAGACTCAGTTGAATTCAATTGGGTCTTTCGTGGAAAACCGAATTCGGTTGCACGTAGAGCTTTTGTCAACCTCCTATCCGCCTCTCTCAAGGATGGGGTTAAGTTCTCCACCATCGTCTGTGTGATCTGTTTGGGCCCAGTTGGAAAAACGCTGTTTCAGACAGTTGGGGAGAGTCGGTAGTAGTATCCGGTTTCGAAAACTGGTCCTTAGTGAGTGCGTTGAGTATGGAATTAGCTTGACTACGGTTGTAATTAAACTTCTGACGTCAATCTTTCTGCGTTGCCTTATGGTTGACCGCTAATTATTAACCCGAGACCAGTAAGTGGGATTTCAGTCCAGGTGAGGGCTGTGTTGACCACAGATTCGCACTTCCTTAAGTTCTAGAACAAAGTCGTACGTGCAAACGACCTGCAATTTTGGCAGTCCTGGATTTCCAAGACACTTTCGAAACCGTTGCTAGACTAGTTTTCTATAATACGCTTGCTCAGTAAGGAATATACCGAAAGTTTTAATTAAAATAAGTTCTTCGTATACTCAGATCTGCTGGTGGGTAACGGTGCACGAGGGGCATCCAAATGTTTTTTTTCCGCAGAAAGTGGTTTCCGACAAAAATGTCCACTCCTTCCATTTCTAGACAATTTCATGATCGACGGGATGCCGAGGTAAGCGGTAGGAAATATTCGAAAACCTGGTGATCAAATAGCTGCCGACCCACACCTGTCGATCTGTAATATGCAGACAACACCGCCCTCATCTTCAGAGACGAGAAGAAGCAGGTGTTTTTGGATGAACTAATTAGAATCATCCTCAAGAATCATCCTCACTCAAGTTGTAAGAGCATGCTCTAAGACATGCGTTGTGTGAATATGTCATTGACAATCTGAAGTTTTTTTTGAGTTCGGGGGGGTTCTTGGTAAGACAAACTGTCTGAACGCGAATCAAGCAACCGAGGATGTTATTCGGGGTGACCCCGGGGTGTTTCACATCACGGTTGAAGTTCATAAAAACTCCAACCGTGATGTGACAGATAAGGCCAATCGACAAACCTCTCATTCCTGGATCCGAGTTGCTTTTTGAGACACCTATGGTGGCAAAACGGCCTATCCTAGAATCCCAGGGACCGCGCGTATCACGCTACAGTTTCGGCCATTTTGTTTTATGGCTGTGTAACTTGGCCTATGCATTCAAGTCTCTGAGAGCCGTCTCCTGAGCACCGTAGGCTGTGCCATAAAATTCGTAGAGACATGTAGAAAGCGAGTGTTCGATTGTGCAACGCGTTACCCACACAAACAGTACCTGCCTCAAGCAATTGTTTTTGTGCCTAATTCAGAAAAATACAACCAGAGGAGTGGCAAAAACTTGATGTGGCAGAAGAGTATGAGGCAATTAGGAAGAGTTTAAGTACTGCCGGTATCACCCGCTTTCCAGGATGTGGTTCGCTTATTTCTCTCTGGGTTTGGCTGATAATCAATTTCAACGGAATGCTTGTTGTCAGTTTTCACCCACATGATCCGAATTAGTGTCTGGGAATCTGGGCATCAGGAATGATTGTAGTGGGTCAGACTGAGGTCTGCGTCTGTCCTCTTATTAATTTTGTATTATTAACAACAGGACCTCCACGTAAACTATGATTGTAAGACAACAAAATCCAGTGCTGATGATGTCGATAAAGAAGGCGGTGACCGTTCAGCTATATGTAACAGGTCAGCAACTTATTTGGCTTTCACTGACGGTATATCTATTCTTTTGTCGAACATCTCACGTCGCCTGATTTCGTTTTGGCTAGTTTCTTGATTGGAGAATTTGAAGGCAGAGGACGCACACAACTTTTGGGATGTATTCCTTGCTAGGCTTGTTACTCGTATTCTGTAGGGAATTAAATGATTTAAATGGGGTTGGTCATTGGTCTGTCTGCTGAGCTGGTAACGTGAGTGCGTTGTTAGGGAGCTGAGTGGAGTGTAGAGGTGGTCAGGGGTTGTGGGTTGAGTACTGTGAGTCTGTTACTCTAAGTGTTGCTAGCTGGGGCCGACCTTCCATCATGATTGCTTGTTTGATCAGGTAGCTCTATTGGTTGGTCTGTTAACATAAGTCTTGATTGGTCAGTGGTCATGTGGCCTTTGAGTTTGGCCTCCGGTTTGTGGGCCACAAGGATCCCTTTTTGACATAATACTCTTAATGGGTCCAGATATTTTCTTGATGTAAGCTAAAACTAGCCGGTGGTCGTTTGTCCTCGCTGTTGCTACGGTCTTCAGGTTCCTTGAATAGCTGGCTTTCTCACTTTCTCGTTGGTTCATTTGTGGCGCAGTGTGCCTCCACCCGCTTGAGCGGGGTTTGAATGCAGTTAATCTTGTTATTCGCTGGACGAGTGCTTTTGTGATTCACTATTTGGTCCGCATTTTCCGGTGTTCGCGGGTTTCGAAATTCTCATCCGTCTTTCTGTTCAATAAAATGTCCAAGAAAGGTAGTCGGTTGTTCCTTTCCAACTTGACTGTAAATTTCAAATCTTTAGACGTGTTATCGAGCAGTTCATATGCTTTGTTACTGAATCTCTAATGACAAGTGTCTTTTGCATAGCGGATATATAGCTTTGGGCTGACGGATGGTAGCATCGTACCCAACAATCTCTGCAGTACCGCTTCAACGATACATACATATATATGTATATATTGTGTGGATATTCATCAAAACTGAAATAGATACCCAAGCTGAATTCCAACAGCTTGCGAGGACTCTCTAGTTTCATGGTTCATTTCGTGTCTGAATTATTCCGAATCATTTCCGAGGTCGCGGGTTAATTCAAGTGAATAGTGATGTAAAATCAAACAAAAGCATGATTTCGTCATTTTCTATACAGGAGTTCCATAGAAATTAGCCATCATTGCTGAACGTGTGTTACGATCCAGTGATGTTTTGGGACCCCATTCTCGATCGCTCCCGTTTGATTATCTCATGTGGTGCTTGCAGTTTTCCGATTACCATGTTGATTCTATTGATGAGGTATAAAATTTGGTAGTGACTGATTAGTCTGTAGATAGTTGTGTCACGTAGTAGTCCTTTGGCCTTTTAAATTTAATCCGGCTTGTCCATCACCACTGTGATGTTTCCTTTGTTCGCCGGTAGTATTAGGATCGCTTCATCCTTTTGTAAATTTCTGAGTGCTTCACTAGGTCCTTTGAAATTATGGAGGTGAAACATGAGTGGATGTGCTATGACCTATCCTGGGCGGTCAAGATTACCTTGGTGTAGATAATCACGTGGGGATCGCGCAAAACTCAACTCACTGGAACTGACATGAACCTTTATCACTGTCATCAATATTCGTCCGATTGCTGTGACCTCATACTCTGATATACCGTCCTGTATTGCCTGGAATAATAACTGTTTGAGCCAATCGTTTAGTCTATTCGTATTTAATCACCTCATCTCCAATAAGAGCATACGGCTATACAGAAATTCCGTCAGCGGTTAAAGCGTATAAACTACTTATATTCCTTTAATACGGTCGAATTCGGAAGTAAAACTGTATATATCTCGCATATATATACATATATGTATATGTGTATATGTAGTAAACTAGACGCTGCTGTGTAATTTTCGATTTCAGTGTGCAATGAAACTTTCAAGCATTCTAAAGTTAAATGACATTACTCAGTTTGTCGAATGATGAGCGTCGTGCAGAATTGTCAGGAAATTATCTACGCTTGTCTTAATTCCATCAGTAATTTGCAAATAAGTGAACGAAAATTCAACGAAAAACATAGGCTTAGAACGCCTACTATTTCATCCTTATTACGAATACTGAGGCTTGGTACTGACGAATTCATAACGCATAGTTGGATACGTGTCACTCGTGCGAGAAATGCATCCGGTGGAGCGTAAAACCATCACACTAACTTACTGACTAGTCGAAATCGACTGGCTGACAAGTCAACCGGGTAAAATTGATCTTTTATCCACGAAACGGTTGGTCTCGGATCAGCCGAAACATCGCACTGTAGTTGTGCGGAGGAACCGACTTGGCTGATGGTTGCTGAGGGATCCTGATGAACTTTGGGAAATCCTCGCGGGGGAGCTGAATTGAATGAAGCCACATGATTAGCACAGAGATTATACGCAATAGCGACTAAGTGACAAGGGCATGGCTCCTTTGATTAACAACGTAAGGGTAAATTTCTTAGTTACTTGGCCATGTTAATAATGTAATGCACGCCACTTCTGCCTCGACAACATAGTCTCGCCAGCCAAAATTCATAGAAAAAAGCACTCACACAGGTAAACAAACACAGGAACACAAACGGCACCCTCACGCTTTTCCGAAACATTCTAGGGTGCCAAAATAGCTACCACTGGACTAGTTGATTCAAATCAAAACGTTATCTGAGAACGATTTCCCATCAGGTCCGATAGCCACGCACTTAACACCCGTTCGCATCACTTCCACAACTTGAATCTGGCCAACTGCAGCTCCGCCTCTTTTTCTGGATTTCTGTATTTGTTTTGTTGACATTTAAAACGCAACAAGTTGTGCCCTGAAAGGAGCCTTCCTCACTGTTTGAATTGTTGGGTATTTTCAGTTTTCTATTCCCTACAAACCACAGCTGGACAGTAAACATGGCAGTAATACTGATGGGTTAACGATGCCAAAGTAGTGATACACTCCTGTGCAACAACAACTGCAGCTACGAAAACTCGGCTAGACGTTGAACGCATCACTAGAACGTACACAAACACAGAGCAGGGCTTTCACAACCGTTCGCAAACGTTGTTCAAATCAGGGAGACCATCAGGCTTAAACATTGTTTCCAGAGTATGAATTCTAGTCCCGTAACCTTGCCTGCGACCTGCGTTGACCAAAACTCCGTAGCCTGGAGTTATTCTCAAATAAATACTAACCAGAAAGAATTGTAAAAGATGACTTCAGAATAACATTCCTGCTCCTTATAAAAAACGGAATGATACCACATGATCTTGACTCGCAGTCGATGGCTTACAGCAAGAGTGGCATGAGAAGAGCAGCACAGAAAGGAACATTGATCGGACTGATGCCCCTTTGACCAAGAAACCTTCTCCCAATTGAACATGAAATCAAGTGAATTCTCACTGTTTCTAGTACACAATGTAACGAACGAGAGTTGCGGCGATAGGTTGTTTGTTCTAGTCTCACTTTACAACAGGAACCACTGATCGCACGTAGGAAAGTTATTTTGACAAGATCGATAAAATACGTTGAGGAGGTTGTGAGGCGTTATAAAAGGTCTATTTTGTGCATTATTTTCACTCAGTATATGAAACAAACCCCTAGCTTGGCTTGTTTTTTTTTTCAGCATAGCGCCTGCATTTTGATAGGTTTAAGGTAGCAGCAGGAAAGATGAGCATGTCCATGCTGTTGGATCGGTGGTATTTTGCTTATATTTTGTGAGGGGCATCAGAATTAGATTTAACGGTCAGGTGTGGCTGAACCGCTGAACACACGCAGACCGTTTGCGCAAAAGTCTGACCTGATACCGCATATGAGCCTATCACACCAGAATAGACCAGGAAGTGTAAGATAGACGGTCAAATTATCAGTGACCTGCTATAAACCATCAGTCAGCCTGAAAATTGTGATGTGACAATGAAAGTTGACATTAGTTATTTACCAGCATTGTCCGTGAGTTTCAACCCAATACCACACCTTCTCCTAGTTATTTCATGTACGTACTTCAAATCCACTGTTACATCTCGGCAGTCGGGTAAAACCACCCAGTTTAATCTACCAGATTTTGGATAAACCAACCAGTCTAAACAGTCATCTGTCTATTTTCATTTCGTAAAAACAGTGTTCCTCTACTGTGGGTATGTGAGTTAATAACACTCACTTTGCACTGCGACTTTACACTTTTAGCGCGAAATTATTCCGCGGTGTCCTAGCCTTTGAATCAAACTCCCAGTTCAGTAATGGAGATTAGTGCTGTTCATCAAACTACGATGAGTACGAATGTGTACAAATGCGCATTATGACCCGTGAGGGGTTAAATCCACATGCCTTTCTCGCGTTCTAAAGTCTATTATGCCAAAAAACGAGCTGTCTATGAATTGTAGTCCTGTGTGTTATAACATGTCTTCTGACTCCCACTGGTTCACCTCACTTTAATGATAGCACCACCATCTAGTCAAGCCAGATTAAAACACATCTCAACGCGCTGGATCGGCTCCCGTAGACTTTACTGGCAGGTAACAGAATAATAGAACGCCAGTATACGGATGTATGGTAAACTGATACGCTAAAATGTAAGATTCTGCGCTCAGATAAGGTCAGTCAACTTCCTGTCTCACCATGCTTCTCTCAGTCTCCCGTATGCGCGCGCACGCAGAGAAGCACACAGGCATGCGCAAACGCACACATGTAGACGCCTCTAGCTGGGCTTACTACACAGGCGACGCAGGGGTATGACATTAAAGCGTTTCCGAACTAAGACCTGCCAAGCACCTGTCAATCAAGAAAACACCGGCCTTTCACGATCCATTCTGATCTAACTGGGAAGGGAACGGGGACAGAAGACACATTTATGCACACGCACACGTACACAGATGAGAATCGAGCATAAAGGATGAGTGAATCCTGCATTCCAACTTGGGTGCGCGAACTGCGGCGGATATCCTTCTCAGCCTGACATGATCTCCGAAATGATTGAAATAAAAGAGTGAATGTTAAAACCTATTATAACACGTCAAGCTCTGTGTGTGGTTTGGTTTACACTAGCCCGTCTAAAACGTCCGTAGGAGAGAAAATTAATTTATCGTCAAGATAGCCCTCGGTTGAATGGGCGGTGTGAAGGCTTTCGACATTTCTGAAGGACACATAAAATAAATTCATTACAAATATTATTTATTTTGGCTAAACTGTTGAAGACGTATTGTTTAATCAATGCTGAGCCCAAATGAAATGCAGAAGTCTGATATCCTATGAATCCCGGTCGACACTGTCACAAAGATACCATGATCACATTAGATGACCATTCCAACAGACTGAACGTTTGGAGGCAACTGAACGCAGCAAAATTTGTGAAAAGGTTAAACTGAAATTTCGGAGATGCATCAGAGAATCACAATCGTCGAAAGCACACGAGTAGCTCCATTATTCGACTCCAGGCTGACTTCCAATTTTTACGCTGAAATTCCACTGCATGCTTGCTTTTCTTTCTCACTGCCATCGTAGAAATTAACACCAGTTACGTAGCCTCCTGGCTGCTTCCTCTAAACTGTAACTCATTGTAGCTCAAAATTCCTAATGACCGCAACGCAAGGCCATAGGAAGCAAACTGGATTGAATCTGAAATTTTTTTTGGGGGGAGGGGGCGTGTTTTTGCACCGATGTCTGCGACGCCTGTTCTTATGGTTGTGATGGGAACCTACAACTAAGATTCGCTGCAGTGTTAGTTGTGTTGACATCAGGTTACACAAACCGATGCCCGACTTAGCACGAAAAAGCCTCTTTGTTTCTATGCAATCATCAAGTACCTGGAAGTGCTCTAAATCAGATACAACATTTCTATAACTTTACTGCCTGCTCCAGACTCCCCATAATCCATACTTTGTTTACATGCCAGGGCTTTTCTCTTGTCTTATGTTGCTTTTCCATTCAGAGTGGCGCTTCCAATACAGAAGTGAACAGACATTCTGACATCTTTCCTGCTGAGGAATGATACCAACGACAGAGCGATCGGAGCTCCCAGAATCAAGATAATATATATTGTAACCGCCAGTTCACATTCTGTGACGCTTACATGAAGGCAAGTCGACAAAATTTGTAAATGGACTACTGACTGAACATTTCATTGTGATTACCAACGCTGTGAGTGCCATATAACTTTCATGGTTTAGTTAGCCACAAACTTTCAGACGGTTCATCCGATGGCATAAACGCTGAAATAAGTTATCTCAAGTAGACTAACTTGCGATTGTTGTAGTATATCATTCGATAACCTCTTGTGTTTTAATATGTTTCAAACCTAAGTCGAAGGCCAAACCGAAGCGCTGAAAACGGAGGACATTTTAGACGGTGATTGAAAGTAGCTGTACCACTTTAGTTTCTTCTCCAATCTCATTTGAGTAGGCATCAAACTCATATGAAAACCAATCTCCAGATAATATGATATAGAGTGTAAAGTTGGCCATAAATCTGCTGAGGAGAGTTTTCTGCCTTCTTCTGACTAGGCATCTCACTGAAACTTTAGAATACCGTATTCTCACCCAAGGAATAAGAGGATTTTGTAACATGCCTCGGTATTCACATTTGCGGACAGGCTTTCCTGTGTTGCGAACACATCCCATTTCAGTACGCAAGTTACCGACAGGTTACAAAGTTTGTGATTAAACACTGTAGATAGGGATCAGGTGCTATTCTCCACAAAATACAGGCAAACGAATGGTATTTCTTAGTTCGCCTTATGGACAAAACCACGAAGAGACTCCGGTGAGACGGTGGTGTTGCTTCACGATGAGGTAGGAAACAAAGGCTGGACGGGAATGCGTCAAAACTCGAATGATTAGGGATAACCGAAACTGTCCCATCTGTGAATTATCTGGGGTTAGTTTAAGCGACATCATCCAGGAAGTTGCTAGAGAGTGATGTGGGTTTGTTTCGGAATTATCCTGCAAGATAACGTTAACCTAAGTCTGAAAGACAAAGATCGATCATATGTTGTTTTCCCTTCCCCCCCCCGCCGACATTAATCAGCCGTTTGTATCCCATGGAACAAGAGATGGATTCTAACTCCTATGCCTCCAGCTTCACTCGCGGCTAGCTGAGGAGCAGAAAGATTAAATCATGCTGAATTTGAGTAAGTTTCGTTGGGAAACCCTTGCTGATGTAGCAAGAAGAAATCTAGAACTAATACGTGTGACTTATCGACTGGACGCGTGTATCCTTGCAATTTTTGTAGCTTCCTTCATCACAATAGCCAGTTATTTAAGTTCTGTGATTTCCGTGCTCACTGGTGGTTTGCTGTCATTGTTTTTTCCTAGAGTGTTTAATTAGTCAACACCAAACATATGCGCTGTGACTGAGTTCAGCTGAAAGGTTTTTAGTTCTTAGCTCCTATTTTTGTGATCAGACGTCAAAGCATGCCTGCTACCGAACTCTTTCGGTCTCTCTTTCCACCAGTCGACAACGTTTCTGGGTGAATTTGGTCAGTCTGTGAAAATCGGAGAGAAAATTTTAGAGGAAAACTGGACTTTGCTACTTCCCTGAAATCTGAGCCGAATTTTCGTCATCTTACTTCCTCGGTGGTCGTGAACTCCCCCCAAAATTAACAGAACGGCAAAAATGAGCCATTCCCGTTCTCTCAGAGTTGAGTGAATGAGTTTTATTGCGTGACAAAGAGCAATATTCAACAAGAAGCCTGTTGTTTGGCCGTGGATGTGCTCATGTAATGGTGGGGAGCCAAACAACACCCACTATCGCGTGATCTATTGTCAAACCAAAGGGGCTGACCAAAACCTATACAATTACCAGACGGTTTTCAGGTCGGTCTTAGGCACGCAGGGAGGTAAGCTTTGCAAATCAAACTATTCATGCAATCTTGTTGATAAGCTTGCAAAATGGTTTTCTTTTTACACAATGTATGTACTATATGCTACTCCCTCACTCTTGTTTTTTTTGGAATGTCAAGTCATGAAAACATGACTGTCCCGGTGCTTTGTTTTCTCCCTTGTCTTCATTGTTATCACGTATTGATGATGGTTTATTTCAGGATTCCAGGTTATCCTGTATGAATTCATGCGCGTGTGCGTAGTTGTGGATAGGTAGATGGAAGATACGAGTGATTAAATCAGCTCAACGAAAGTAAGGTGCCTCAGGGTAGGTGCGTGTTTGTGTGTAAATGAATGGTTGCTGCGAGCGGAGAGAAAGGACGCGCTGCTCCTTTCCTATGAGTATAGATGGGACTGCATAAGTCTATTATCAAGCATCACCGACAAGTGTGGATGTACAAAACAGAGGAACACCGACCGAGTTGGACGGTGGATGTGGGTGAGCGATAGCAAGATGAGATTGAGGCAATTATGGTTGTTTCTGAAGCACGAATATCCTTTTAAGCGTATTATACAGTTGTTACCTGTCAGCGACTGAAACACGGGTGGACAAAAGTGATTTTTGAAAGTTTTGCTATTTACAGACAATCTTGAGCATTAACAGAAAAAATGTAGTGCGTTGTTAAGGTATTTTAAATAGAGATTCAGGGGCGGGAACATTAACATGGAGTGACATGAATTTGTCAGCTGAAATGGGACTAAATGCTGCGTCTTTGGCCAGTCTATCTGATTGATTGAGGTCATTACTCAGTAGCGGTTTATCTGACTTTAGGAGTATAGAATGTCTCGCAAACGATCTTTTTAAGATTGTCAGCAGTTGGTACCCACGTGTTTATAGCAGAAACTGAATAGCACCTTTAATAAGAAAGGTGTCTGAGCTTATGAAGTTTGAAAAGGTGGAAGCAAACTGTATCATATAATTGTAGTGTTCATTGCGGATAACTAGTAGAAGTTGGTCGCCGCTCTCCTCCACGAATCTTGCCATATGAATTATTATCACCTAATTTTGAGGACGGACATCCGAATCCGCAGTTCTTGAGGGGTTGCAGGAATCTCATAGTGATAACATTCGTTTCCAAAATAATGTAAAATAGCCGGGCTGGTCACGCAGCTACGTTTTTGAGAGGTTTTCTAATGTTGCTACGCGATACTCCAAAGTCAGTATTCTAACTGTGAGCCAAAGAATGAAAAAGGAGCAGAATTACAACGGATCAGTCTGTGGACACATTGGCTTTCTACTAAATAAATGACGGTCTTGTGAATTTATACTGTCTAGTCCGAATCACAGTAATAGCCCGAAGCTGTTGAATTTGAGAGCTGATAACACCCGTATATTCTCCTGGGTATGCGGCGTATGATTGGTCGGGTACCGGCCTGTACACGTCGCGGGTTGGACATTGTGAACCCACGGATGGTAACAGTCTGTGATCCATCACCTCGGAGAAAAAAATCGTCAGTACTCACGTGTACAGTTTATTCTTTCATATAGTGCACCATTGGTGGTCAGTTTACAATTATTTTACAGAAGCGAAAAGCTTCGCGATAGTTTCAGGTCTGATAATCTGAGCTTTTTGGGATTTGTAGAGTTCATGCCCACAACTCAGTTTTTATAACAGTCCTCGTGTGCTAGCAGGATTACTCTGGTTGTCGTACATCGAAGCGGGAAGCACTGGACTCCATAATTGGGGCTAATCAGTGGTTTTTTCCTCGTTCACACCAAGATATCAACTTTGATTTTATTTCACATATACGGAATATGTTACTAATACTTCACCAGCGTAGGCCGAACAAGCAAAAGTACGAAAGTTGAGCGACGTGATTGGTCTGCATGACGTTTCGATCGCTATCCAAAAAACTATTCTTGTGTTAATCAATCGACCAGCCATTCGTCGGACACGTTGAGCAAAACAAACACGTTGCTCAAAGTGAAAAAGGAGAATACAAATTCAATATCGTGCCAATTACGATTGTGGTAAAATGCCCGGCTCTCTTGTCGGATGTTGAGTGATGAAACACAGATAAACACTTCGGACGAACTGTGATAAGAGCGAAGCTCCAGTCCACTAAATGCCTCTTTGGTGCGCCCAAGCGAAAATCGCGGCATCGAGAAATGAGGGAACGATGCGAATATAGATTGGCATTTTAACTTACTTCACAGAATTCGTCGCCTGCAGGTCATATGTAACATAGAAACACGGATATCTGATTAGCCAAAGGAGAGAAGTCTATTGCTGCCGTTTCATTATACTTTCGCCGCATGAGGATGAATTTGTCCCTCGATCTGCACACACGAATTTGTATCAAACAACACACAAATGCTTTTAATCACTTTTCCGTTGCTACCAGTTCAGCCCGTTGGAACTGGGATGGAGGGACAAACGTATCTGTACGAACACCGCTTTGGCACTGTCTGAATTCGGCTACTGCTCAATCGATCTGATTGTATAAGCCAATTAACATCCATTTTATGATCATAATTTCCTCACCATGTTTGCAAAGTTTGTTGATGTGAATGGACAACCCGACTTTGATTGCTCTGTTGCCAGGACAAAAAACTAGATGACTGTGAAAATATATGTGACGCCAAAAAAGTTGCCTGTAATCTTTCTGACAAAACGGCATGGGAGAAGTGATAACTGCAGGTTTTTTTCAAATGGTTTTAGGTCCGGATTTAACACAATTTGAGTGGTTTGACGGCAAGGACATGCCGGGTCCAAAATTTGTTTTTAGAGACACTTTTTTGCATTCAAAATGATCATAGAAATAAATGGTCTTGTTGTACGTTTGAAACACATTAGTATTGGGCACGGGTTACAGGTTATCCTATTTTAGCTTGCAGCTGTAACATCCAGGTCAACAACAAGGCATGATGTCTGTGTTTCCACCTTCTGGCATTGATGGTCACTTGCATTCTTACACGCAGCCGTGTCTTCTAACCGCACAGAATGGCAGAGCACGAGGTTTTTGCAGTGCTTGCACCATTCCTTATAACCGCGTTTGAGTCAAAGCCAAAAAGGATGAAGCTAATCACGTGGACGATTGCTGTGTTAGGATAATGGCATGATATTAAATACCTTTAAGTTGGATTCTTCCAGGACGACCAATACCGAAGAAAAAAAGCTCACAGTACCAACGTCAAACTCGAAAACACAGGCTTTAAAAGCCAACTTGAAGATAGATGGTGATAAGATACAATCGGCTTCCTTGTGCAGCATCTGAAAATGTTTGTAGACACTCGTGGAATTAGAAGTGGAGATTGGGGTCTAGTTTAGTTTAATGACGAAAATTATTCAGTGTTATGTTGTCCGGGTTGAAAATTTGGGATAAAATGTAGCCCAAAGGAGACCGGCGAACTTTCGGGGGCGATCGAATGGAAGGCTAAAAACCAATAACTGTTTGATCACCAAGTGATGCTGGGAATATCTGTGGACTTTCCACGGCCAGGCAGTCTGGTAAGCAGAAACCGCATTTTGGCAATAAGTTAATTACACATCAGTGAAGGCAAATGAAGACGATCGTAGCTAACATATTTGAGAATGATTCGGGTCCGATGGAACTAAACTTAAACTATTGGATTGTGTTCAGGCAGAACTTGACGGAAACTCGAGGATTGCGCCTACCTGATGAACGCCAAGAAGGACAAAACTGGTCATTGGCTGTCGAACGGTTTTAAGCAACCCAATGAGTAGTATGTGTTTCTTGTACTTACAAACTTCACTGCTTTACAAGGCAAAACGACCTAACGCCAACAAGCCACATTATTATTTTGGGGCTTGATCCGTTTGCGAAAAAAGTTGATAATTGATCAGATTCATTTCTGGGTTCCCTTTTTCACCCAGTAGTTTCGTATAATAATAGTGGGACAACAGCTAAATAATCTAAACAAGCTTTTATTCAGTTAGATTAAAGTTTTCCAGGCCAACTATTCTTTGCTGATCAATATACTTGCCCTCCGTTGAGCGCGATAGCCAAAATAAAGCTTATAATTTTGCAAGTATCCGTACTCACTTTCATTGGCACTGTACACAGTGATTTGCGCACTGACCCCATCCGATCCAACCTGGTTCTGTGCAAAGCATGTGACGGTGTCCCCATTATGTTCCATTTCCAGTTTGGCCCGCAGAGAAAGACTATCAGGCGAGATCATTTTCAACTGTAGACCAGGTCGACTGTGCACCAGCTCCTGGTCATTCCACCGAAACAATATTCTTGGTGTTGGGTTCCCCTCGGCTCGGCAGAAGAATAATACTGATTCCCCGGAAATCGCTTTTGTGTCTATCGGAGGTTGGACTATCTTCGCTGGACCTATTCGACAGGTGGAATCGAATGGTGAATTAATTTATATGTAGCTATTTTTCGCCATTCGACAATTTAGGAAAATGAAAAAGAAAAAGGCATTAAAATATGGTAATCACATTGAGCAGACCTAGGAGTAAATAGTTGATTGCATAGTAGGAGAAATATACGCCAAATATACTCATTTGCACACCAGTTTGGCTTCAAAGACAGACTCAGCTGAATTCCAGCAGAACATCTCATGAAAATACGATTGACGGGGCCTCGGAGACTGCGCCTATCTCACAATTCGCAAGCAGGGCGAAACTGTCTGTAGACTGTCAAACAGCTTTCAGCACCCTATGAGTAGCCTTCTAAAAGAAACGTGCTTTTGTCATTTTGCATAACATGGAGCTTTTGGCTTGGCTTATTTACAACTTAGTCTTTTTACTTAAATGGAAGTATTCAATTTCTGTCACTTTGTGAAACATAGTCGACAGTTCCCTTTGCTGAGGGACATGCCGAACTAGAAGAAAGCAGGTGCCGTGGAGATCACATGGGATGTTGAAATAAAGCCGCTAATGGGAGATGGCAAACCGTCCATTAGAGTGTATTCTCAAAGTAAAGAACCGGTTCCGTCTTGAAGTTGAAATGATCATTGCTAGTAATTTGAGATGCAATTCCTCACATCGCCTGTTAATCGCAATCGGTATAAAACAACTCTGATGTATATGCGAACGACGTTGATCAATCGAAGCCCAGCTGTCAACTCTCTCGGCATTCATAATGGCTTGATAGGTCGGTTTCTATACCCCACTGCATATCTGAGGAAGTTTTTCTTGTTCCTGTTATACGGACTTCGGTAATTTTATATACTTTGTTTGACCTTGGCTTAACTAGGCCTACTGTGCAACCAATGAATAGGTGTCATCAGTCTTTTAATTGATGTGGTATCACGTGATGTAGACCATCCCATTGAAAAAAAACAGATCATTCCGCGCGGGAGCATGAGGTCACTGTCAAACAGGAATTCAATAACGTCTATGATTGGTCGCTTTCATAGCTGTTTTACTGAAGAACTACTCTGAGTGTTCCACCAGATGTTGCAGCACATTCAAACCGCTTCATGTTGCACCACATTACCGTACTTTCCATTTAAGCTTTGTGGTGGTGGGACGAATATTTTGGTCGGCGAGCTGAACCACCTCCTCGTGGTGCCGACTGGGTAGCCTGGACGCCAGTCTGGGTGAGCTAAGAGTTCAGCAACTCCAGACAGGGCTAACCACCCTGTTTGGTTTCAATGTGCTGGTTACTTTCGACAATGTACACTACAAAACATCTGGCGCCTCCGCACCAGTTCCAACCAGTACACAGGAGAGACTCGTGGGGCTCACGTGTGAGGAATGTGGCAAGTGGTGTAAATCAAAAGCTGGCTTGGTAGCCCACCATCGAGTTCACGACAATGATAGTGTTGGTACGAACATGGTCGCCCAATTGGCCTGTGCTGATTGTTCCCGCCTTTTTCCGACGAAGATTGGCCTGAGTCAACATCGCCGGCACGCACACCCCACCCAGCATAATGCAGATAAGCTCAGCCGAGTGAAGCATTCCGGTGCCCGCTGGTCCCAACAAGAGTCACAATCGCTCTTGCGCCTGGCTAACAATTTATATCCGTCTTGTGAAACGCAAACCGCGCTGTTCGCGAGACTGGAGCAGTATTTTCCTGGTCGATCGGCTATCAGCATCAAAACCAGGTTACGGGTGCTTAACTGGCAAGCACAACAGGACGAATCATCATCTGGTGGACCTGACCAAACCATCGGTCAAATAGCGGCCTACTCGTCAGAAGCCGATGACTATAGCGTCTGGTTTAAACAAACCGTGGATTGCGCCGTGTCACTCTTAGAATCCCATGCTGACAGTTCACTTGCTAGTGTTGACCTTCTGGCATTTGCCCGAGGGTTGCAGTCTGGCATCATGACACCGGAACAAGTCCTCTCGCTTCTGGACCTCCACGCCTCCAGGACATTTCCACACACCTGGAAAACCGTATCCCGACGCCGTCGTCAGTTAGCCCATCGGATGCCGGTCAACCGAAAGCAGATCCGCCGAGCCAACTACGCCGCCATCCAGACCCTATACCACCAAAGACGGAAAGATGCAGCGTCTGCTGTGCTCGATGGGTCATGGAAAGATCTGTACAAAGGCAACTGCGGCCTACCTCCAGACGCCGAGCAGTACTGGAAACAGGTGCTCTCAGCCCCAAAACACGTGGACAGCCGGCCCAGTCGCGTAGTAGTACCATCCGATTGGAGCTTGATTGAGCCCATCACAGGAGAGGAAGTCGGCCGTACGGTCCGTTCAATGGGCAATTCGTCCCCAGGCCTGGACAAGCTCACACCCAGGATGCTCCGCCGGTTCAATGCGAACGTACTTGCTGGGTACTTCAACTTACTCTTACTAGCTGGGGGTTGTCCCCCACACCTGTGTCGTGCTCGTATTACTCTAGTTCCGAAGGTCCCTAATCCGACTTCACCGGATCAACTGAGACCGATCTCCGTATCATCCATTCTTGTCCGATGCTTTCACAAGGTGCTTGCTGATCGCTGGAGTCGTAGATTGCAACTGCCTTCACTCCAGTTTGCATTTCTACATCGGGACGGCTGTTTGGAAGCTACATCGCTGTTACATGCCCTGCTTCGTCACTCTTCAGCGACTGCTTCTAACCTCAGCTTGGCGTTCGTCGATATCTCGAAAGCATTTGATTCGGTTTCGCATGACACAATCGTCAGATCTGCCGAGGCGTTTGGAGCACCGTCACCTCTAGTTCGATACATCGCACAGTCCTATGAGAATGCTGTAGCAGTTTTCCCCAGTTCCGAGGTTCACTGCCACAGAGGTGTGAGGCAAGGAGATCCACTCTCCCCATTATTGTTCATCATGGCAATGGATGAGGTTCTTGGATTGTCGATGCCGCAACTGGGATACCAGTTCCATGACACCCTAGTAGATGGTTTTGCCTTCGCTGACGACTGGGTCGTGTGTGCAGAAAGTCAAGCTCGCCTCAAAGAGAAGCTTGAAGCTGCCGCGGTTGAGTTGGGAAGAGCTGGTATGAAGATAAACGCCCGGAAGACGAAAGCGATGGTGATCTGTGGGGACAGGAAACATCGGGCGACAGCAGTCTCAGTCGAACCATTTTGCTTCGCCGAGGAACTCATCACTCCTCTGGGTCCGACAGACACAGTAACATATTTGGGCATCCCCTTTACTTTCAAGGGGAAAGGAGTCTTCAACCATCGACAGCATCTGCTCAAACTGCTCGACGAGGTGACGCGTGCCCCGTTGAAGCCGCATCAAAGAATGGAGATCACAAGGAACTACCTGATACCGAGGCTGACATATTCGCTCGTGCTTGGCCAAGTCCACCGAAACACGCTCAAAAGGTTGGACAACTACATCAGGCAATCTATTCGCGGCTGGCTACGTCTACCGAAGGATACCCCGATCAGCTACATCCATGCCGGTAAACAACATGGGGGACTTGGTATCCCAAGTCTGAGTGCAACAATCCCGATGCAGCGGAGAGTGCGTATGGAAAAGCTGCTTTCTACTCAGTGCCGTGTACTACGCAATGTGGTCAACGATTCCGCATTTGGCAAGGTTGTTCGGGATCTCAGCCTTCCGATCCGTGTCCATGGTTCATGCGTAAACACCAAGGAAGAACTGGTGGCTGCTTGGGGTGATAGCCTGCACAACAGCGTTGACGGTCGCGGTTTACGAGAGTTGGTCGCTTCGCCTCTTTCTAATCGATGGCTTGTATTTCCAGAAAGAGTGTTTCCTCGGATATTTATCCGCGGTATCCAGCTCCGATGCAACCTGCTCAGGACGAGAGTTAGAAGCGCTCGACATGGTCACGGTGGCCAGACGATCTTATGTCGTGGAAACTGTGGCCAACCAGAGAGTTTGGTGCATATTTTGCAGTCCTGCTGGATCACGCATGACGCCAGATGTGCTCGTCATAATCGGGTTGCAAGGGAACTCGCAAAACGCCTCCGTCGCCTGGGATACACCGTCTTTGAGGAGTTGAGAGCACCAACTTCGACGTCCTTCATCAAGCCTGACCTGATCGCCGTTCGGGAGCGCCGAGCGACTGTAATAGACGTCAGCATAGTCTCGGATGGGCGCGGAATGACTGTGTGGAATGAGAAAAAGCAGAAGTATGGTGCTGATGAATTTTCCCTCGCCATAATCTCAGCCCTACGTGCTATTGGTTGTGATGTGGACTTTTTGGTCCACCAACCGATGATCATCTCTTATCGAGGGATCTGCTTTCCTCAATCCGCCAAAGCTGTTATCGGACTGGGACTTTCTAAAGTCACAGTCGGTGACTTGTGTTTGCTTGCCACTGTGGACTCTCTGCGTACGTGCAACACTTTTATGCGTGACACATGGCCTTGAGTGTATATTCTTGCCACTGAGTCTCACACCAGACCCAGTATGACGGACACTTTGTGCCTGATGTGCGAGTCTTGACTGTGCTAGCGCTTACCGCGCCTTGAAGAGCATTCAGCATTGTTTGTCCTTTCTTCGGTTGTTAGACTTTACACGCATGTTTCCTTACCAAAATTCTTACGTACGTTGGGATTCATCCTATCTGACTGGAACTGTTGGTTGCATGACTTCGAATGAGACATTTCTTTCTTTTATCTAATATTCTCCTGTAACCCTTTCGCATTCATCGCTTGCATTCACTTTTTATGTCTGATACCATGCTCTTCAAAAATAAACGATAATATGTTGTAAGGCCATGTAGTAATTTGCATTGTCAACAGTGAAAAGCATGTACACCGTTCCGGGAACTAAGGTGTGATATCCGGATAACTTGGCTTACTTTACTAGTGAGTTGGGTAGATGGAGCCTGGGTTTACAGACCTTGAGTTATCAAGGATTCGTGCCTTCGGATCGTCTTTCTGAGTACTTGTTTACTGGAACATGCGTGCCACCTACTGATTTTCTACGATGGGTGTTGGTGTAAGCACTTAGCGCCCGGCAGCGCGAATTCGGAAACTTACACGGAGCGCCTAGTAGCACGGATATCAGACTGAATGGTGTCTCTGACAGTACTCTACCTTACACTCTATCACTGTCTACCTGCGACGTGGCTAGATAGGGTACAGTGACCCAGGCTGGAAGAAAACACTGAAGTATTTGGTTTTCGTGTTTTGGTATGTTGGAAGTGCTATATCCTAAAAGTACACGTTGTCTAGCATGATGAGATGAATTGGGGCCATTAACGAAGCAGGCGAATCAAGTAACCGTTCGAATTAGTGTATAAAAGAGAAATGTCCCTTGAATGGTGCTCGACATAGTGCATTTTAGTCCAAATAATGTGGGCCGGTCTTTTTCAATATTACCGGAGTAATTGCAGGTTCACAACACACCTACTCAGCCTAATACCCACCTAGTAGTGTTAACGATCGTGTAATTTACTTAATTCCGTAATTGGACCGATGTACCCAGGTAACTGAGTGTTGAGTGAGAGCGAGTAGTACTGAATAATGCATTGACAGGGAGAAAAGTATCCTGTGAGTATAGAAAAACGGATGTGCTCTCCGCGCTTCAAAGAGTCATAATGTGACATCCTAGTTTGGATTGTGTGTCGCGAGCACACAATCTATTCACTTACAATTTACTGCCTCATCAGTTGTCAGTTTATGCGGACACATTTCCCATTGCTAGAGTGGATCACAGAATGTTTACAGCCAAAGTATTGAGTCGATCGATCATAAACAGTCAATTTACCAATGTTACAAAATTTCGATTATAATTTTCAATCAAAATGATTGCTTCGAAGTTCAGTTCAATCAAGTATGTACAGACCACATTCCTCTTCTTTTTGCTGCTTATTCACCAGTTCCAAGGGATTTTATTTTGAGAGTGAACACATCGTGTAAGACGCACATCTATTCACAGATACGTATTAAACTATCTGAACCAGCCACGTAAGTAGTTCTAACTGAAGGAAGAACAGTATCCAGGATTCTGCCTGAAATTGTGTTCTTATCATAGGATCGGGTTCCCGATGAAAAGGATAGGAATATTAAATATTAGTTACCACACTCATTATTACTATTATTCTTTATTTATTTATTGATGTACTTACCCCGGGGCTCAATTTTTCATTTAAACGAAACGAAACCTTAGCTCAATGGTGAAGTGGACATTAGAATGCGGAAAAGTGGGCAGATTTGTTCCGTTTCTTTGCCCGTTGGTTTGATAGCTGGGTCTGACACAGTAGTACCAATGAGTTAACGATGCCTCTCTGGTGGCCCTTTTGTAGACAGTGTCGGACGATTGAATCCTACGTGAAGTCCCAGACATTTGGAAATTCCCTTTTTCTCACCTCGCACCTCCGTGTACTAGTGTCTTCATGGTTCTTAGGTTAAAATCTTGTTCTTCAGGGTCTTCATGTGTGGAAATAAGAGATTATGTGTCGTGTATTTGATAGCTGCGTTTTGTTCCCTTGCCGGTTTAGAATGTCTTATTTTGGTCTGTCCAATGGAGTAGTCGTTGCAGTCATCCAGTTGCTTAGGTAAACCAAGAAAGGTTACAGTGAAGGCACCGGACAACTCACGTCTCAAGGACACCTCAACATTCGCCATTCAGAGGATATGTCAACCAACAAGCCTATAGGAGTGCTCATCTAAACGACTAACGGTCTGATGAAACGTTTGCAACCCCAGTTCCACGAACAAGCAAGCCGCCATAAAAAAAATTTGTGGCTCCGCATTAAGGCTAAAAAGCTGTGACCAAACATTTCGTTCAACGAGGCTTAGCCTATTCAGAATAGATCAACAATACGCGCAGAAAGGTTCTGTGCGGAAGCTTTAGTGATCTGTCCAAAAGCCACCCGCTTCATTCGGGAAGGCGATGAGTCTGGACTTATTGATTACAACACAAATAAAGTAAACTTAGACCCATGCATGTGACTGCCCCACCATAAACAGTCAAGCAACCGTCTGACGGTTGGACTCAAACCAGTAGGTACCTATGGACTCCCGAATAATAATAAGGTGCTAAGGCCGTACGCTGCTCGCAAACCAGTTAACAAGTGCCATGCTAGCTGAATGCGCCCAACCCCTCACACGAACACGGATTACAGATGCAGTGCGGAGGATGCATTTTCTATTAGCTGAGGCAACGTTACGGGAGCCCACTGGGCTCACACATCCATCCAAGTGCAAGCCTGACGTCTCGAAATCCATTTTTTGAAAGTATTCACTATAGGCACCGGATGTGTGCACTGTCTATCAGAAAAGCCTTGAAAAACGGCCCATGCACGCAACCAAGCTGTCTTGACGGATAAAGAAAATCTGGAGTGTACACCTCTTGAGGGCCGAATTGTGGATATTAATGCATCCCACTACGTAGAATGACAATGATAAAACCCCTCAATTCGCTCAACCACCGTAGCGGAGGCTAAGCGCGATCTAGTCACCCTGAGCTGGTCGTTGTTGTCCACAAATTACTCAATGCAAATACAACCGGCATCGACATAGTCTCAGTGGGTTTTCGAAGTAATCTTTGTTCCCAAGGACCTTATGCACGGACTAGCTAACTGGTCCCCCATCAGTGGCGTTTCCGCATTGTCTCCTGCTACCTCGTTAGTTTGTCCTGACAGTCCTAAAGTCAAACAATGTGAATAACTCAGACGAAGATGAGAAAAATCAATTAGTAGAGGGAAGAAACAATCCCATTGTTACGCCTTCTTTGTTTCGTTCCACGAGTTATTCCATTGTGGAACTTTTCTGGTTTCATAAAATTTTTCTCTGAAGGGAGAACAGTGAGGGGCAGAAGGTTGTTCATTGAAGCGATTATCGTGGCTTCATTCAACAGTGACTTTAGTTCAGAGAGAAAACCCTCTTGTCGTGGTTTCGGATAGTTTACTTTCACATTTACCGAACGAATTATAATATCATGCTACATATTGTCTTAAATAGTTTTCCGATTGTAACACATGAATACAATACGCCTATCAATAAATATACTGCTGTTTGTGGCACCAAGTGTTGCGAAGTTTTCACGAATATAATGAAAATTATGATCGCGTGAATCATCCAGTTGACGAGGCCAGGTATGGACGCTTGTTAATCGAGCTTTGGAGCTTCGTAGTTAGTATTTGAATTATTGTAAATCTCGCAAACAATAACCGCTCACTGGAAGAAATCAGATTAGTCATAGTTTCGAAATGACGCAACAAATTATCACAGTGTAATATCAGATACACAGAATCACGTAGTGGCCCTCCTGCGATATATATGGTTGTTATGCAGGTGGGTCTTACTTAGTCTAAAAAACTCACTTAAGTTTTATGGAAATCAGCCCACCACAGGATATCGTCAATACAGAGTTCGTTCGGTCGCTAAAGCTAATCTATGCTGGAAAGCCGAGTGGCAATGTATTGCTGTTTCATCTTTTTGAGAGTCATCAGCAGTTAGTACATCAGGAGACGCAGAGAGTTTTGAACCCACAACTTTTCAACCGGTGTTTGTACACTTAACCACTTGATCACGAGCGGCTGATCAGCAGCGTGATTAGCTCTCACTTAGGCAAAACATGGCACCACTCATAGTTCAATCACGGATAACACATCACGTGGTCACATAATAACCGGCCTTTCGAGTGATGACTTTTCAGTAGGAAGTTGCCTCTGGGCCACTCAGTAACTGGTGGTGATGCGAGGAGAACGAGGAATCCTACTGAGTTTTCCCAATCTCAGAAAAGTGTGGTCGCTTGAGTTTGATGCAAATACTGACGAGTATGCTATATGCATAAATGCACTTTGTCCAGACAAGTGAAGTCGGCGGCCGCTTCTTGTTCGTTGAACGTGCAAATCGGGTGATCAATTTATGTTGAAATCGCCCCTCAAATCCGTCAGAAAAAAGCACACCGTCAGCGAAATACACTCACTTGCAAACAAATTTGGTTTCTCGAGAGACCCACCTTGAACCCAGCTGAATCTGTCGTTGGTGATGTTGAAAAATGAGTGTGTTTCACCAATTTCGTGAAATTTGTTCCCAAGTAGAACATAAGGTTGACGAAAACTGGGGAAATGCATCTACCTGATGAGCCTCAAGAATGACGAAACCGGTCGTGTGCTGTCGAACAATTTTCAGCAACCTTATGAGTAGTGTACTACGTCAAAGCACATAGTCAGTTACTTAGTCAGGGCTGAACACAATGTAGGACTTGTGTTTTGTCGAAGCTAATTAGACAGCAATGGGTTTATTGGTCTACAGGCTGGAATTGGTGCCGCACACGTATGAACCCGAAATAACATCACCTTCCCACTTCCGGATGTAAGAGTTGGCAAATTTCGAACTAAACAACTAAGTTTATAGGCATCAAAACACAGAGTAGTCTTTTGAACGATGGTATCCTTTGCAGTCATTTATCTAGAGATAAAAGCGTTTCTGGTAATGTGCCGACCATTGGCCAACTTGTCTGTCGTAAAAGGACTGTGTCTATCAAACCTGGAAGGAGCAGACGAAAAATCGTGATGTGGCTGAAGCCGCCAAAGATCCGACCTGCAATGCATTGCCCAATTCATAACAGGGATAGATTTTTCCATATGTGAAAGGTAGATTACGAGACCTATTGTTGCACTGCACTCCATTTTGCGATAAGCACAACGTGACTGATGGTGGGAGGATGCTTAAGAGGTTTTATACACTATAAAACGAAATACAAAGCTCCTAGAGGCCTACCAAATTATACTAAGTACTCAGAACATCGTAATGTTTTTACAAGGCTTACGGGAAAGAAGAAACGTTTTATAAACGAAAACTGACAATTACTTATGGGCGCTTTCATCCATGGTTAAGAGGATGAACAAAATCGGGTAACTTAATTCTTCTTCCACCTAATGGTGGGACTTTTTCTCTCGCTGTGTCTTAGACAGAGTCCCTCCTGTTTAAGGGATAGGAAAGTAAATCAGTGAGCGTGCAAAAAGTCTTAGGTCATCAGTCAGCTTCCGACCGGATGGGATGTCCCCTCATCTTCTCAACCACCTCAAAAGTGAAGTTTGTACCCCATTGACCACACTTGAAGGGAGGCATTTTTCACGCTTTTTTGAGCAGAAAGGTTCTGTATTCGTTTTGTGTGTGCGCTTGAAGTAATACTGGCAGGTTAGTAGGTTATTGTGGACAAATCGTTTATGTACGGGTTAATATTTACGGCATTAGAAACGTAGTGGTATAACAATGTATAGCATGTGTGACAAGAAGTTTTACAGTGCATAGTTTCTGAATACTTTTGGATTAAATGTGGTGTTAAAGATGACACGGAGCATATAAAATGTTACGATTGTTTCATTCACGAATTTCTGCCAAGTCCACAACCAAAACGTTATTTCACTAATCAGCACTCTACTGCTGATTTCATTTCTTGACTTTATTGAGGGATATCAGTTTTTTAGCCAGAGATGTTTGCCTAATGATTTGGCTCTGTCCAAAACAGCCAGATATTTTTAAAACGCCCACAAGCGCTGAGCGCATCAAACTAAAGTTTGAGAACTCAACAGGTGCTCACTGATTGTTGAAACTATTCGCACGCCATACGATCCCAGTGTGAACCTGGTCACAAGTAAACAGGTGTAACCAATACGTTTACTCTGGGATTTTGTACACTAGATTTTTACGGGCGGCGTTTTGTCGTACGCCCGTCTCGCGGACACTGACCACCGTGTTTGATGTGATTTGAATGCACCGTTGGATGTAAGAATCGGCAAAATCTGGTCCGTAACACAATAATAAAGTTCGGTTGGATTTCAGCAGCAAAAATTCACGGAAGTGGAATCTGCGCATTTTCCTATGAATTTCCCCTTGCACTGCTCACTTGAAATCCCCAAATGGGATTGGAGTAAATTGGAAGCCATTCAGTTGCAGACACTAGACGAACGCACGGTTTGATAAACTCTGCATAGTTTATCATTGGTACTGTGTGTGTGGCATCAAAATTTAAGGGTGGAGAATAAATCTGACAGAGACGTCTGAGCAGAACAATTTTCGCGATGCAAAAGTTGAGTAAAATCGCTATATAAGTTTTCTGTCGTTTTCTGTCATAAGCGCAGCGACGACAGGCTAAGCGATTGAAACATTGATAAACTAGTGAGGATGGTCGAAAGTCTAGTTGAGCACTTTGACAAAAAACGTCGGGAGTATCTGAGGACCACCATGTTAGAGCCACATATCAGTGCATTATACTCAGGGGACGGTCGTATTTGTCGCGGCATTGGAAAGAGTAATATTTGGAATATCGAAGAGACTGTGCAATACTTGACATCGTTCTTTGCGTTATTACAATATAATGTATGGTATTACAAATGGCAGTACATAGTGTATCACTATATTATAATACTACGTATTATTTCATATATTTATAAAGTAGCGTATGATATACTGAACATAGTTACTTTATTATCAACTCCAGAACGTGGGCGGAAAAGCAACAAAAATTTACACTTGAATTGAAGTAAACCTAATTTTTTGCATGTTTTTTTCAATTTCTCTCTTTTCGATACTCATATAATTAGGCAAATTATCTGTAAAGATAAGAGGGATGGTTGGTCATTCAAATGCACGAACTTTACTCCGGCAGATATACCAGTACATTTTACAGTTATCGTTGAATGCAAAGCCCCCCTCCGGGCGGGTTTGATAGCCCTAACTGGGGTTGCTGTCGCATATCCGTTGCTATGGTGGGGCCAGATGAAGGAAACGGTCAAAGCGGCCTGCTAATGAAAAAAACGGCCTAATAACAAAATCGGTGTTCCACTATGTAACGCACACTTTGTGGCCAGGTTCGCACTTGAGAATATACGCTTACAGTTGTCATCGATCCGCTCACTCGATCCAGTGCCGATAGACTATTGCGTCCAAATTAGTGTACGAGACAAATGACTTGACTATCGACCAACACCTGGAAAAGGCTAGAATCAGTAAATTCACAGTGGAAAGATAAGAGAATGGCACTTCCTCGAGGTGCGAGGCGGATTGTATACCGATCAACTTGCTATGGTATCAGGCAGTATCGTCTTTCGATGAAGGCGTCGTTGTCGAGATCTCATTCAGACTGATGCGAAGTATGTGGTGGTTAAAGCATGACACGAAAGAACGGAAAATGTTACTGAAATTTTTGAGCTGTCACTACTGTTGTCTTTTAGAAGGGAATTCGTATAATTCTACCGGGAAACGCTGCAGTAAACATTTGTTGGCCTGGGTCGCCCGCCTTTGTGTTGTCACTTTGCATGTAGATTGTCTGAATGAAATTTCGAAAGCGTAGGCACTTTATGTGTTTCTAAAAAAATGCTGCCAGTTACCTCTAACGTCTCCATTATGTGTGGTCGATCTTCAGGTCGATGTTGATCTGTTCGCCGATGTTAGCAAACGGTTTGTCGGTAGGTCGACCGCCACCTAATTGAAAAACCAGAGGACGGACCGAGGTTATTTCGACGCGTTTCCGTCAGTGTCCTCCCGTCATTTTATGGAGTTAGCAGGATAAACGAACACGGTTTTGTGACAGCTGAGCGCCGGTCTCATTGTGTTGTCGTCAACCTTTTGTGAGGACAGTGGTGACGACAGTTAACAATGACATTCAAGAGACTCTGAAATCGCGGGGTACTTTTTTACACGGCATCAAAACTTCCTGTGATTCAAAACGCATGACAAATCCCTGTGAAATTAATATCGGCCACCGTAGGATTTGTCTGGATTCCGGAATAAATCAATAGCGTTCGCTCTTGAGACTAGCAGCAGACCTCTTAAAGCACAGATGTCACTTCGGACCACATAGGAAAAATCTATCACAGGATGTATTCGTGATGGAACAGTGAGAAAAGTATTTGGATAAGGAGTTTATCGCTGATTCTTTCAAGCCAACGCAAGCGATGCACAGTGACACGCAGTTGTGCCAACGCAGTCACGTCAGACAAGTGGTTGAACTTCAAAAAATTACCCTCCGAAAGACACAGACGCCTAGTTTCGCAAGATTACTTTTTAAGAGCGATTAGCAGTAAAATATGCCAAAAAGTGCAGTCGATGGCCCCATCTGAAAGGTAGTTTTTCTAAAGTCCTAAAATGCATAGGAACGTTCTAGGAACCAATTAAGTAGGTTTATGTTGACACTATTGTTTTTAAATGAAAACAACTGTATCAAAGTAGTCGAATTGGCGCGGATGACTTATTATCCAGTTCTCCCAAAAGATAACTTCAGTGGTTCAGTATTTCGTGCCTTAATAACAAAATTTGGAAGTTTTCTCTCTACGTTACATAATCGTGTCATGCAACATCAACCGTCTGTTTCGAAACAACATCTGGAAGATTGCAAAAATTAAGGGAATGCGAAAAGGTCATAAGACCGACGATGGATTGGATTATAGCTTCTCAGGAGTTGTCGCTCTTCATGAGCATCAAATAAGCAACCAACGTATAATAACCGGACTTCAGTAGGACATACTTAGCCCGCGTCACCTTCATCATTTGTAAAATTTTTGGCCGCACCAAAAGATGGATAGAACAAGGCTTCTTTCATCCTGCGGAAGAATGGACTGAAAATCAACAATATCGATGCGGACTATCTTAAGGTATCTTCTCATAGATTATCAAAGATAAATATCTTTATCTCAGTATCACCCTTCAGAAGAAAGTGCATCAAATCCATCTAGTTCGAAGTGAATGAAGTAAAGAAAAAATATGTTCGCAAGACGGTTTTTCGGTTTACTGGAATCGAGGCGCTCGTGAAAGCAGTTGATTCATCTTTGCTAACGTATATGTCCTTTACCTCGTTCGATTGAAATCCGCCCTCATTCTTCCAGAATAATCCAGAGAATCGGGCCACAATCTTTTTGCGGTACCCCAACCAAATGAAAAATCTGGTTGGTCGGAAAACCTGACATGTGAGAAATTGAATGACTTCCTTTGTTGTGTCTGACGATCTCGGAAGTTAAGTATTCAGCTGTGTGCGACCTGTAAGGAGACTGGAATGCCATTCCACAACGTTTCAGCAATGTCTGGCGACGTTGGTCGACTTACAAGATGTTTTTCATCGACTGCCAACTTCCTACTATTTTATTTCAACAAACTGAGGCCAAATTCTTGCAAAACTCTGATGTCGTGCGTTGGTACGTATACGAAACTTGTAAGGTAGCATTGATCAGATAGTTGTTTTGTTCACAAAAACAATTGCTCAACCTGAGAAAAATTTAAATCAACATCTGTGCAGGTTGGTAGTTTGTTGCTTACCAAACAGCCTGAGAACATTTGTTTGAGAAAAAGATGGCGTGAGAAGAAACACCTGCCGAACTTATAAAACGTGGATGTTGTCTGCAAACCAGTGGTGTAGCCAACCCAGAAAGCCTTTGCCCGAAAACCGATGGATGTATTGTGATGAAAATTATATGT
Organism: Clonorchis sinensis; assembly: GCA_003604175.2. Classification (NCBI taxonomy): domain Eukaryota; kingdom Metazoa; phylum Platyhelminthes; class Trematoda; order Opisthorchiida; family Opisthorchiidae; genus Clonorchis; species Clonorchis sinensis. The sequence goes on from CM030370.1 coordinate 38,850,368, forward strand.
TGCGTGATGCGACAAAAGTACGGATGTCTGTAATGTGAAGGGCATTTCTTTTTTGTTCTGGGGGAGATTCAGTTTGCATGATAGTGCGAGAGGTTTTCTTACAACAGGACTAGTTGCACTAAGATATACGTCGGATTTTAGGCCTTTTCGACGGTGTATTCGGAGAGGGCTGTAATTCTGAGTAAGGAAATTTTCTCCAAATGACTGTTACATCCCGGTTTACTAAGCGGCTGTACAGATCCTCCTGTCGCTGCACGCAAATTTCCACTCTATTTGTTAAGCTCATTGTTTACGCAAACAACCTCCAGTCTCATATTTAACGAGAACACGCATAAACAATGGGACTGATGTGCACTCTTGAATTCTAGCAACTCTATTTTTCATATGTATTTCAACCCTTCTGTCATTCGGCGATTTTCTGAGGTTACTGAACTCTTCAGAGGAAATTTCTGTGTCGTCCGATGCGTACGATGTGTCTGAGGACTCCCAAAGTCATCCACTATTTTGTTAAGTTTTTGTTGTTCGAAGGCGCATTCAACCCTAACAGTGTGATAGTGAAAGCGTGTATACTACTGAAGAAGCATTGCTAGTAGCGTCTGATCTGGTGTACAGGCTTCGTCCCCACGTTTACTGGGAGGTGAAGGAAATTATGGAACCACTTTGGAATATTCGCTCACGTTGTCTGATATTCAGACAGCGTCCAGTATTCAAGTCTAAGGGCTTACCAGAGCTTAGTTCGTGTTTGCTAATAAGCCTCTTCGCCATGAACAGCGTTCCTTCTTTCACCGGTGGTGAACTTTTACTGTAACTGTCTCAGAAAGGTTCCTCAAACCCGAATTCGTAGGGGAAATTGAATTCATGGCAACTGAACTACTAGTGCCGTTGTACTGACATTATGGAGGCGATCGAATATAATCAGCAACATGTACAAACTGTCAATAACACTCACTACGTTATTCGATTAAGTGATAATTGTGAATGAATTTTTTCGTGGTAGCTGAGAGAAAATAACATTTGTCCTCTTACCAGAGGCGTCTTTTTCGGCGGATGCAGGTTGTGAAGCAGGGTTGCGAGCTGACCAGGAAAGACCCATATATTGTGGGTACACTTTGAGGCCCGCAGTTAAAAATAAACTCATCGCACTGAATGAAAACTGCTACAAAATAAAACGAAAGATTCGTCATTGGGGCATCACCGTCCTTACTGCGCCTCATCAACAGGCGTGAGACAGTCGGCCAACAGATTGAGACTGTTTCTCACCGGATGGCTGTCCATCTAGCTAACAAATTCGACCTTTGATTGATTCAGGCAGCCGTCTGAATTGTGGTGTGTAACCGGAATATTTCGTCTGTGTCAGTCCTTTTAGTTGTGGAGCCATGGGTTTGGAGTGTTAAAGAATGTTTAATGTAAAGTTGTGATGGGATCATGTAAAAAATCCGCACGTGATTATATCGAGAATTGGACTTGGGAGCAAATTTATAGGCTCCAAAATCAAAACGGCGAATGCCCGGTTAGGAGAATGAAAACTCGAAGTTAACCTTGGGTCACGCAACACTCCCTCTACATCCATACGGTGAGTCTGCATCAGCACAAAAGCTCCCGTGTCGCTGAAATTTTTCGGAGGCGATTGCACCACTACTATGAAAATTACGGCTTTATGATTGTGTGTTTCACACGGATCGATTGCCAGAAAATTCGAGCCTCTGGTGCAAAGAAAATTACACCTAAACTGGGCATCTCACTGGCAGTCTGCGACAATAGGGCAGAGCAAAAAGTAAAATAGTGTATATGTGGCATTCACCGGTTGCATATTTTGTGATGTGCTAAGGCCAAGTTTCCGACTGAAAGAGTAGATACATCGGTGAAAAATTGCTCTGATAGAGTGAGCTTAACCTGTTGAACGTAAAGACTGTAGTTGTCGCCTTTCTATTATTGTGCCAGATCATAAGAATGAGCTTAGGTAAATGTCTACTGATCGGGGTTCAGTAGTTTTCGTTTCGAAACATGCCTTGCATCTCAACCTTACACTCTTGCAGGACTGCTTCACATTTACATGGTGTAACCAGCTTTTTTTACATTCAATTGTAGCCACACCTTGTCGAGTTTGGCTACATGATGTTCCTGTGCTTTCTCGATTATTGATCGATATGAACACCTTTTTATGAGAAGTGTTCTCTGGTATACTTTCAACTTTTGGAAAAAGACAACGGTTTCTTTTTGATGGGTTATTTAAAACCTTTATTCTTCTTATGAAATAGAGAATAGTTTTGGGTTCTAAATTTTGTTTCCACTATGGTTAACTAAGACAGTGGGCACACAACAAAACCTATAAATTGTACACTAGACATCTGCCGCGGCAGGTCAATAACTGATGGTCGTGTCTCAGATAGGTGTTCCACCTGGGCAGTCCGGAGCAACTCAGACGGGCAAAGGCGGCTTAAAAAATTTCTCATAAAAAAGTCCGCCTGTGTATTATCAAAATAAGCTTTTGCCTCTGCATTGCTCCAAAGTATGCCACCCTCCCTTAGCCCTGAATTCGCTTTGCGTTTGACGATGTACTTTTAATCGTTACACCAGAAAATGCTCCCAGTAACAGGCTCTTGTTATCAGCATGGAAATTTTTTAATCCAATTCTATTTGCTCAACATCTCGAGGGCTTGAAAAGGTTAAACTTTTAAATTTGTACCAGATGAAAAATCATGTGAGATGATGATGATCACCATAGTTTAACGACAGTCTCGATACCCCTAGGTGATTCACTACTCCCTGTAAACAGGTAATAAAGTAAGGTTGTAATGTTGTTGTCCAGAATCCGACCAAATTGGCGACTGAAACGTATTTGAAAATAAGTGCGGTGCAACCATTGAGGCACAGCATTTTCGTTTGTTACATTTGCCTATTTAGTCGAGATGATTGTATTTACTCCACAAAAGTGCGAACGTCTAGCACAACGGACAGCCTGCAGAACGTCGTTTTGCGACAAAAGTTCGTTTGTTTAAAAAAAAGGGAAATGTGAAATTTCACATACTCAGAAAAATAGTTCAAATGAAAATAAAGACTTACTTTTTATGAAAGGCACGTAACTGTATTCGGATGCGGAAGACTTAATATCATCTCTTGGTAATGTCACATTTACAAGGTCTGGCTGATTCTGGTCGTTGGTATGTCTACGTTGTCGTCTGCGTTTGCAGACGCTTTGGCATTTCCACAAACGTAAAGGATGTGTATAAAATTTATCAGTGTCAGTATTTTGCGGGATATGGGTGGTCGAACGGAATAGATTCCGCTGGGGCTTTCTTCCCGAGTCGGCACGTATGCCTATCCTATGGGGTCGGGTAGTGATATGTCTTCTCCACGATGCATGCAGCAGGAGGGCATGTTGAACATTAACATCTTGTTTGTGTGGTGGAAGAAGACAAGAGACAACGTACAAGTGTGTGTGTGTGTGGAGTTCAAGCACCGGAAGTTGGTAGGGGTGCAAAACAAAAGTGAGGAAGCGAAACTCGTGACCAAAGCTGGATACTCAATGTTCTTAATCGAGAATTTGTAAAAAAATGCCTGAGAGTAATTTTTAGTACCACCAATAAAGTTTCGTTTAGTGAATTACTGCATCTTTCGTTTACTTCTTGAGCCTCTTAATACAGGAAAATGATATAGTTTAGGGAATTTGGGTTTGAAATTTTGTTGAATAAGCACGCGGAAAGTTTCTGTCTAATATAATAGGAATCACCATCTAGATTACTGCCCACCGTCAGAGCATCATAATTAAAAACATTTTCAACACAGCCCTTCTGAGCATGTTTGGTCATTGGGTCGTTCTAAACAAAAAACCATTTGTATTATTATACTGTCCTAACCAGGACTGAAAATCACTTATTTATCTGGGTTTGGATATTTGGTTTCATTATCTAGGCCCCTCTAAAACATACAGTAAGTTTGTGGTGGAGCATGCAGATTTATTAACGGAAATCTAATTTCAACCATCATTCTAGATCCCATCTTATCTACGCTGGTTTCGAAACGGTGGACTTGCTTTTTTCTCGTAATGGTGCTCATAAAGAATGGTCCACTTTTGGTGCTTTGAGAGTTGAACTGTAGATTTCTGACTTGTGGAACAGTTGCCCTTCCACTATCCAACCAGTGCATGCACCACGGATTAGAGTAGGCAATTAGAGAAACGAAAACAGTATCAAATGTTAGGTTCTATTTGGTTTGTCCAACAATAATGACTCAGTCAGTTTGTTGCTTGTGCTGACTGGTTCAAAACTTCCTACTCGGTTTACCTATTTCCATCGCTATCGCTAAATTAATTTCATAAAATGGCTCACAGGAGTGGACTTAGTAACACCTAGCCACGGTGGGAAACATTCTGTTTTACTCACTCATTAGGCCGTCAGTCACGAAACTAAGTTTTACGACTTATTTCCATTGAGGTAAGTATTTCTTCCAAAATCTCAACAAATGAACCATATGAATTTTATGTGAAACTAGATGATTTTTATGACACGTTTTTTTAGTTTACACACTGTCGCCAAACTATGGTATAAAAGAGTCAGATAACCGTCTTTGATGCACTGAAATTAAAAACATTGCTGGTCTTGAACTAATCGGTCCCAGTTCCGTCGATCACACACCGACGCCAGCCTCACGCCTGTTGTGGGCCGTAAACAAAAGCAATGTCAGAACGCGACTGCTTTGTTCAAACAAAGATGTACCCGTTGGCAACAGAAGGACACAAGGGTCATTCTTCTACTCCCAATACAACTAGTTTTAATCTACACGACGCCAAACCTCACTTAAGATAGTGTGTTCTTCAGTGTGTGTGTATGCATTACTAAAATAGTTAGGGTCTGGGATGTCAAGACCGTCTGCGTTGCTGTTCTTTTTATAATGATGTGCTTGGTTACTCAACCTAGCCTTTGAAGCCGTAATAAGTGGCGTAATAATTTTTCATTTTCGAACTTGCATTTCGTGATATACTTTCACCTACCTTCAGTGATTCTACCATATAATTTTGAAAGCAAAGTTGCAAATGCCCGAACGAATAAGGCTGAGTGATATCGTATTAAACCGACCTCAGTCCAACAAAACCAAGACACTCACGTTCCAAAGCATGGTATTCATTTGGGCGAAAATCCGTGGGTAAGTGAGAGTCAAACGTTAAAACTTCCTTTGTCTGAGTAGACATTTATGATGTGATGTACTAGTACGTAACGACCGCCACGTTAATTTTGGATCTCCCGTTTTTCATTCTCAGACAAAGTTCACAACTTCTATTACAAGAAAAGGACTTTTCACGCAGAAAAGACAAAAGTGTTATTTTCGTATGCTATCGCCAAAGTGTTCTGGAGGTTTGCAGCGGATATTCTTCGCATCTAAATTGCAACGGGTCTATTAGAATTAGTTTGATTAGTTGCCAGGAGGACCACTTACCTGATGTTCTTATTTTTTTCGTAATCACAATTTTGTAGTCACAAGCCGTAATAATCGGATTCCCATTATCCGGCTCAAGACAAAGTCCGCACATTGTGCTATGGTAAACTCTGTAATTGTTGCTGTTTTTTTCATATGTAAACCAAACTACCGTTGTCTGCTTTGAATTTAGCATTCATCTGTCTAATAGCAACAATCAGACTCCAGTAAGGTTATGTGTCCTAATTATGGCCTAAATGTCACATGAAATTAACACATCAGATGTTTCCCAGGCCAAAAAAGTGCCTACTGGCATGGGCTTAAATTGAGACCAATACTAACAATGTCGGACAATATGGCTCAAGATAAAACTGCATCAGATGCACGGCCTCTCGATCGCAGAAACTGCATCAGACTTCCTCTTTCGAATCGCAGAGACTCGAGGCCAGGCGGAACTTCCAGCTCAATGGGGGCTAGCTGACTTTGTTGGGAAGGTGGTCACTAAGTCCAGTTATTGATTTCTATTTCTAGTGGCTTTCACTACACCACTTAGTTTGAAATTTTTTCCATGTCATAGACTGTTTTTCGCAAAATTTTCGTCAGCAATCGTTCGGAAAAGAAAACAAACCATTCTTTGGCAAAACGTTCTTTGGGCATACGTTGCCTATGCCTCAACTACCCCAAAATGATAGGCTTAATCCACCCTGCCTTGAAGAAACGGATTCATTAGCAAGTAGCCACTTATGCACCAGTTTGTTGCGGAATTGTTGCAACCATATCACTGTTACTATGTTACGGAGAAACCGGTGACCAAGCACTTAGTGACGCTTAAAATCCTTGAAAAGGAGCGACCAATTCCCAAAGCCATAGGGCAACATTGTTTTTACAGTTGCATACACGGCTCTCTAGCTTCAGCGAACTTCAGTTCTGTGGATATAAATGACGTCGGCTTGCAAACACAACTCGAGCCTTGAGTATCCCCGCATTAATTTACAGGGCGATTACTGTTAATGTAGCTGCCAAGATATATTAACTGATCAACAGATTCAAACTCTTCGTCCTGAAGTTTCAGAGGAGCCCAAGGGAATGAGAAGCCTTCAAATAAGACACTGAACTCTGTAGGCGCAGAATGCACATCAAGACCTGAGATCACCCGCAAATTCCGGTTAGATTGATTTGAGCGAGCAAATAACCACCGAAAAGCATAACTGTCGTCCGCATAATCCAACACCGTTGACCTATTTTCAGACTTGATTTTGGTGCCTAGATACACGGTCTCTTGGGCTGCGTAATCCACGAAAATGCCGATGACAAAACTGAACAAAAAGTGAAGAGAAAAAACTATTCTGACGAACTACCCAAGTTGTCAGGAGGCTTCTGGACATTTCTTTGTAAACCACAATCCCAGCCGGAGGTATGGCACTAAGGAGCAGGAAGAATGTTTACAATCTTTGGAGGTCTCCCCCTCAGCCAAGAATACTCAGAAGAACTAATCTATCGGCAGAAGAGAGGAAAACCGTGATTGTTGGTCGGCGGTATAATTGACACTGCTGAAGCACTTAACGTGACGTGAAGATATGATCAATGCTTCCATTTCCAGATGGAAAACCCACTTCATGCTATCGAAATTATGTCTCACGTATTGAAAATAGGCATCGCAATATGAGGAAAGCCAGTAGCTGAGTTGCGATGGGCGTGAGACTGGCATTCTTACGGTTGAAACAATTGGTCCGGGTATCTTTTTGAGCACGGGTACAACCATCAATTGGCCCAGACCCCCTGCAGCACGTTCTTCTATACAAAGCGGGGCGCAAATGGTCTCCTTCTTTGAGCAAGACTAGGGTAATCTCAACTAGCCTCATAGCGACTCAAAGCAAAGAGACATAAGTGCTTCATAAACTGAAGGGGGTCCTGAGCTCACAGACCACGGTCCAAAACGATCGGGTTGAATGAAAGACATAGATACAGTGACAGAAGGCAAACAAAACTGCTTTTGAGGCTTCTTTCATCCCCGTACTACTAGATGACAGTTTATACGCAGTTTTTGGCAAATTACTCTGCTGATTTTGAAAGTTTCTGTTGAGTAATCACGATGTCTGCAGACAAAAACAAAATTCGTAGTAAACCAATATTTGCCTTTCCGATTTTACATTTACAGCATAGATTTAAGCAGGGATAATCGTCTAGACAAAAGTTATACTGTCGGCTAGTAATCTAATCTGTACGCCACACATAGTTTCTACCGGGATGTTCTCACAAGCGTAAAGTAATTCAGTGAAGCTAAGCAAAGACGTATTTTTTCCAATTTGTCGAAGTTTTATCAGAATAACATTAATGTTGATAATGCAAGAATTCCAGTGAATAATTTGTAAAAGTAGCCAGCTAGTCCGAAAAATAACAACTCGTGTTAATGATAAACGCAAAATCTAGTAGCATTTCTCATCGGTTCAGCCGTTTTTTCCAGCCGCATTATTTTCAATCGATTTTCTCAAAACCAATCGTCTTCCGATGCAATTCATCTGTACCTTGAATAACAAAGAGCCAGGACAAAGTCTTTGGATTTTCTTCCTTGGGTTCTGATCACCTTGAACGTTTTATAACTGGTGTGATGTGATTGGCTTCTCACCAGGTTTGATAGGTTACTCATTTATACGGCTGCATTGCTACCATTTGGACTCTATTAGGAAATTAAATTGCTGCTTGACATGAGTACAAAGTCGACAGTGTGAAAAAGTTTGGTCGAAACGAAGTGAATCCATTCCAAAGAAAGTTAACTGTATTCACTTGTTGGAGAGTTCCTGTCTATCGCCAACTGGTTTTGGGCGGGTGTGGGTGTAGTAACCAAATAAGACGAACTGTGGAGCGCAGATGCCGATAAATCGTTTGCCGCCTAACTAATTTCTTCAAACATTCAATACATAATGGATAATTCTATTGCATGCAACTTTACAAGCAAAATTGCTTCTGATCTAGCACCTTGTTTGAGGGGTATTGGATACGCTTCGTATTCACTCGTATTTAAACGTCGATAGTTAAACAATTTTGAAATGCAACTTTTGAGACTGTAGCTGGATGTTTCACAGAAAGATACGTTTCAGGGTCAGATATTTCACAACAACGATGTTAGCTGAAAGAACAAATGGCGATCAGATTTATTTTCTATGGATACTAACAAACGGCAACTCCTAGCAAGAAATAGTGTTGTTAGGTTTAATATAATATCACAAAATATAACTTCGTTTTAGGCGGAAAAATTATGGACTGACTGTATCCTCAACAAAAATTTCGGAAGTAAATCCTAGTTTATCGATTCAGTGAAGTGAATAAAATACCTGTTACTGTTTGTTCGCAAAATCTCAGTCGCTTTGCAGTCTCCTTAGCTGCCTGTAATTCGCGAAGGACTGTTCGTGTAAATCAGGAGCTGGTAGGATCAGTGTAACAGAATGCAAGTTAATCACAAAATTACTTTCGAGAGTCCGGAACCAGGTTTTAAAGTTACGGTTGTCCTCATCCTAGGGTTCCTCAGGCACTGCAACTAAATTGTGTCCAAACCGAATGTCTGCGTTCGAATCAGCGACGTATCGCATCTAAACCGAGTTATTGGAAGCAGCCACAATGTACATCATTTCAGGCCGCTAAAACAAACCAGGTTCGTTTTCCACAACTTTTAGGGAAGTCACACTTTCTGCTCATTCGAACTGGGATCGTGTACACTTTACTTTCCAACGCCTGAGGTCCCCTCATGATTTTGCATCGAGTGCGTCCGACTTTGGATGTTTCGCAAAGGACAATGCAAATTAATCTGCTACTTTTCAATGCTCTAATGGCTACAAAATTCCCAATTCCTCTGTGCTATTGAGGATTATCTATTTGTGGGACGACGAGCTTATCGGACTCTCGGTTATGCTGTCTCGGAACAAAAAATCTAGACTTGATTTCATCATATTCCACGAAGTTTGACTACGTTCAGATACTGTGAATAGGTAATTATTCCAGAAGGATAAGATTTATTTGAAACTGGTTACTCAGGAAGCTGTGAAAACATGAATTCCGATATCATCTCGTAGAAAGGGGACACTTTATGGAATAATTGATGGGTTACAAAAAGAACGTAGCTTCTAAGGAACGAGCGAAAATCAGCAAAAAACATGCTTCTACGCTGTCAATTGCAGATTGACGGAGTTGTAGAGTGAAATCCAACAACTAAATATCAGTCTCATCAGAAAACATAATACATTACATTCTTGGATCAGGCGCGTTGTGTGATTGTTCCATTTTTTAAAGTAATGTTAGAATATGGATAATGTTCACGGATTTCTAATAGCAGACCAAAAGAGTGGACTAAAAGGCACACAAGATGGTACGTAGATATCTTTTAATCACAGATAATTCCATTGAATTTTGATACGAGGCCACAATCAAAACAAAGAGTAAGCCCCAATAATCTACCTGCAACCCAAAAAGTTCGTTATTACTGTTCTTATTCTATATGGTGGGCCGCGCAAATCATCTTAAACCAGCCTGCAATAAAATGAGCACTCAGGAGGTGAACATGCAACTCCCTAGAGAACGGCTGCTTCTGAGAAATGGAGGGCAAGCAATTAAACACTAAATTTTCGGCAAAAATATCAAATGTAGACATTGTCCTACCGTGTGAACATGCACAAGCGAAACACAGCCTCGGAGACCTCATCTTCCATACGGAAATTTAAACTACTAGGGATGGAAAAGCCAAGCTTTTTTCCGGTAGACTTAACAGACTACTGACCTTTCGGTAAGCAATAAAACTGGTTACGAATAAGCAATAATGCTTTAGGCCTATGTTTAACAAGGAAACGTGTGATACTGTCAAAGCTTGGGCAAGGAGAAGCAGCAAAAATGTCAAAACACAAAATATGGAATACTCTAAATTACGTCCTCAGTGAAATAGGTTAACGTGTATGTTACGGTACCAGTTTGGACGTGAATTCTGGCATTTCGTCTTTGATTTCGGGAGCAAGAGCCACTTCCGTACTGATATGAAGTTAGGGTTATTACACAATTTGTCCTCTATTAAATAGCGTGGGATTTATGACAACTTTAATTCAGGTACCCGATGTGACCCCCACCCTTTAAAAAAGACAGTTTATCCCTAAATCATAGTGGTGTGAACTAAATGTAACGCTTGAGCAAACCGCACAGTGACAAGTTCTTAATGGCGTTTGCCGGCTTGAACTTGACAGGACATAGGAAACGGATTTTTTTATGATTCACGTCCATTCTCATGTAAGGCGTGTAAAAAGAATGTGAAAATAGGCTTGTAAAAAACCCGCTATTATGCGAGCAGAGCTGTCTAAGTTTTACTCACCACGATGAATCTGATTAGTCGCGCCACATTTGACGAAAAAATCTTGAAGGTCATTCAGTAAACTGGGCTAGGAATTCCCATACAAGAAAGCAAAAAACTTTGAGTCGCAAATATGCCGAAGGTTTTGTAAAATTAAGTTAAGCCGCAACTTCTAGAGATATCTGTTAGAACTTTCTTTGACCTACAAAAATCGTATTGCTATTCCAAACTGTAGTTTAAATATCGAGTTGCTTTTGCATGCATGTTTTTTTAGACCAAACCGGAAAGGGGTGACTGAGACCTGCTGTAGAATGTAATCAGATAGAACATTCGCTTTGGATCAGAATGTATAAATCACAGCAGCGTTGACTAAACAGGCTATCATTAAAGGCTCGATTTTTTGCTGATTTACTTTTCTGGTATTCATTTTGGCAAAAAACCATTTCTCTATTTCTGTGATCATGAACTGACACAAACTGGGAAAAAATCGATCGTATTTTAGCAGACAACAAGAATTATCTTCTTATCTTGACGGAGTCCAGCTCCCTTATAAGTGGATTTTGATAACTTTACTGAATGAAGGCTTTGCTTGTGGCGTAAACAGTTCAGTGTTGAGAAGGAGGGAATCGTAGTAAGCAGCAATTGAGTTGTTTCGACTGGTACAAATTGACAATCAAGGCAAGAAGTAGAGCAACAAGATGTAATACTGCTGGCCTGGTTTAACACGACTATCTTGCAAAAGTGTATTATATATGGCAACAGAAGAGTTGAAAGTTCATAGAGTATTTAAAAGTGTCCACTAATGGTTGTCATTATGGGTTCATACATTTTTCATTGAAAATATGCTGTCTTAACAAGTCTTTACGTGCTCGTCCGGGGACTCGTTGTAAAAGGGCTGTTTTGAAAAGAACAGATAGGTTATGCAAGACACTGGAGAGCACCGCGTTCGAGCAAATGTAGGGAACTCGGTAAATCATGATAATAAAAGGTCTCGTCTTATCCACTCTTGTTAGTTGACAATAGCGGCTACATTTTGGTTATCAAATAGGGTTGAAGACAGTTATCCTAGCTGCCATTATTAGCCGCCGACTCTGCTTACTAAAGTATCTTGTATTTGCCAGGAATATGTATGTATGTGCAAGGGGACTTAACTCAGGTGACTACATTTAAGAATATGTCACAAGAGAACATTTGATGTAGAACAACCAAAAGTAGACCGATGTAGCTGAGCCAATATTTTGACGGACATGGGTCATTTTTCTTGGACACAGTTGCATAAAACCTGAGAAAAATTGAGGCGTGGAAAAAATGCACACTGAAAAACAAGTAGTTGTGACTTTTGTGTTGATCTCCCGAAGTAAGTTTACAAGATATCCGGTTCGATTTGACATGTTTGGCATCTTTCCCAAACCTTAGCCCTTAAAACGTAAATGTCTATCTTTGGTTTTCACTATAGGTGTAGGTTCTGGCTGCAGGAAACGTGATGCGGGGAAGAGAAGTTCTTGAATGGTACGACGTTCTCTAGAAACTCTGTTTATCTTCCGAAGGACATAGTCTCAGTTCGTTTGCGACCAACTGATAAAATTTACTTCCCGGCCCCATTTATATGGTTTCAGTAATAAGAACCGTGATTTCATTCTTGTAGTGGACATTTTTCTTTAGGTTTTGTGATGCATAGCATCTGGACTACGAATGGTATTTTGATAAATTCACACTTTAGAATTTCTTGAAAGTGAACTTGACATTAGATCTACTACACTAGGTAAAGTTTAACGGAGCTCACAATTACCGTTCGATATTGAGGCCTAGCCTATATAGTAAACATAGTTTTGTGTCCCCGACGCCACTTGGTTGCCAAATCCAAACCGTAGGCAAGCCTTACCGCAATCACGATCAAAACAAAATGATTAGGAGGTGGAAATCTTTTAGCTTTCCTTTGGTCCCTACGCTGCTGGTGGAGTTCGATTCACCTAAATCATTGGAACGGTCAGAGTTGTCAACAGGCGATAGAGCTGTGCTACAAAGTTGGCAGTAGTAGCGAGAATTCGGTGTGTCAAGGTTGCTGGGATGTATGCGACCGCCCACAGATGTGGGTGCATTATCAGGACAAGAGTGAAGACGTCTGCGCTCATATCAAACCAATTAACACAAGTTTGCGTATGCCTCAGATGATATTTCCACCTGAATAAAATATTTACCTTCTAGCATACATTCAGTCAAAGAATTTTTATCAGCTGTTTAACCAGTCATAAGACCTAAACTTCATATAAGTGCAACACTAGACCCCCAGCTAGCCAGGCTCGCTTAGAAAGCCACAGACTGCCTTGGACGAAACTTTTCGCATAGGGTTTAAGAGCTTGCACCTTGGTGAATCACGTGGTGATACGTATGGTCTCCTGTGCGTCTGACACATACGGTTTTTCTGGAGTTTCTCATCTCTCCTCCAACCGAGGTCGTAACCACCGTTATTGAACAAACGGGTAGTTATATTTCAATGCGCTTGTGGCAAATTCTGATTGTTCCGCCCGCTGTCAGGCATGTAGCCGTCAGTCACGAGGGCTTGCAGCAAAGACTGTTTTGCAGCGAATAGCTTTTGGCGCTTTTTTTCTTAATGCTTATCTGACAAAACTGAATTTCTATTTTCTCGGTCATTAGTTCCATCCTGAATGCTCAAAGATGTGTTGCCTAAGTAGTAAAATATCTAAAAAATATGTTGGTTGATTTTAACTGCCGTACATTTATGGAGGTGAGTATTACTCGTCAGAGTATTATGTAATTCAGGTTGGAATACGTTGGTTTCCGATGTATGTAGACTTTATGGTTGATAACTCACCCGTTTCAGGCAAGTACTCCATGTTGGCGGTTTACGCGCTGACTGAAACTGTTATACTTGTTGTTGTGTTTTCTCGCAATTTTAGCAAATCACTATGATTTTATTCATTACTAAAAATGTCCATTAAGGTCTCGCTTGTTTAGTTTCCCCAAAAATGGATAAATTGACGGTGGTGTGAGCAGATGTGGTAATTTCAATTGGGATTACTATCTGCAACTAAAGCCAGTTTAGCTAAAGAGACAAGAAGTGCGGCACAGATGTTTCGTCCTTATTTGGAATCGTTAGCAATGCGTATCGTACGCAGCTAGTAGTTTATACACTTAACCGTTCGGCCACGACCGGCTGATCAGCAGCATAATTAGCTCTCACTAAGGTAGGATAGAGCCGGGCTCATATCTTGAGAAATATCCTACAAAATACAGTCTGGAAACCAGTGTAATTTAATAAACCTCTCACCCTCGAGATCATAGTGCAAAATTACACCTATTGAAGACGGTTCAACAGCAAATGGATGAAAAATCGTATTTTTAAGAGTAAATAAGTGGGATTTTGGGCGAAAATGTCTTAGAAGGTTGTCTATACTTTTAAGGAAAACTTCGTTTCACGAAATTCCTATTTTTAGTTTTCTGCTGATGTCGCAGTAGAAACCCATGAACACGGCACTAAAATCAAACGTTTTAAACAGTTTCAAACTACAACCACACAACTTCACAGACTGAATACGACTCACTTGCTATATCTAAATATTCCTTGATGGCTTGAAGACTGAACCATCCTTGTGCTTGAGTCGTTTGAATCGATAGTATCATGCTGAGTAGCGTGACTACTGTCAGAGATTTAAGCAACCAACAAACCGCACAGCATGTAGATTTAGATTGCGATTTCTCCCAGACGATCCATCCTACACACATGTTCTGCCACACTGATCACGAATGTATCATTCTACAAATTTTGGTTGCATAAACATATAAAGTTCCTGTTGTTTGGCCCGGCGAATTATGCATATATATTCCAAACATATCCACATTAAGCCGCTTCACATCAGGCTGTTTTCCAACTAACCTACACCCAGTAGGAACTCATCAACAAAGTGGTATGTGACATGTGCCAGGTGAAGTGAAAGCCGTCGACTTGGTTTGTACAGATGGACAAACTAGACGGCCTACCTGACTGTGTGAGCTCAGAGGCGTGCCCACACGCAGACACGCACACACGCACACGTACGCGCACACATACACACACATGCGTACACACGCCGGTTGGACACGCACGTGGATGGCTAGCCTGCGGAATGCAGCAGTGCTCATTGATACGGATGTTGTTTGGCCAATCTTTATCTAACTATGCTGTGGGTTGAGTTAGTTTGATTGTGAGCTGCGGGTGTTTTATAGGCGCGTGCGTCCGTCAATGCCTGTGTGCATACGAATCCAGGTCTATCGTATCGAATGGAGTATTGGTCATATGAATTGTTTGGCAATGGCCTACAGACCCAAAATGGGATAGTGTGCCCTCCAGTTCATTGCGATGAACTTCACAAATATACAAAACATATCGAACGTGAAGCAGAACAGTTGGTACCAAGTTCATCACCGTATGCATGAGGGCGGTGGAATCAAAGAGAATTGCTGACTTATGCATTATTTAACCATTCTGGGGGTACCAGTTAGAGAGCCCTATTGTATGGGTTAAAGCGCGAAAAGAACAACGGTTATTTGCTCGGAGACAACACAACACTGCAAACTGGTAAACGATTCTTCTTGAGAACCACTATCAAATGTACACTAACTTACTGGATTTGTTGTCCGAAATTGACACCAGAGTGGTACAAAAAGCAGATTTGATGAAATTCATCGATTAACATACTAAGAGTTAAAAAAGGCCTAAGCCAAGCAGTTGCAGAAAGACGAATTCTGCCCCAAAATTTTAAAATCCTATTTCCTCAAAAAGGGATTTTGTGTAAAGCAGGGTAACTATCCGAAACGTTTTGGAACTTCATTCTTTCATCAGCCAGTTTACAATTTAAATGGTAATTTAATCAGGACGATCACTAACACTGATAGAGTTATCATCCAAGCACAAGCCGCACGCCTATTAATGTGTGGCTGATGAAACTGGAAGCAGTGAAGTAGTTTCATTACTCCGACAAATGCTCTGCTTTGTATATCAATTTGTTTTCACACAAGGCTTACCTGAATTTCTCTTCTATGATATTGTTCAACTGAATGTGTTGAACAAAGTTCGCCTCATGTTTCAGTTGATGTGATATTCGAGAGATTGCAGCAGATTTTCACAAAGGAAACTACTCGAAAGGTTGCTGAAAATTCTTTGTCACCCCACAACCAGTTTTTCCCTTCTTGAAGCTCATCAGTTAAGCGTATTCCCCGAGTTTTTGTCAGTCATATATTCCCCTTTTTCACCTGTCCCATTTCTTTCAGCAATTTCGGAGAAATCTTGAAAAATGACTTTTAAGAAATTCCGCTCAAAATACAAATGTTTAGCAAGTTTTTGGTGATTACTGTTTGTCTGCACTAAAAAACCTAGGGCCACTAATCTGTGCATAATGTTAGTTGTGAGATAAAGTTTAGCCTATCTAAATGTCCTGATATCTATGGACTGTGGTGTTTATCCTCCAACGTACCATGAATTTACTGGTCCAAGATTCTGCAGCTGGAATCTGTAGAATTATTGATAGCGCGCTGCTCAAATCTCATCATGATGCTAGACAGAAATAGCGGCATGTCAGATTGCGTGTGCAGAAAATTATTCTGCGCTGTTTTAGAGTTTGACCATTCTACCAAAATGACCACTATAGCAGTGTTCGAACCCATGCATCACTTTCTGCATTGGATTAGCGTCAGTTTTATAGAACAAGGGTGCGTTGTCCAATTCAGAACAGAAAATAGCCAATTATTACAGTACTATAATACAGGTGGTAATAAAACATACAAGCGTAACTTACCGAATATATTTCAGCAACCATATGAGAACTGATTTTTCAAAGAAATAAACCGAAGAATGTTTGGCAAAACGTATGCTTTTGTGGGCCCACAAATACAACGGGGTTTTTGTGCAAAAGCTGACAAAAAGGGGCCGGCAAAGTCCAAAACGTCTACGCAAAGATGCTCGTCGAATTTGATGCCTTCATAAGGAACACATAAAACGCCTGAAAAATATCTCCATTCTAAGCTTACACCAAATTCGGGGATGTTTTACTTCGAAGCAATCCATTTCTATGCATGCAAAAACTTCATAAAAGGTTTTGGATGACGTAGGCTTTCAAACTGGTTCGCAGTAAGTTCATTTAAGTAACCTTTTTAATTTGGTTGAACTTAATTTGATTCCGTAGGTAGAGGGTAAATCCCAGTTGCAAAGTAAAGAATATAAGTATGTTATTTCGGCTGTATTACTAATTCCAATTTGTCTGGACCGACGTCAGCTTGTCTCGTAAGCTACCGATGTACACTCTAATTTATCGACCGGCACTTTCACCCGTGCGATCGCGTCACTTGCTTACAGTTCCTTAGGATCTCGCGTGTATGCTTCTCTGAAGTTTCTAAGAAAATACACAACTGTTGGAATAATTGTAACCAGATATGCCGGACGCCATAATATTGTTCTGTCATCCACGAGTAAAAAAACAACTAAAGACCTAGCGAACTACACTCATTTACCTACCAATTTTGTTTTGACGGAAAAAGTACCTGGAACCCAGATGAATCTCTCATTTATGAATAGTTTGTTAAGTCTAAACAAGTGAAGACCTTTTTAAACTGTGGAAGAAAGTGATTGAAGTTTGATTCAGGCAAAGCCAAAAAGAGACAACAGAGTAAGTATTTAAAACCATGCGGGCATTTGCCGTTTTGCCCAAAAACCATTTTTATCGACACCGATATAGTAAAGAAACATACGTCTTCAGTGTCACTGGTGATCACATTGCCAATTCCAGCAAAAGTTCTGAAAACACGACATCACAATGGTCGAAATGGAAACCTGTTGCAAGCTGCCTACTAACAGGAATCCTCTGTATGAAGCACAGGGTCGAATGAAGCACACAATCTCGTTCAGTAATCCACTCATGATGTAATTCAAAAGCTATCCCAAGAAGCAAAACTGGCAAAAAACAATACAATTATGCTGCCCATTACGAACCAAATATCAGTAGGAGTTAAAATAATGGGACTAAAAAGGGGACTAAAAATTATTTAAAAACAACACAATATGAAAACGACAAATGCCATGTGATTATGGCCAAATCGTACCGTTTTTTGGGTTTTGATAATCGAATGAAAATTTGATAACTGTTTTGGGTCATAAGTCCGAAAATAGCTGGGAAAACTCAATGTAGCAGCACTAAGTGATGCTAAGACCGTAAAAGAAACAGTTTGTATCAACATGTTGTCGAACCGTAAGGCATGCAAACATTATGTGCATAAATTGACATTGTAGATGATAAGGATGTGTGTGTTGGCCTTGATACTCCGGTAGCTTGATAGAATACTGACGTAAGTGCACTCATTTTAGCCTAATAAACGCCCTGCACACCGAAGACAATAAAAACTGTTATATTAAGATATTAAGCAAATTGCAGTTATGTATCAGCAATCCAGTGACATTTATGTGCTCTCATTCCCGTTTCCATATTGTAGATTGATACCTATCAGCATTCTTTGGTTCTTGTCTTTCAGACGAAGCTGTGAATTGTTTTTAACTGGAAATGTCTAGCCTGTGCCCACGTGAGCTCCACTAATCTTTCCATCTTTACGTATATTCATCCAAGCTGCATTGTTTTTCATGACTACATGAAATAAAAATCAAATGACAGGAAGAAACACAATCATCGTCATCATCCAGAGAATTCGATTGGTATTCTTTCACTGACAGCCAATCCATCATATCTTTGCAACGGATTACGGTCACACTCGAAGTATGTGTGTTCGTATGTGTGCTTGAGCAGGTAGGTGAGGCACTTCGGCTAGTTCCACTGAGTTAAGTGAGCAGTCGTTTAGAGTACCGTAACCGTTCCTCTCATTCGCTTACTCTAGTAGCCGAAATGTACACTTTATAACAGACATTTTCCAAAACGGATCATTAATAAGTCAATCAGTGATAAGCATCACACAACCCGGACTGCCGTAGCGAAGCTAGTGTGTATGTACACATCAGACGCGGACAGCAAGTACTGACTACATTTAGAGTGGGTAGAGCGATTGGTTTTATCCCGTCATACTGACCCTGTGTACGGGTAAGTTTTGATTAATTACGAACTTCCTAGTTAGAATGCTTGTGCTGACGAATCTGAACTCGGCATACCACACCACCGCATTATATCAAATATTCTAAAAGCATGGAACCAATACGTCCACACGCAATGTGCCCATAGATTTCGCTTCGTCTATTGGAAGATAGGAAACATACGATTCGCGATTTGAATTACCTGATCTCATAAAATCTACTTGTGTACGTTGGGCCAGATAAAATAGCTCCTAACGAGCAATCATAGTATTTTGTGGTCTAATCGAAGAACTCGTTTTTAACGGCATCTTGCAAAATTCTTGCCTGCAGCTAAGTAAAGGGGCAAGTTGTAGAGAACAATCCACTAACCTGCAGTACGATATTCACACTTGAATAGAGTAGTTAACAGTGCTGCTGTCACGGTGTGTCTATGCCTGTTTGGTCCACCTGTTATCATTCTGGTTCATCTCCTCTCATCCTGATTAAGATAATTTATTATGATCTTTCAAGAGTGTGAAAAAGTCGGATTTCAACACCGTTTAAATAGAGCTTAAATTTTTACTGACCATCTGTCAGTAGGGTTACTTTTCAGAGCTAATCCGTTGAAAATCCAATATACAATAAATGTCAATGTTTAGAACACTGGGTGGACAACAGTGTACTTGGCTCGCCGCCGCCACCCATGTGATATCATTCGGTCCATTCAGGCTGAGTCATCTTCTACCAGTTAGTTTATCTTCTCAGTTTATACAGAAGTAAATTTTTATTTCTCTCTTCTGTTCTGAACTGCTTACAGATTGCTGAGTAAGATGAAATCAAATAATCAAAGAAGGTGATGAATCTCTGAGCTAACTTTTGCCTAAATTTTCTGAAGTTATTACAGCCACGCATTCGTTTCATAGGACTGGGGCAGTCACCCACTGTACTTTGAATAAAAAGGCAACAGAACTGGATGTTTCGACCATACAGGCAAATTTCTAACATCGGAACACGTCCACTAACTTCCCTCGTAGGCCCAGCTGTGTCACGTGGCAAGCAGAGGGCGTCAGGCAGGATTTCAAACAGCTAATGGCGCACTGATTACATTTTATTTTGCGCCATGACCGACAATAGCCGTTGACTTCGGCTATAAAAGCACACTTACTCCGTGAGTAGAACAACTCTTCTACTATACCCGGACAAAGCGGAAGGCCAAAAACATAAGTTGTGCTTCTACTTCTATCGCCGTCTAATGTAATGGGTCAAGGACAACTGATCCAAACTTATTCCAAAAAACTCAGTTCGCGAAGACTGCTTTTTGCGCCAAGTTTATTCAATTTTGCCATTGGTTGGGTCATAGAAGGCACATTTCAGATAAACAGAAATTTAGGAATTGAAGGTGAACCTGAAAGATTGCTAGTGGATTTGGATTATGTGGATGGCACTTTTTCGTTATTCGAAAATCACCGGTCTACGCGATGTATCTTAGACAGAATACCAAAAGTGATCTGTTGTTTTGACATGCGACTTGGATTTCCGAAGTGCAAAACTGTGTTCCAAGATGTCTAACCTTGTGGTTTACTCAAATTTTAAAACGGTCGGTAGCTGAATTGGTTGCAAACGTAGTTTGACAGGTAACGCGAATATACGCTCCAGTGAGCGCTAGAGTATCTTTATTAACTATCCCCATGACTGTGAACAAAGTGTGGCATGAAGTAGTGGCTGTACCTGTACACTGGATATTGTTTCATGATTCACAGCCTCTGCATTTGCCCAATCGTTCTTGTGTAATCACTTCAAGTGCTCTGTCTGGGTTCCTAGCAGTATTGACTATCCCGCAACTTGACCACTGTCTCCAACAGAAAGTGGCCAGGGATTTACTCGTTCTCTTACTTTGTTCTTCTCTTGAATCTCACAGTGCCGCTCCCCCAAAATTGCGTGAGCTAGATTCTAATTTGCGGTTATTAGGTTTTACCTATGCAGGCTTCCTTAAATCGTCTTATTCATCCAAACAAGAGATAGCTGTGACTGCAAGCTGAGTAATATTCCCAATTTCAGCGTACACTGCAACACCAACGAGAGTAGGACTGCCCGTAGGCTCCATCCGCACAAACAACATAGGTGGCCAGTATCTTGCAATCGGCACGCAAATCAACTCTAACAATCGCAATGATAGACTGCACCATTCAGACAGGTCTACCAACTGCAACGACAAGTTAGGTCGTCGACCGTGAACGCCTGACATGTGTAACACTTACCTTGTCGGTGTTTCCTAATTCACACCAAGGCTGTACTGATCGACCTTGCACGTGTATTCAGTTTTCTGTGAATGTTCTTCGATAAAGTTGACACTGATTGCTTAAAAACCAGAATTCTGCAAACACTTGACCTATTTTGCTATGTCATGAATAACGAAGACATGTCGCGAAACTGCGGTGATTATAATGAGTCTTCTAAAAGTCGGATATTAAAAAAGACTTTCCGGAATACAGTTCGTCACAGATGTTAGAAGCCAAGTGGTCCATCGCAAGAGACCAAATAACAAATGGTTTCTGAATTCCAAATTGTAATTTCCAAGTTTTCTAAACAATATTTTAGTAAACCACTGATTGTATCCCTACAACCGAACGATATGAATAAATTAACCTGCTGTGCAGGAACACAAGAGTGCTTGATACTCCCCTTGCGAGTTTTTTTTACTATTTAGTGTCAACTGTTAAATACCCGTGCTCTGCAATGAGCATTAGGTTATCAAAAAGACTGTGCATTAAATGGCTTAGAATACAGCATCATTTGTTCGACACCGTTAAACAAGCAGAAATAAAACCTAATAGTGAATTCAGTTAATACAGGGAATAAAACTGTTAGTGTTGTGCCCTGTCAGCAAAAGCATGATGAATAAGAGACACACTTTCAGTGGATACGAAAACACACAAGAAAACTGTCCCTAACCCGGCTGTGGAAACTTTGTAAAAATCTCAACAATGGGTTAGTGCATTTGTTTCATTCACTGGTGCGTTTTCTTACTGGCTCGTGAACATTCCTAACAAATTTTGACAATGGTGACTCAAAACTTCAACTTTTTCATCTATTTCTTATTGCATCAATGATTTTAGGATTTTGTCATATACAAGTACTATTTTCCATAACCCCTGAAGTTCCATAAAACAATTCTGCCTAAGGTTGACTATGTATATGGTTGTCAAGATAGATTAAAATATATTCACATGCAAAATAAAATGATATAAGCACGTCTGGCTATCAGCCCACTCTCCCCAAAATATCTTCATCAATGTAATAGTGCTATACTGCAATACCGAAAAATATTCTGAAGCCTACTGGACGGTTTAAATATATTACAATTTATTTAGAATAATTGATAGGTGGGAAAAATCTCTGCCTAAATTTTCAACTGTTACGCGGTCTCTCTCTTCTTAGGCACATTCAGTTGCAACACAGAGGTGAGGTTATTCTATACTCAGCGCAAAAGATTCAAGCTTGTCATTCGAGTGTGGATGCTCCCATAAATTAAGTCCCGTAAACCCATCAAAATTTCGTTCACTGATACTTTAGGCGGTGTATGTAGTTGGTTTCATTCTGTCTATCAGTAAGGCGTCTGAAGTAAGTCCAGTGGCTCTAAACAGTAAAAGCTCCTGCTGTATATTATTCAGTCCAAATTTTAGGTCAAAAGGAGCAATCAGTCATTTTGTGATCATGTGGTTGATATTAACCACTGACTCAAAGAATTCCGCCTACCACTTCTGTTTGGGTGAACGTTGTGGGAGCAGAGAAAACTGTTGATTTCAACCACAGATTGTGGCCACGCCGATATGCTGAATAGGATTTGTTTTTGTAGTCTTCAACGTGTCCTGTGAGACCGAAATCTGCAGGAAAATTAGTTCGTTGATGCGCAGTTCGCAAAGTTACTATATATATATGGCGTGGGTTTTACAGATGTTATTGGAGCGCCTCAATACTACAAATGAGCCTTTTTCAAGAAACTGAAAATATTTCAGCAATTTGTCCCACCTTCGTCACTTTCTCCTTTCCATGAAAACTGTATGGTTCTACCATTTCTCCGAAATCTAAACATCAGGTCTTTCCCAGAGATGGCCGCTCCTCACATTCGTCTGTTGAAGACTGAATGGACACGGCTTAACGCTACCAGGAAGATGGATCCACCCAACCAGTAAATGGTGGTCTAAATTACAACGCTCACGATTTACAAGAGGGGAAAACAATTTTCATACGAATGTCTGACGATGAAAGTTAGACTACTCGGTCAATAACAGTAGTTTATATTTTGTCACATTTGACGAAAACAGTCTGAGCTAGCTTTGTCCGTCTGCGGCAAAGTTGCCCCGAGTAGTGGGAGGCCGACTGCTGTACGGAACTCTTTACTTAGGGACATAACTACGGTTTTCATGATGTGTACAAATTTTTATAAGTACCTAGCCTAAGCCTTTCATACCTGTGCAACATCTATCAAGGATTCCTTTGGAATGGGTATCAGGCTCCTCATATTGAGGCTTGTTGCGTCATTAGCTATGATAGCACCCTAGTTACGTTGAAGAATGTCTAGGCTGGCTTAGACAATACATTGATTTTGTACAAACTAGTGCAGGTGGGTTTTTTCATGGTTCACTACGTGTACGTTCTTAATTGAGGATTCATCCAGATAATAATGAGGTCTCAAAGAGACGTCTTCGTGCAGAAGACAGGATAAACACCTGTTAGAAATAACATAAATCCCGAGTATTTATCTGCCAAAAACAAACAGTCGGATCCATTTTTGCGCTTGCTAATTCACGTCTATTATTTTGGGATTTGAATAGCAAGAAGATATATATAGTAACTAACTGATTTAGTTATTGTCTTATCATTCAAAAGTTAGAAAAACTGAATTCAATAAATTTGTCGGTATATTCGGGTTTCTAAATTCAAGATTCTCAAGATTCACAAACCTGGTAATTCTTACCCTACGAAAAGCTTTGTATAGCACAACAGCCAGAGATTACTTCTTCATTGATTCGTTGATTCGTTCATCGTCGATTCTTCTGACGAACAGCATTTTGACTGAGTAGAAAACCCAGCCAACACACTTTGAGCTGAAACCAACCCGAATTTTATGAGTTGATAAAGAGTTTAATAATGCCAGGCTAACACACTGATGTCCATTCACCTACTTCACTTCAAGGCATACATCCTAGCAAAGATTTGTGTTAAAAATAAAGAAAATCAGGAGAAGCAGTATATGTATTTACTTAATCTTTGTGAACTTACTGACATCGTAAATTATGTGCATCCTCCGGTTTCGACAAACTAAACTTCCTTCTCTTACTGATTATCAATTTGTAGTCTTGATGTACCAGCAACTAGCAATTTAGCGGGGTGATTAGCCTCCAGGAAAGTTAGTCGAACTCTGATTCAGCTGGTCAGCTGAACTAGCCCATAGCAAGGCATTTGCAAGTGGGCAATATTTGGGTTTGGGTTGTTCGCGCAGAAATTATTGTTATCCATTGAAGAATTCTTGCGTAGTTCAGGTCCTTTTCCAATCATCTAACCTACAGGAACAAAATGATGGTTGCCGTTTTGTCGAGAATATTCATAGTAAAAGAAGTTGAATGGCTCATATGAGAGGAAGTTCTTTTGCGTCGTATAATGTTGCTTGTGATTGTATTGAGTGGTTGTTTTATTTTATCTATTTGTCTACTGTTGCTTATATGTTTTACTGGGGCACTTACGCATACAATCAAGCAACCTAGCAGTGAGCAGAGCATGCATTCTTATGATGGTGTCCAGTTTATATACTAGGCAGTTATTTGCTCATCTAATAAGTGACTGTTAGGAGCTAACACCTGACGAATCGACCAATTTTAATGGAGATTTTATCGTTTAAATGGAGCAACTACATGCTGAAGAGCAAAGAAGCGCTGTATGACTGTTTTGTCCTTATTGTGACTCATTCGTAGTATGCGCCACACTAAAAGCTAGGGATTTCCGATCGCGCAACCTCCTGACTAGCGATTTAAACGCTTGACTACTTATTTAGAATTCATCCTTTGGCTTGTGCACGCAGTTGTCAAATAGGTTTCTCACACGTTGATTCATGAATTTAGCACTAAGGTACACATTTATCCTTTTGTCCCTGATGATCCAATAGTTAGCAAAGACAAATATGATTCAGCTAACTTAGGATGCCTGTAAAATTGATCGAATCTAGTTCTCAGAATATTTCACTGTTTGCCAGATCAAAATATCTATCTTTTCATCAATTTATCTTTCCATATAGCTTGTAGTAATATTTGTAGTCTTATGTGCAATCCTATGTATATTTTTTCAGTTATACTTGATAACTCCATAGTTTTCCCGAAATTATTCTGTTTATGGAAAGTTTGCCACGCCTCAGTAGTTCGGTGAACATTTGCATCCGGCGCGTTCGTTTTCCGGCGGGAGCTGCGTGACAACACGGAAGTCCAAGTCTTGGAGTTGCATATGTAGGCACAAGCTTGTGCAAACAACGATCAATTTACTACGCAAATAAACACCCTGGCCGGGTTAATATCGGTGGTGTTGATCGAACGTTGTCTGGCCGCATCTGAGGTGTTTTTGATGTTTGATTCCAAAGGAGGTGGATGTACTAAATTTGCCAGCTCGCTTGACTATAGAATCTACAAGAAATAGCCGGCTATAGAAAACAGAACAGAAAAACGGCAATTTTCTTTAGCTTGAAGAGAGTATTGTAGAAGTGAGTCCGTGCGTCTGACCAAGCAAACGTTTCCATTTTTCATGTCAAAAGAACAGCTTTTATGTTCAACAGAAAGTTCTGAGTCTCTATAAAAAGGAACGCGCCATGAAAACTATTCGCTTTGCTAAATTTTTTGTTTCAATTGGAAAATCGAGTGGGCGAAGTTGTGAGCGGCACGTTTTGGCGGTGGTAGAATTATTTTTAGATAAAAGCAAACAAGCCATTAAATTCTCAGGAGTAGCTAACTTATTTGATATTTTTGAAAAATGTCACTCTGCTGGAAAGTAATTTTTAGAAATCCAAAAAGGCTTTGAGGAAGCTAAACTTAAAAGGCGAGACGGGCTCTTCGCAAGAAGTTTAATGTGGAAATACCAAGGATTATATGAGGAAGTGACACACCAGCTGCGTCAACAAAGTCAAGCCGGTGACATGAAAACGAACACGCTAAGCAATAGCTGCTTGTCAGAAATACCCCACTTCTATTCTCTCCTAAGCAGAGGCGTAATATCGTTAAAGAAGCGCAAGTAAAACAGTGACTCAAAGCCCGTGGGTGGATGATTTCTCAATTCGCTTTAGTCAGACCTATCAAGCAACATATAAAGTCCCTGTGGTCAATTGTCGTCATCAGACACCAATTGAAAGTCTAGGAAAGAACATCAGATAAACTGCTTCGGCTCCTTAAACAATATAAACACGATGAAAATAGATTGGTTGAAGTTTACGCTTTCTAAACGGCGGTTATTGCATTATTCCACTACGTTCATGACCAACAATAGGCTCACCTCAAATATATCAGCTTTTTATCCGGCCAGCCTCAGGAACCAAGCAGCCAAACTAAGACTGATTATTCTCCTATAAAAAACATCCACTGATAGAGCTGTACTACTCTCATGAATTGCCATCACATCTGTCAAACATATATGCCTTATCAACGTCAACCGTTGTTCTTTTAATTGGAATTGTTCGCGGCAGTATCCCACTGACTAAAATGTGAACAGTGTCTAATCTGCAAGCTGAGAGTAAAAACAAATCACCATTTCTAGGGTACATAACTAGAGACGACTCCTCAGTGGGGGTTACCTGGTACCAATGGTGGCCAATATCATTTAAATTGAGGAAGAAGAAAATCGCCCGTATTGTCTGGCCAATTTTTTCCACATCTGTTTTGAAAAATAACCTACGGCTGCCGTTGTGCGGATGATGTTTTGGTCGTGCAGCTACACTGCAACGAAATTCGCCCTTGCATTGAGGTATTATTGGAATAAAGGTCGGACGCTCTCCGACGTTTTCAACTATTTCTAGCTATCCAACCATTCCAGAACTAAAACTGTAAGTGAACTCTACAAGCTGCAAAATGTCTTTGATTTCTGAGTATTATCCATGGAAATATGTAATCTCATTCACGACCACGTTAGCCAGGACGGATCCCAAATTTGTCCGTAAAGGGAACCGGCCTTGGTTCCAACCCCCTGAAAATAAAATGGAAATTCGGGCAAGTTTGTTTAATACGGCATTAGAATATAAGGTCGGAAATGTTGTGGAATATAGGTAGTCCGGGTGCGCTGATTGATTGTTGGTCTGTTCGCTGAGCTTGGCAGTTGGATTGCAAACGATTCACCACCAATCGAGGTGACATCGTCAGTGCGGGGTTGAATGGGTTGTGACCCGCTCAACCCCGCACTGATGATGTCACCTCGATTGGTGACGGGACGTTTGCAATCCAACTGCCAAGCTCGGCGAACAGACCAACAATCAGAATACAACGTGTAAAGCCTCAAAACTCTAACACACTAATTGATGTCCACAAGACTCACATCAAGAGATTATTCGCTAGAGGTTTTTCTTAATTAACATTAAGGTTGAAAAGATGTGCATCTGTCTTCGTCACAACATAAACGCTTAAAACACAAAGCCACCACTAAAGCATGCCTGAAATGTTGTTATCCATTTTTATGGAGTTGTGCACCGAAATATGCTATAGGTACAACTTTCAAGACTGATTAGTAAATGGAAAAAATGTCTTTCTTGACAAATAACTGGAACTAAAATAGAGGCGCTTTCCTGACACTGAGTTTGATGAGTTAGGGAGTGTTCCACAAAATATCACACAGTCATCCTAGGTGAATCTAATCTTCAAGCATCCGCTTGCAAAGCTATAATCAGATTGAGTGAATATATCCCGTGACGCCGGACTATATCGAACTCTGAGGAAACCAAGCCTTTCGTTTTCAATGCATTATCAAGATAAAATTAATCAAGTTAAATAATCATCGTAAAATTTGGTAAAAGTTGAAGACGGTTTGGCAAGTGTTATCTACATCCTGATATTTTATTCTAGTATGTTTACTCATCCGGCTGGAAGAGATATTTAATGCAAAACTGCAATTAAAAGCTTCAGGTTATATATTTTGTTGGTTTTTCTTATCCCTGTCAGAAAACAGTTGATGACTTTACAATACTTCAACACAAGAACAGACTTAGATAAAAGGACCCCCTCCATTAAACAAAAAATTCTCGGGCCTGCTTTTTATCCTTCTTCATATATGGGAACTTTCCTATGGAAAGTCAGCTGGATTTTAAAATGTCATTCTACCCAAAGATTGATAACTGGAATTCGATTTATTCCCTTATTTTGCTAAGTGATGTTCGTTTTGAAAGGACTACAGATCTGAAGTTACATTTCCCACCTTACTAAGGATTTGTTACTGACAGATATAATTCGCTCTACTTTTAAGATCAAATGCCTGATTTATATGAATAATACACGACAAGTAATAAGTTACGGTAACCTGGATGCTTTATGTACAAGATGACCAGACAATGTCCTACAGACATTTCTTTCAATAACTGTTACATTGAATAGGCAAAGAAGGAACTAAACGCTTGGAACTGAAGCACATTTCTCTTTCAGAAAGCGGATTAGTCCTGTGTGGGATCGACTTCAGTTTTGGATACATCATTTCATATTGTAAACGTCTGTGGTATACCCATCCACTTTCAGATTTATCGAAGTAGAGTTCCGAACTGGCTACGAGAAACTTGCGCCATATAAAATGACAACACTGGGTAGAAAGTAAAGATGCTGGTTGTTTGTTTGCTTTTTTATCTTACATGTTGATGAGAATACATGGCATTTTATTGTAACCAAGTAGTGGAATTAAAGAGAACCATAAATCGCTCCAAAGCATATGATGAAATCAGTGAGGCGAAAATATTGGGCTATAGTTGAGCATTCGGTTTTCTTACATTAGCCACGAAATTATTGATATACTGCTTGACTACCTCACTAGCCATCGCATTACATTATGGTTTCTGCTGGTGTTAGCCCAGAATCTTATTCACTTTCATAAATATAAGGATCTTTTCTAGTTATGAAGATACAACATAGAGGCAGATCGATGATGTTGGAATGGCCACTCATAACGACTAAGCTGTCAAATACACCCTGAAAGAAATTTAGGAGGACGGAATGTCTGATGACAGTTTAAGTGCAAAAGTTCCTCAGGTCAGTTAATTTTTAAGCAAGCAGATGAACCCAGTCCGTCAACTTAATCTTTCCAACATCCCTCATCCTGCCTAAGAGTCTTTGGAACAAGGTCTGTAACCCTCTCATTTCTACCACTAAAATGACGCTTAGTAGTCTTCCCCACGTAAGCAATCGAAAGCAACCTGAAGCAGACAATTTAATCATCCCGTATGATTTTTCTCACTGAATGATTTGCGTAACTTACTGAGAACTTTGCTTCAGTTAGACTAGGTATCTTGCTCATATAAAATGGTCCAAAAAGTAAACCGTCTTACACTCTTCTGCGGCAGTTTATTCAAAGACATATCCACCCCAAACATAAGATGAACTCGACCGGAGAATGACTGGTTGAAGATTCCATCCACCCTATTAGTATGAAAGAATGAATTCGGTTTCTATTGCGCGCCAAATGATATCCATTTTACACAATGACAGCATATCTGCCAAAATTTGGCAGAAAAAAAACCGGTTTAGATGGAAGTTTAACTACTGTGGAACTGCAAATACCTTAATCAGTTCAGTCGCTTATGCTGCAAGCCAGTCGACCGCTATAAAGTAATCAGTCATTTGCTTGTTAGGTAAGGCGAGATGGCTCAAGTTGTTAGAGCGCGAATTTACTGACTGGGAGGTCCGTGGTTCGAACCCGACCTCTGCCTCTCGACTTCCCCTGTCTAGGCTTGGGTGACTTGGAAGTATCCCGGCCCTCGTGCTTCCCTTGGGTGGCATGGCAGCCAGGCACCGAAAGGGTGTTACAGCTGAACGACCATCCACCGCCTGTTAATTCATCGGCGGTTTCGGCCAAATACATTAGCAGAACAGACTAGTGGTCTTTCAAGCGATGGCTAAAGGCTTATCAAAACGTTTTCTGCCTGAAAGAACTAATCAGGCAACTGGTAGCCAAACACCTATCTGGTATCCTTCATCGACCACGCTAAATCTGCCAACACCAGGTTATTCAGTTGGACCGAATCAGTCAGTTCAAATTATTGCACACATTCAAACGCCTTGAATTTTAACATTCAACGAAGTAATCCTTCTTGAGATGAGATAGTAAACTTTATATTCAGACATTGTCAGCTCAGTTGTATAAATGCATGTCCGAGAGTGCAAAGTGCTCAACGAACAGTGCACTCTCAACAAAAAGTTTGCAAACAGAACTTCCATCCTGGCGCATAAGTCTTTATTGGGGGCAGTCCCAAACCACTGCCCACAGAAATCTTCCCACGAATGAGTTTGCTTAAATACTATTACTACCCAGTCAAGGTAACAAACTGAACGTTGTAAGTCTTACCGACTGAAATAAGTAAAATCGGTCTAGTATGTAGAGGGGGTTTCGAAATTTGTAAAGATTATTGTTTTAAAGGCATAAAACCCCTTGTTCCCTATCTAGTCAGTGAGCTTACGAGTGTAAATGCTCTTCACAGGTTCAAGCGATTTTCTAACCTTGTTGATCGTCCAAAACTAGGGCGTGGGTGCACATGTTGACTGCACCCGTGTGCAAAAGACATACATATGGCAACGTTTGGGTTGGGTAGTTGGGATTTGTTAGGTGAGCTCTTAATAGAGGAGTAATGTTACACAGTAATGGTGCACTGTCTATTGCCGTCCTAACTAACTTGTCGACAGTAAGGGCGGTTACTGGACCTTTTGGAGAGCAAGCGGCTCCAGCTAAACTGGAAGAAAGTAAGTAGACAAACACGTATCAAAATGGTCTACTCTGAGGTAGACCGTTTACCCAAAATCACGCTGTGACTTGTGGCTGTTATCCTTTCTCTGTCTGCGGGTGTATTCGTTTGCTAACCAGACTTAATTGCGTCAACTGTCCAATTTGTTAGAAGCAGATGTCTTAGTTTGGAGGAATATCGGTCAATGTTTCTTCTGTTTTGTTTGCAGAGGACTGGAGAATAAGCTCAGTTACCGTACTTATGAGTAACCACCACCGCCAGTGACACGCTACCACATCAAAGTTTGGCGAACTTTAGTCGCGACCTCCTTCTGCTAATGGCAACTTGGACAACAATAAGAGATGCAAACGGACATAAGCATCCCTGTACACGCTTGAAATAAGACTAGTGTTCTCTAGTGACTCAAGGCCGGTTAATCAAAACACCTTAGGCCCGTCAGAACTTTCACTTTGCTTACAAGTTTATCTGTAGATGGAGAAGCTCATGTACCATCATAACGAAAAAAAACTTCAACTAAAGCCCGGCTCAGCAAGCAAATGAAACATTTCCGCCCACAGCTCGTTTGGCACTCTGTGACATTCAACAGCCATAAGCATATCAGGGGAGAAAATACGTATAAAAGCCATTTTATAAAGAGCTACTATCGGTCATGAAATTACTCTTGAGATTATGTCCATTGCGTTCTACGTCATGCAGTGCTTTTCGACCTTGAACCGGAGTGAAATCTATAAATGTGATGACAACTGGGACAAATAAACAAACCAGACAAAAAAATAGAAAATTTTATCCCAAGCTGGAAATTTTGCAAAATATGCAATACATGTGAGACCGAATAGAATATATGTCGTGCATTGTTTACGAAAGTTCATTGGTGCTCAGGTCAGGTGCGTTTCTTCCGGGAAGCATAACACTACCTAAGAGTGTTGTTTTCACCACAGGGTCAGGCATTTCAAGAACTCAGTAGTTTGAAATTAACCTTTCTTATTGACTCTTGTCTGCCAGAGTTCTCACTGGCCCCACTGACTTATCCCACTCTCCAGAAATATCACAAGCAGTTTAAACTAACATTCGGTATTTACACCTGGCAATCGGCTAAGCGTCCTCGTCCATCCGTTCGCGTACTGCTCACTCTTTTGGGCATTATTCATTTACCATGAAATGGTTGTGATTCTGCGTATTCCTGCCTGCCAGCCTAAACATCACTTTCTTAGAGTATGTTATTTGCTCACGGGCGCAATCAGCTTGGACCTAGTATGTATATTCTCATTCAACAGTGCACACTGTCTGCTGGGATGTCCATCAACGGTTAGAACAACAAGCACATAGGTGATCCCCAAATCAGTATCTATCCTTTATGGTCTGTTAGTATATCCAGTCAATTTTCGAGTATCCAGATTAGTCGGGTTCTTCCATGCTGCACGTATTTTGTTTCCGATGCCACGTCGGATCCACTTTTAGGACAAACCTGACGTTTCCGTTAACGCCGTATGACGAACAATTGTAATCAACCGTACACCAGTTCGTGAAAAATGTAGCTTTAGTGACAAAAAACCGACCTGCAAATTCCTTCGGATGTTTGTTGGGAACTCAAATCTATTATAGCTGTCAGCATGTAGCATCGGATACGGATTAAAACGCCAAAATTACCTCGCTGCCCAGCAATTTCAGGTGAGTCAACAGGAGGATGATATTATTTTCGGATAAAATAACGGTGACCTGTTTTACTCAATCCGTTTCTTCCTGTTGACAATACAACATCTGTCCACACGTTTCAGCACCGAAATTTTATTGGCCTGTACCAACACTCAGAACGAGAATGCAATTAAATTTCACTATATCCATCCATCCATCCATCCATCCATCCATCCATCCATCCATCCATCCATCCATCCATCCATCCATCCATCCATCCATCCATCCATCCATCCATCCATCCATCCATCCATCCATCCATCCATCCATCCATCCATCCATCCATCCATCCATCCATCCATCCATCCATCCATCCATCCATCCATCCATCCATCCATCCATCCATCCATCCATCCATCCATCCATCCATCCATCCATCCATCCATCCATCCATCCATCCATCCATCCATCCATCCATCCATCCATCCATCCATCCATCCATCCATCCATCCATCCATCCATCCATCCATCCATCCATCCATCCATCCATCCATCCATCCATCCATCCATCCATCCATCCATCCATCCATCCATCCATCCATCCATCCATCCATCCATCCATCCATCCATCCATCCATCCATCCATCCATCCATCCATCCATCCATCCATCCATCCATCCATCCATCCATCCATCCATCTATCTATCTATCTATCTATCTATCTATCTATCTATCTATCTATCTATCTATCTATCTATCTATCTATCTATCTATCTATCTATCTATCTATCTATCTATCTATCTATCTATCTATCTATCTATCTATCTATCTATCTATCTATCTATCTATCTATCTATCTATCTATCTATCTATCTATCTATCTATCTATCTATCTATCTATCTATCTATCTATCTATCTATCTATCTATCTATCTATCTATCTATCTATCTATCTATCTATCTATCTATCTATCTATCTATCTATCTATCTATCTATCTATCTATCTATCTATCTATCTATCTATCTATCTATCTATCTATCTATCTATCTATCTATCTATCTATCTATCTATCTATCTATCTATCTATCTATCTATCTATCTATCTATCTATCTATCTATCTATCTATCTATCTATCTATCTATCTATCTATCTATCTATCTATCTATCTATCTATCTATCTATCTATCTATCTATCTATCTATCTATCTATCTATCTATCTATCTATCTATCTATCTATCTATCTATCTATCTATCTATCTATCTATCTATCTATCTATCTATCTATCTACTACTTTCTATCTGTCTACTATTTACTTCTATATCAACCTGTCTGCCCACCACCCAATCCACAAATCTATTTGTTCATTTATCTCTGTCTATCTACTTATCTCTCGGAGGCCTATATACTTCTTGCTACATACAAAGTTCTAGAATGCTAAGGGATGTGTGGCTATAAGTAATGATCCTACACACGGTTTCTGAGGTTTGAGACTGAAATGCATTCTAGAAAGATCATTTGTTGGTCCAGTAGGGCAAATGAGACAGAAATGCATTCTAAAAAGATCATTTGTTGGTCCAGTAGGGCAAATCCGTTAAATCCACCCTGCAAAACAGGTTATTCCAAAAAGAGATTAATCATGATTGTCCTTATGAGCTAGCTATTCGAGATTTGAAAAGCAACACTACTGAAGTAACTGTTTGTTTACCTAGAAAACACCATGACAATTAATGGTACTCAAGTGCTCAGATATTTGCAGCTGTCGTGAAAGACGTTTACTAGTCAACGGCTACCCGAAAGTTTTCTATTTAAAACCTAACAAACCGTAGGCTTTTTCTGAGGTAGTTGTCAATGAACCCAAGGTTCCATCATTTTCTTCGTTCTTGTTGTCAACGACAGAATTTACAATTCTGCATCCCGTAGGATGTAGAATACTATCTTACCAAAGCAGCCCTTAATTATTTCCCAACATTTTGGAACTTTGCAAAGTCATGAAAATATCCACTTGTACTTTTTCACCTACGAGTACTACCCTCCTTTCTCGCCTGGGAATCTGACAGCGGCAGGTAATGGAAAACAACTGTTTTTCCGGAGAAGATTCGCTAATTTCGTTCCAGACATTTTTACCAAATTTCACCAAGCCTAGAGAACTTATGGCACTAGAGTACGTGGGCTGTATTTTGGTTAATTTAGTATACACTCATACATGGTTTCTTTCCACATAAATCTTCATCAATGGTACTGATGAAAAACTACCATGCTGGTTAACCTGTGAACCGGATTATTGAATATTATATTGTTCAAACGAGTCGTTACTGGGGTAAGTTAGCGGTTTTTGTGAATTAACTATGGGCGGGATTAAAAAGGTTCCTGCTCTGTGGCAGTCTCTTTTATAACAATCTACATTTTTTTGATCTTTTTACGCCCTTTTAAATTGTGCGCTACCCAGAAAGGGTTACCATAACAGAACAGGCCAGCTTTGGTTAAGCCCATCAACTGATCCCTCCAAATTTGTACACATATATTAGCTACCTCGAACATTCACCTAGATGCTGATGCTAAAGAGCAGATGGCTATAGACGAAGTGGCAAAAAAACCTAACTATGAGTCTGGAAGCGTAGACACGAGGCCGGATGTATCTGTCAGTCCTGATCAGGC
The DNA here is from genome assembly GCA_003604175.2 of Clonorchis sinensis. Lineage (NCBI taxonomy): Eukaryota > Metazoa > Platyhelminthes > Trematoda > Opisthorchiida > Opisthorchiidae > Clonorchis > Clonorchis sinensis. Next base: position 38,885,402 of record CM030370.1, read on the forward strand.
AATATTCTACCCATAATTTTGTTTTACAGGCCAAGACATGAGCTCAAATCACACCGAATGAAATGATATCCACTGATTTATCCCAGGTTTAGGAATGCAATACTCCTCGTGAATAAGGTCCAGTAAGTTACAGTATCACAGGTACATTTAGGAGCATTTTTTAAACGAGGTCAGTAATCACCCAAAACAAGATCGATGCGCAGGGATATGCTCGACTTTCCACACTGTTGTGCACCAAGGTTTGTCATTTTTGCGAAAAGCACTTCACATTTACGCCAAGGAGATTATCCTCGAGGGCACAGTCGATAAACTACGGGTTTAGTGATTCGTCGGTTGATGTTTGAGCCCAGAATAACATCTTCGGTTATCTGACTTTGCGTTTCAGTTTCGACTAAATTATTTGCCACTTTCGAAAGGTCTCAAAGTTCTCGCTGAGGAGGTCACAGATGGTAGTAACACAAACAAACGCCTACCCAATCCAACTTCCATAGATACCACAATACACGTTTGGAGATAAGCCCATAAATCTGAAATAATGTGGCGTCTTCGGTAGCCAAGTTGGTGAGCCAAACTTTCGGTAAGTAGGGGGCTGGTGTTTTGATCCATGCACATCTTTGTACTTGGATCTCACTTCTAAAGTTTTATCGAATCTCTCACAATAGTAACTAACTAACTAACTAAAAGGAATTTGGACATACGGTAAAATTAATTTTCTTTCTAATGAGTATCCAATCCTAACTTTAGAGTTTTAGTGGGAATCATGTTTTTTCCTCCCCAACTGTTAATTAGGCTGGTTTGGACAGAACTAGGAAATATCTTGTTTTTTGGTAACATGCCTTAAAATCAAACCGTAGCCGTTCGGCCATTTCAACAGTGGTGGTTTTAGTTTTAAATGAATTTGATGATGATAGGAAATAGACTGATTTGATTCCATAAATTCCTGATGAACGCTGATGCATGTTGCTTATGGGGTTATCTAATCACGCTTCCTCGGAGTTCTCATAACGAGCTGATAGGCAGATTAGTCAGTCAAAAGACCCTGTCAATCCTTGTGCGACAGGCTACCTGAATCACCCAAATTGTGCAAATGCTCTTATCTTCGGGCGAGATAAGTCAGGATTGTTCTAAATGTTCACAAAGCAACCTACTCACAACGTTGCTAAAAACTCCTCGACAGAAAACTTTTGAGTAGTTTCCTCTATGAAAATTTACTGCGATATCTCGAATATCATGCCAACTGAAACATGAGGCGACCTTTTGCAGCACATTCGATTAAAGAACATCAGAAACGAGAGATTCACTTGAATCTCCCGTAAGAACTAAATTAATTTACAAATAACTGTAATTGTCGAAATCCTTCTGTATGCTCTGGTGGAGACGTGATAACACGCAATACACTGTAAATAACCTAAATAAATCCGCCGCACGTTTTAGTATGTGCTTCACACCTACAATGTGTAGAGTGCTGCTACAGAAGGCTGAGTGGGATAAAACCCAAACCCCATGCCTGAAGATGAGCCAGACGCCGTTGTAGATAAATTTTGGTTACCTGGGCAGCTGTGTCAGTTCGGAGGTAAGTTCCGAAGACGCAATTGCTTCTCGAATCGGAAGGTCAGGGCAGCTTTTGACAACCTCCGACATCTATAAAGTCGACCTGTCAGTTTGTCTGTCAAGAGCAGGGTTCACGCTGCGGCGGTGCGATCAATACCGAATTATGGATAAAAAACGTGGTTTTTGCGCCAGAGAAAATACGAGCTATTCAGTATTTTACCATCGGCCTCTCCAAAGTATTCGTAGGGTCTGGTGGGATCGTTGGATTAGCAATTCTGAAGTACACCAGATGCTTTTAGGAAAAAAAATCTCCCGCATTATGTGAATTGCTCACATCTCATAGGTTACGCTGGTTAGGAAGTATTCAACAGACCAAACGACCATCTGCCTCATCGAGCTGTTTTAGGACGGCTCTCTATTGAGTAGAAGCGACCAAGCGGTGCTCAGTGTATGGCCTGGCAATGAATTATGAAAACGCTAACCAGTAAACTGATTCGGGTCGATAACTGTAGCCTTCCTGGATTGGGACCCTTGGACTCAGCTCACCAATGGTTAATAACACTGACAGAAACGCCTCAATCGCGCGGCTAGCGGCGCTTGTGCATTAAATCTATCGGCTCTAATTTGTAACCACCCAACCCCCGAATTTACTGAAAATTTTATCGATTTTAATGCTTGGCTTTATGTCCCACACTCATCCTTTTTTTTGGTGGTCGGAATCATAACAGCTACAAACAATATAGCCACGATACACGGTTTATAGCTGATAAATTGAATGGACTGAGTAACTGGTACACAATTCATGCCACGGATGAGAAGACGCTTTAATAATTAGCACAACTAACAACATATTCTAAGCAATTTTCTTGTCACTAGGCCATGAGAATGCCCATCCAAACTAGAGTGACCTGAATAAAACAAAAGACGATTCAGAAACTATAAAAGGTTTGGGGAAACTACTCGAAATTCGCAGGCAGCCGATGATCGGTTTTGCCCCATTCAGAGCCAATCTTATGAGCTCAGCGTATTAACGCAAAAGGAACGATTTAAACAACCACCCAAGTCAGGGACTGGCTGTTTCAGCTTCCGGATCTTTGCCTACCTGGTGAGTCTCAATCAGACAAAACCACACGTGTGTTGCCAGTGGGCTACGAGAAGTCGTTCCATACTACTTATGTCGAACACAATAAACTTCATTGAATATATTCCTAGGGAGATCTGGAGGCAGACTTTGTACTGCCGCTTAGTCAGGTGAACATGAACATACTATAGAAAACGAGGGGTCCTGTCGCACTCACAGTTTCAGCAGTTTAATCATACATATGAGCCAAAAATTGACGCAGAGACCATAGAAACTAACTCAACGGTTTGGAACTCTCAGTTAAATTTCGCTACTGATCCTCTACCAAACGGTCGCCATAATTTACAAATCATGATGAAGTTGTCATATTTTATGGTATTATGAAAATCACGTTTCGTCTACGTGGCATGTTTTACACAAAACCCATCGGTTTAACAGAAAGGTTTTCGGAAACATAAAAATGAATACAAAGTGCAGCTATTAATCCAAGTGTGTGACAACATTTTAAGCATAAAATGTCAAAGATATCAGCTTGTTACTGATTACATGATGTGTCTTCAACCGCAGCTTGTTGTAAGGAATCATAAGGATCATATATTTTCGTCAGACAGGGGCGTATTTGTCTGTTGCACATTTCTGTAATTTAAAAACCTGTTCATGTCTAAGTCAAGTGGATTTTTGTCTGGTTAGAAATGTCACAAATTTTATTTTGTGTTCTTTATAAATTACGTTTGATCCAAGAAGTGAAGCGTGGAAAAAGAAACCTTCTACTTACGTCAATAACAAACTATGGTCATTGTTGGCTAGTGTTTTGTAAGCGCTGTGGAAGTTTTTTTAGTGGATTGCCGATTTGGATAATTATCACTTATCTGTGTGCAAATGAAAGCCCACAGACTTACGTGAAGTGAACGAATGAAGATCCGCACAAACTGCCTAAGACACCGACTGTATACAAAAGTATTCGTATATTCATTGAGTTCAAGGGTTGATGATTTCTCACAAATAAATCAACAATGGCCTAAAACTCATGTACTCACTTTTAGTAGTCTTTCCATTTGGCCTAATGTACTGCTTGAATCGAGTTGATTGTACGAAAACAGTCGCTTGTTTGCATTTTCTGTTTGTACCATAAGATCAGGCTGCGGGACAAACCAAAAGTGGTCCACACAAACGCTGCCCCCAAAAAGTAAAAAAAGACCGAAACATACCCCTTGCAAAAGATTGTTCCGGACATTTTGGCACATCAAAATCAGGAAATCGTTCGTCTACTTGAGTGCACTTATCTTCAACAACGAGTACGAACAGTTGCATCTGTTTTTTGAATAAGAACCCTGAACCACAACTTGCAGTGACCAAAGATGTGGCAACCAAAGTAACCTTAAACTGATTCCTGTCTCATATTCACCTACAGTGAGAATTATTTCAATAAAAATCTTTATAACTTTCACCAGTCGACAAAAATTAACCCGTCAACGTTAAAAATACAAATACATTCAAATAAATTTCGATGATAAAGTTTATAACCTTGTTGTATCTGCATCACTCAACTCCCTCAACATAGTTCCATTTACGCCGTGACATTTTGAGACGTCCCTACAGGGCCTTTGGTTGCAATTTGCCCCATGAAACAGAAAGCTTTATTTCTGGAAATTACAATTAAATGGTTAATTCTGCTTGTTTCACCTACTTTGCGAAACGATATTCGATCACACAAAAGTCAAAACATTACTTATTTGGATCCCTTTATTTGATGGTATCATACTTGCTCTATGAAAGTGTTTGTATTAGATTGCGTTTTGAATATCTTTCAAGGGATTTAAAACTCAAACTCCTTAATGTTTTAGGCGGAGCTAGGCAGCAAGGCATGGGACTTTCTAGTCCAGTTCAGAAACGTCCGTACAATCATATTCTGGTGGAACTAACCATCTCCTTTCATGTTTGTTGATGCCCATCAGTTCTTTTTGATTGTATATTAGGTTGTATTACCACTCCAAGTTAGCTGTAAACTTGGTTTCTCCTTAAAACCATTTTGCACTATGTCGTCTTAATTGCAGCGTAAGGATTTCAGATTAGTCACAATTTGAAGGCTAGCCAACACCTATACAGCAAAATGTGTAAGCATCAAATAGTTCGGAACAAAGTTCATTCATGTGATGACTACTTAAAATCCGGAGCCAAATTCTCAGCTAACGATTAATCACAAACTTTTCCACGTGATTGCACTTGAGTTAACCGGTGAAAAATGGGACGAATTTCTTCAAACATTTAACTCAGAAAATAGCCATTAGACAGGTCCCAGAATGCAAAATACCGTTGCTTTGAATTCATGATTATGCAGGGCTAAATCGGCGCTACTGTTTTTTTTCTCGGTTCTTTTTTTAAAAAGTTTGTTTGCATAACTTAGAGGAACAAACCTTTCCGCAAAGTACACAAACGTTTCACAATAAACCACTTGTTTTAATATTAGGAATTCCATGTCCATTACGTGCACATTAGTTACCCAGGTATTTCCAAACATTTGCGCACCTGTTAATCCAGTCAACATTTTTCCTCAAAGTTTTTTTTTACAACACGTCATTTAAAACAATCACTACCCTAAACAAAACAAAAATGGGAGCAAAATCTTTGCTGGCTAACCCTAACCACGTAGTTAAAAAGCGTGCCCTTGAGAAATATGAGAGCACTGCAACAAAGGTACTGCTTGGAGAGATGGCTACAAAATAACTACACTAACTTATATAAAAATCAGTTCTTAAACAGCAGCACCTAGCAAAAATACGCGAAAAATATTTTCAGTGACTCCTACGGACAGCGATGTCTTTCTCCAAAACATCCACAAAACAAGCTAACCAGAGCAAATCGAACTTCAAACATTTAAAGAAAAAAACGTCACTGGTTTATAGAACACAACAGTTGTTTTCCCGCTTTGATAAAAATCTTATTCGAGAACCTGTGCGTAGACGCAGTCAATAGAAAATCACGTTGCACAGCAAATATCTCCCATGGGAGTTCGCCAGGTTTTTTATGAGGAACTGCTTGAGTCTGAAGAAAAGTTGACCAATTAAGCGACAAAGCCAGGCGTATGTGACTTATGGGCTACATTTGACAGGCAAGACGGCTAATGGATTTACTGCTACTTAGCTTGATTGAATTACTTCAATCCTGTTACTCTGTAAGTGGTCTGAGTTCTCTTTGTTCGATTCCGATAATGAAGCACGCAAGTCTAGTAAATGTTGATCGATTCCGTTTGTACCGTAACTTTGCAGCATTGTGTTTGTCCTCGGTTCGTGGCGTGAAGTTGCGCAATGACTACACAAATTTCTTGTTGCATGGAACCTACATTGCTTCAGTCAAAAGAGTACGGTGTGTTTCCGAAATGAACTGAACGGCTATATAATTTACTCACGCTCATAAATGGGGCTTTTTAATGTGTCAGCACGATGTATACACAACCTCTCTATTATTGGATATTTGTTTTCTGTCAAAAGTTAAACAAAACGATTTCATCTATACTGTGAGAAATTGGGTGAGCAGTTTTTCGTTTTTAACTAAAACGTATTATCAAGGAGAGTAAGTCAGTTCTTTCTCTACCGAAATTCGCCAGAGGCAGTGCTAAAATCACGGGCGGAGGCCTTCTTCTGTAAACGTTTGTTTGTGACAGACGGCAGCACAGACAAGCACAAAAGAGGAAAAAATCTGGATAAGACATCTTACTTTCTTTGTTTTCATGAAGCTTTTAGTTACGTAGCTACATATAAGACAGTACACTATACGACAAACCATTTAAATACAAACAAATGCTTTGAAGTAGCTGCCTGCACTTTAAAGTGCAAAGTCCAAAAGCGCATCGTACCGTAGTTGCTCAATTGTCCCATTTGATTTCTGCTGTTAATTGATCAATTGCTGCCAGTTTATGTGCCACCCCTTATTTGTATGCCATGCCGGGTGAAAGTTGAGATCCTTTGAATTCCCCATTATTCCAAATTGATAGATGCATTGCGGCACTGCCCCATTTTGAGAATAACATCTGAACATCCATTACGTTCGCTTTTGTGGTATGTGACTCTATTGTACTAATAGCCACCAACACATAGTAAGCTTTTCATTCAGACGTTTATTTGCTCCATGGACGGGCTAGAAGTCGTATGGACAGAGGTCAAGTTACTGATAGTTTGAGTAGCAAAATGAATCATGTAACACAATGGACTCATACAAGAAAGTTGCGAATCTTCTACAGAGTAATTTTAAGAATTTTCCACGGTTTCAGAGGTGATGCTCAGAATAAAACCATTGACACCTACAAAGCACAGAAAATAGTACACTGCGGGTTACTTGTCATAAACACTGTTTTTCTTGTGTGCTTTTGACCAAGCTGTCACTCAACCAGATTAAGCATTACAGTAGACAGGGAATGAACGGCTCTGTCAGCACTAATGTAAGGCTTATGTCCCATGGAAGATAAACCCTTATGATAAATCTACTAGTTTGACTATCGGTTTTCTTCAAAATTCTGAAAACTCCACTTGACAGAAATACTAATATACACTGCACGATAAGAAAAAGTCTTTACGCACGGAGCGGATAAGAAATGTCAGAAGAAACAGGCCTTTTTAAAATTATGGTTTTGTTTATTTTATGCGCACTATATATCAAGTTGACGCAATAACATGTTTTATTCTAACATTACTACTGCCGATATTTGACAGAATTTCTAGTCAACTTATTTTCTAACCCTGCAAGCTCAGGCCTCGCCCGCTAAGTGGGTGGCTAAAAGATCTAGTGTTCGCTGCTTTGACGTTCAGAAAAAAGTGCATCGCGTTGTCATTGATATGTGCAGAGATAATTATTTATACCAATAAATATTGCAGTCACGTGGACCAAAACCATCTGGTCGGGATCTGAACTATTCGGTCTGATCACCAAGAAAACAGCCGATGGCTTGCCTTATAAACAAAGTTTACGGGCAAGTTATATGTCTACCTATTACGGTGGTAAACTATACAAGCACACAAAATAAAAAAACATTATAATTTTTATTCTACTTTCAAGAACCTCTTTTGAATACTCTACATTTTTTGAGGACTGATGGATTCAAACCTCAAAGTACCTCCTTGTTACGTCGTTTAACAGCTTGTATTTCGCCACAAAACCAGCCCACTGAACAAAACATAGCCGTGCAGCTAAACAAGCCTACTCATTCTCGTGGCTTCTGGAAAAGAAAAGTGCACTATGAACGCATTCTGTCCTACGGAAGGAGTATGGGTTAAGGGTAAAATGCTTGTACAGCCATCCATCTTGCTAAAAAACTAGCTGCTGTTGTGCTGATGTTTACGTTATAGTTGGACTCCTATCACTTCCACATCTTCCGTCGGTTTTACCAAAATAGTTGGGTTATCCCAGTCTGAATGGTGCAAAGAACCTCACCTTAGAACAGTGGAAGTGAGTTTCCAAATAAGATCATTTACAAACCTTCGGGCAGGTGTCATAATTCACTGACAAAAATGAGCAGAAATCAGGGTGCAGAGTACGTCTAGGTGTGTTTTGAGCCACAATATTGGAGGGGTTTTAAACAAGTCATGGGTAATGATTGGAGCTGGAGAAACTCTACAAAAAGTATGGCTACCCTGGTAAATGTGTAAGTATAGGAAACCAGAAAGCGCTGCGGTGAAATAAAGATTAGTTAGAATGCAGCCTAATGAAACGTTTCAAAAGTTAGCCTGATGGACCAAACACCTAATGAGCAAAATGAGAAGTAAAGGGAGAGGGAGTCATAAAATCGAATCATTGTAAATGGACCAGTATAAGCATGTTAAACGTCATCCATCGTAACAACTGAGAAACACGTAGATTAGTCTTAAAAATACTCAGTTAACGGACAAAAATACCTGAATTTAAGTATTTTAGTTAATTTTGAATAGCTAACTTAGAGTGTCCAGATAATAAAGTAAAATACCCTACCTCTCTAATTTCTAAGCTTTATCTGAAATTGCCTCGTGGATTTTTCGTTTTTTGAGCGACGGATTACGATTAGGATTTGCTTTCCATTCGCACGCTCACTTGCACAATTTGAAGATCATACATAATCCCAAATAACCACGCGGAAAATTAAATTACTCACTCTGAGAGTCAAAACATCGAACAAGGGAACAAAGGAATAGACACCACAGAATGAGACCGGAGACAGATGGACAACAATCCATCATTGTTCAAAGGACTGGTTTGGCATGGAATCCTTGGAGACTGTCAGACACGCAGGTCCAGTTTTTTCGAATGGTGAATGCACTGAAGATAGAAATTGAAAATATGTTTTAGAACTTTGAATCTCACAAAGCTTCCCGCACATTTCTTCTTGCCTTTCGATGTAATGAAGTCACAATGGATAACTAGGTTGCAGTGTTTTGTGTTGTGTTTATCCAAACTGTCATACGATTTACATTCTGCCACATTTCGATGATCCGCGTTTGACTACCCTGTCAACTTCAAAATGCTCTGATCTGATTGGTGGAAACTAGATGTGACGAAATGACCAATGCCGCTTAAAGTTACAAACGTATGCTCACTAGAGTGTCTGACTAGGAAGCTATGTATCTGCCAAATACTATAATTTTTGTGTGATGCGCTGAATAAGTTTGAACGGACCAAATAATTGGAAAATTGAATAGAAGCTATCGCGTCTCTTATTGTTTTCTCCGATGGAGATAGGCTGTGCCTCCTTTTAAATTCACACGATTTGATTGATTTATTGTCATTAATAATTTACCCACACATGCTGGATGAGGTAAAATAGCTTTGTACACAATCTACGATTAATATACTTGGGGTTGTAAACTACTACAGGGTTACTATGGTACACCTCTCCTACCTATAAGTAACAAATTACTATGAAAAAACTACAGCGGGATATACAGAAATCATAAAAATTTTTATTGTTGAAACACACGGAGGTCTGTACTATTGTGTTAAAAAGTTGAACACAATATGCAGTTTACTGGGCGTCTATAAGGCCAAAATTCAAAGGTTTGCCTATTAAGTGGTTTTGGTGCACCACCGTGAAAGTATGAGAGGGTATTTGGGAGGCAGAACTCCAGGAGAATAATGGATGTCCGATCGCTAAATATACCGCATTCAACATGTTAAACCATTACCAATCATCTGCACGCCACCTTCACTTTGCTGTATTACAGGGAATTTTTGGACAATCATATTTCTTTCTACATCCTGGTTAGTGAAAGCAACTCACCAAAATCTTTTTCGTGCTTGAGGAATTAGTTCACTGAAAAAAATTAACCATCTAAACTTCGGGCAAATTTTCTTGCAAAAATTCAAAAGCTGTTGAGAATGTGTGAGATTTGCATCTTGTGATAAGGACTGTGTTTCTTGGTATCCCACTAAAGTGTGGTGCAATCTGTAACTTAGTTAACGATCCTTGGGCTTTTAATTTCAGTTGGTATAACTCTCAACATGCGCACCAATATCATTTGTCTAGCACTATATGTATGTGGCGTTTAACAAAAGTGATTTAGGTGTGCGGTATTTCTAATAAACTTACCAACCCTAGCTCTGTACAAAATTTATTCAAACTGACTTTCTCCGACATTCCAATTATTTGTGAGCGGCCAGAATGTCTTTTTTGAAACGTGTTATCTTCGATCTCAGCAAGGAATCGGTCACTTACCGAGCTACGGATTTGGAATTTGATCAACTGTTAGAATGCACTTTGTCTAGCTAATTTTATCTCTTTTACATATGACGACGTCATTGAGGGTTTCCGGAACTTAGGTAGAGTCTTCCTTCGAGTTATGTTGATCTGAGAATACCTAGGAAGGTGCAGTGTTTAGTAGCGGTTCCTGATGATTTACGTATATAACTAAAATCCCCAGTTACTTTGTATGGCTTCGCTTTTTAAATGATAGAAACAAGGATGGTATTGCACATTAGAAACCGGAATTTTCAGGCATCCTTTGAGATTTTGGATCATGTTTGAACAGCGTCGTTGAGGGGCCTGGTAATTCATCACGTATGAGTCTGTTTAAAAAATAAAAGCCGCAAACTGAGCCGGTTGATCGCGAAGACCCAATGTGCTAAAACAACGACATTTTTTCGAAAGTCGACAAAAATATGGCAATAATACATTGTTCAAAAAGTTTCGCCCATTTTAAATTTTTAGGGTAGTGTGTTGCAATGAAACTTGTTAGACAGATGTTTAGAAATAAGATGAAAATCGCTCAGCTACGTGCTGCAATAGCCTTGTTAATACGTTCGGCTGAATAGTGATCATGGACGAATGACAACCCATTCAAGAATCGTGTATTCCCATACCATTTCAGCACCCTTATTTCTATACATTTTCCAAAGCGAAATGACAAATCTTTTAGGCTGTTTGTACAGCCAAACAAAGAAGTTTTTACTTCAGGAGCCAGTTAAGATATGATCATGTGATGTAAATTTTGTGGGTGGCCCTATATCCTGTCTATGTGCCAGTTACTCACACTGCTGGTTAGCCGCTGGCGCTCGAACGCTTCGATGTTGAAATACTAGGCAGATGTGGATTTGAATCGCTCCGCTGATTCTCAGGATAAGCAATGTTTAGGATTTGACACTAAGAAGAAGATAGACATTTCGTACAGGCTGACTTCACTTACAGGGAGATAGTTGGGTTGAAATTCCAAAATTTTATCGTGCTATCAACAGATGTGTTGTGAGTAAGATTGTTTTATGTAGCTTTTAAAGTGTTTGCCACATGTATGAGTCTGTTAGACAGTGAATGGCAATCACACTAGGACAAACCAGAAAGGTTTTTACCCAGAAAAATTTTACCGCCCGTGTTCTTGCTCTAAAATATGTTTTGAAACCATGACACAAATAGTAACAGCCAAGCGTTACCTGACTTGTAGACTTCTAAGGACTTCTGACCGTGTGAACCGGGACTCACGCTGAAAAATGCCGGAATCAAAGTCATCAGGCTACTGAAGTCCTTCTAAGGAACTAATGTCTGTACGTATGAAAAGGACTGCCAAACTTCAGTTTTAATTTGGACTTCGACGGCTCTCTAAGCTTTTGTATATTGTTCTGATTTGCGACCGATTGGGTGATGTGTCCAGCTGCCGAAAAACCACAAGGAGTAAAGAGCGATTGTTTTAAGTAAATTTTTCAACGGAGGATCTTGAATTCGCAATCGGCATGGTTGCCTTCGCCGCAAATCACCACAGACTACCGCATGTTCTCAGTAGAAGCTTCAGGTATGCTTACACCAGTGAGACCAAGGTCACAAAATCTGAAGTCTTTCTTCAGTCAGTATTTAGCCCCCAGGTGCCGTTTGTAATGAACTGAGTGACGCGGGATTGCTTGCTAGTTCAGCTACCCTAAATGGGCCATTTCTACGAACGGTCAGGATAAAGGTGCTCACACAGTGTTCCTATAGATAAATCTTGTACTATGACGCAGAATAGAGGGGCTCGTCGTCAGTTCGTTAACACTGCTTAACCCGAGCAGCTGATCCAACAATGTCACTTTCTTGATTTCGTCACATCGTTCGCTGCCAATATACGGCCAAGGTCAGAGATGTTCCTGCATAAAAAAGGCCTTAGTGTCGAAGTGGCTAGGTTAAGACTTGAATCTAATCTCTAAGAATAATGCTGAAAGGCTGCGTCTACAAGGTACGTACAGTCCGCAACACTTGAATGAGCTTTGAATCCATTTCCGTGAATGCTTTGCCTCCGACGGCCGCACTTTGATCAGACCAAAGCTACGTTTATTTACTTATCCTCAAAAGTGGCAAAGTGACAACTTTTTGGAAAATATGCTATGTTAAGTGAATATCTTGCAATTTATCTAGTATTGGGCATCAGAAAGTAGTCGCAACCTTTGTGCAGCGAATTGAGTTGGAAAATGTTCTAAACGAGTGAAGTATTTCAAGCATCTGGATGACACTAATATAGTTTTGCAAAACTGGGATATATTGTCAGTGTCGGGATGATACCATGGTCTTTTTACAACAAAAAGTCTATATATAATGGCTGGACTAATGCAAATATGACGTTTAGGTAAAAAGTGGTCACCATTTGGAGGCGCTTACTTAGGCAGATTAAACGGTAGTCATTAACAGCTAGGATAGTTAGTGTGGTGAATGAGGCGGCCAGTTAAAATCCCATCATCCGAACATCCGAGAAATCAAATCACCTCTCCATTACAATTTGATGCTAATAACAAAATCTTTTCCACTACAACCGACAGACCGTGTTCCATATCTTGCACAATGGAAATAATTTTGAGATATTGCGATTTTTTGGTGTTCCGAGATACTGATGTCTTCGTTTCGTTCGTGAACACATCGGTGTTCATAGTGAATTTTTATCTTCATTTCCCAATAGAGGCCACTTGATAGCAACAGAAAGAGATCCGGAATAATGAGCAGAACCTAGTACTGTTTGTAAAAGTACAGCAGATTTTGTTGATAAACTTAGTCTCTTCGAACTCGGCAGTAGGCTGAGATTATAAAGACTTGAAGTCAGGATGGGGGAATTCAGGGCCTAGAATTGAGATTGAAGGCATGAATAAGTGAGGCAACCCATCTTAGGAGCAGCCGGAATAGAAAACCCAAGTGACAGTTGTCTGATCAAAAACGGGTGGCAACTTCGGGCGTGCTGTAAAAAGATTGGCTGTTGTTTCAAACCGTCCGTAGGTTTTCTTGGATATTTTACTTCGTATATTAGTCAGTTCCGCCTAGTTGGTGATCTTTGAATGCCTTTTTTTAGCCTTTATAAATTTGTGGATTAAAACACTATAGAATTTTATGAATTTGACCAAAAAGTAAGAATATTGCTATACGAACAAGCACCAAAGTTGTTTGCCCGTTTGCCCAGATCGTACAACCTGCTGACATTATGTTTATTTCGCAAGGAAGATAATAGCATGCACAAATTAGTATCAAGAAACTCCAGCTGTCCCCTTAGCAAATGAACGATGGCTTTGTCACGGATACAGGTTTCTCTGAGAATTCTTCGTTTCGACTGGAGACTTCTTCCACCCAATGGCAAAACTCTTCCCAGTGCGTCCTTACATAAGCATTTTGTCGGGTGAATTGCCCCATTGAGAGTCATTTGTAACTTTTGACATTTTTATTTTTTATACAACAGGTGAGGTATTCAGCGGAACAAAAGCTGGTTTCTAACTGGTAGATGGGATGGTTGCGTTTGTCCACCCAGCGGTAGAAATGACATATACTAACATTTCTGACCTCAGACCGAGTCGTTTTTCGGGTTGCATTTTCCATCATTCTTATATAAACAAACCAGAACGCACAGAATGGCATTTTATTTAATTTTATGGCTGAAGAAAAAACTGCAAATAAATTATTCTGATAATGTTCTTCTGTCAGACCACCCTGTACATTTTGACCTCACTTCAACTAGGCTCTACACCCCCCGCCAAAGCGGGAAATTTATTCGCTCGTTTGCGCAGAAAACAATCTCCTCATTATTGTTCAGCAGAAGGAACTAGTTTACTACGCGAAAATGTGCCTGTTGCTCCAGCATCAAATCAATATCACTGGAATGGCATCCTATTAAGTTGTGACCTGGTTAAGGAAGTGTAAAGGAAACACGTCTGCTGAGGACAGTCATCGAAGACGAATTTTTCTATTGTGTGGTTTGTGCACTCACACGCCAGGGTAAACATGCACAAGGACAAGTAATATTCGGAATGATCTCTCAAGTTGAGAATAGAGGCTGAAAAGAAAGGAACAATCGACTATAGTAGTGTTGGTCGCCGACTGAAGATATTCAAAACTGTTAGCTGTTCAGCTGTCAGCTGTGCCCGAAGTTTCACTTGATTGGTCTGCACTGTTTCCGTTATTAAAATCCTGCGGTAACGACAATGCCATCTAAGTTGTTGTTGAAACAATCAGGATATTGCAGAAGATCTCCGTCCGTACAACGGAAATCCAATGCCCATATAAGGTTTAACTTTTGCTAGGTTCAAATTCATCCATCACAAAGTGAAGCGAACCCTTAAAACGAAAAAGGCCTTCAAAGACCATGCATACATATACACATCACTGTAGATATTTTTGTAATAATAATCCGTCGTTTGAACGAGACCAAAGTCTTTTCTTATGTATTTCTTAGGTTTGACTGTTTGTTTAACTCTGTGATGAGTGGACAGGCCTATACGTTTTACGCAACGCTGTAACCTCGTTCTATTTCCTCATTCATATTAACCACTGCGGTGCTGGTATCACTTGACCCTTTCGCTTAACTTTTTAATCAGCTTTCTGTTGAACTACGGCGTGGTTCCATGTCAGTCTCGTTCATACCATCGGTACTGCGGCCTGTAAAGCTTCAACAAATCTTTCATAATAAGTAGCATGGAGTGGTTGCTCAAACTCTACACAGAATTCACTACTGACTTCGGCCAGTTCAAGCATACTACACGTTTGTTAATGCGTTTCTGTCACACAATATTTGTTGCAACCATTGTGCTGCGCTCCGCCTTTCCCCAAGATTGTCCCAGGCAACTGGATTGAGTTAATGAGAAAGTCCACTCTCAAAAAGGGTACTCACAGTAAATGTAGCAACCAAGTCCATCACAATTCACACTCCGTCATGTGTACTGACGCTGCGCAATCTTGGTGTGTTCGATTCTGTGGATAAGTCAAGGCTTCTAACTAAAGGAGATGCCTCTAAATGCCAAAAATATAAATGGTGCTTACTTTCTCGTACTTCTCGGAATATGGGAGTGTACGGGGAACTTTATAAAAGCCGCCCTATAAGAAGCAGTAGCCGACAAGAATAACCACTGTCTTTGCTTTTGCTCAATCACGACTAAATAATCATTTCCTCAAAACTTCTGTGTTCCAATCTTTGCCGTTGGGAAACTTGCCTACCTGAAACAGAAGACCTCCTCGTAATTTCAAAGATGAGGGCCAAGCACAAGTACAGCTGAAGAGACTGATCACCATCGTTTGGTAACCGCTTTGCATCTACAAAGTGCGAAGTCATGCTTCCGAGAATACATTCTATGAAAATGTCCCAAGGGTCACAGCGAACTTGACATTCGTCAGCCGTTACGTTTGCCCTGACGTAACTGTCTGATGAGGTCAGCTCCTGAATCATGTTTGTCAACTTTGGTTATTCGTGAGGTCAGAAAGTCACATCACTGGTTCTCAAGGGTCATTTGCACTGCGCTACAATATGCGTGTTGTTCTATGGTCGCTAGACGTGAAGTCTCCGAGGAGTTGATACACCTTTGGGTATTTAACCACCGATATCTCAGAAGTGGTGCTGGTATAGACTAACATCAACAAAGCTGCAATCATAAAATCAGAAAAAAAGGTATTTGTTTGCGCATTGGGTCCATCGGTGGCAAAAATCAACTGTAGTTGTTCGGCCATGTGCTACGCATGTCAAAACATCGTCTTCCAAGATGATTATTCTCTTCCATTGTCTTCCTTCGGAATGGCACAAAATGCGAGGTGGGTAATGTGTGAATTAACAGAAGGCAGTGAAAGAAATTACTATGAATTGCCTGTTGTCACTAACTTCCGCTTTCAAGGATGTAACCCCTGTGGCTCTTCCTCTGCATGGTTGGAGACCTTGCAAGAGATAACCGCTAACGGACATCGGTATTATTTATGTTCTTAGTTTTTTCCGAATTGTTTGATTGGGCCTTTGTAAGAGTAGGCACCTCGTAATGCTTGATTAGATGTAAAACTCAATTTCATAAATTGTAATTTTACAGCAGTGTCCACACCTGTAGCTATTTTTTGAAGCCACTTGTGGGCAGCCGATTTGAGACTGGGACTAGCTAATTGCTTCGCTTACCGGAAGAGCACGTAGGTCATGTACCAGTTTGGTGGCCCATCTTTGTGTTTCTTTTAACAATGTCATCATGCCTCAGTTGAGGGTTCCAACCGTGAATGGAATATTTGTCGAACTGTTTGTTCCTGAATAAAGCGATTTCAGCTGGTTAGGGGCCTAGCTTGATATATCGAGTTGTTCTTAGCAGTATTGGAGGTTTTGTGCTAATTAGTAGGTCCTTGTCATTGATTACGACCTGGAGGTTATGTGGGCCAAAGTTGCACCAGCAGGGGCTAGAATCGCGTAGGGAATGCGGTTAAAGGCGGTCCTCGCGGAATTAAAACTGTCTTACTCGCTCTTAATTGTAGATAGTCAAAAATGCTGTTTAAATGGTTGTTTGTTTTCTGGGGGAAAAGAAGGCTGTCTCGAGCTCGACGCCATCATCGATAGAGCGCTGAGGGGCGTGGGCATCAACAACAGGGGGAGTGGGATTCTCGGAACTAAGCCTCACAGCACTCCAATGGAGGTTTTCTGAATTTCTGACGTAATGCCACTATTACGAACGAGTATGGTGCAATGTTCTGTTTAACAGTTAGCCCATCTATGCGCTCAGCCAAAAAAACGTAGCCGGCTGGTTTCTTCAACAGGATGTGGTGCTGCACCTTATCGGAAGCCTTCGATTGGTCCAAATGGTGAAGTTAATTTTACGCCAGTGTCCCTGGTGCACCTGTATCGTGTAAGCGGTAGTTTGTCAGAGGCGATCTTTTAATTCAGTGACCCAGCTGCGCAATGGAGGGGAGTTATGGTTACCGTAGTTAAGCTCGGAGAGGAACTCTATGATTTTGGAGAGAACTGGCAGGAGAGTAATAGGATGGTGGAGAGCTGAACCAATTGGTGTCTTCGTTTGTTGACACAAGAACTGTCCACTAAGTTATTGTAAAATCAGTGTTTGGATAAGGTTTCTTGCCAGATAAGCGAGCAGTCCATCACTAATGTAGATGCCGACCCAACTGAACTGACTGTTCTCCTAGAACGGAAGAAAAGGGGTTTTTATCCAGGTGAGTCATGATTTCCTCAACTAGCCACCGGACAGACATGTCAACCTGGAAAGTAATATCAATACCAATTCGGCTCGGAAGAAATATACTTGGATCCTATGTTTGGATGCCGATGTGGTTCTTGTTATTGTTTTGAGTACAAAATTTCTAAGTTTCCTGAGTTGAAGGCATCTCAGAGTTCCTGTAGTACGCTAGTATCAGATTCTTCACTCACCCATCATATAACCTGTTTCCAAATTGAGGTCTTAACTATAACTAAAGTACTATAAGATTCCTTGAAAATAGTTGCTGGTGACAACCGAAACGCACGGATTGTAACGTCTTATTCTTCTACGTTGTGTTTTGACTTTATACTTTCCATACAATTAAATAAGTGTTGTGCCCTTACGACAGTGAAGCATGATTCTCAAAAAGGGTGCTTCTCTCTTTGATAATTAAGGTTATTAGCCGCGAGGTACCCTTTGGTCATTATTATTAGAAGAAGCCGCTACTTGCAAAGTGCGTGTACACTAAATGTAACTTCACATTTAGCGCAAAGGAGATTTGTAGCACACAGTGATTACGTTCTGTTGTGACATTGGTGTTTAAACCACATAATTCATCCCAAAATTTATCCCAAAAACTTTTCGCCGACATTCATGCACTGTGTTCACAGTTCCTTGCTTTTGAATTTCAGGCGATGATGCTGGTTAAACGCACTGCTAGCAGTGAGTATTTTGCTAGTTTCAACTACATTTGAAACGGACAGTGACATCTTTCAAATGAACTTACACCGTACAAACTACTATTAGTTGAGCAGTAGCTCGAAAATAATTTTTATGCACGGTGACCTATAAAATAGATGACAACGAAAAGCAACAAGATTCCGTTTGATTATTGTGAATTTTGAGTTTCCTGTGAAAAAGTACGGTTGCTGTCTCTAAAAACTGTCTGCACATCTCGATGGGCTGCAAAGTAAAACTGCATCTGAATCGAATCTTAGAGTCTAGAAATGTATGCGTCAGGAAGATATCCACCACTTTCTTTGTTAAAAATGGATGCGACCTACTGTTTAACGCAACTAACTTCCAGGTCTGCAATCGTGAATGATTGATCAACCGGTAATTTAAAACTGTCTCAAAACTGGTACATGAAACGCGTTAGGACTATGCTTATTTACACTACTTAGATGATAAAATATTTTACCACTACTCCTCTCTTTTTTAAAAATGGCTTCAAATGTTAGGAAACCCTCTGACATGTAGCGGTCATGTTGCCTCCCCTGATTTTATAAACAACAGAGTGATCGTTGGTTACAGACATCCAAGTGTGTACTGCCGAGCTGCATCGACTGAATTATTGAAATCGCATTCGCCTTCCGCAAACTGATCGTCGACGTGTATATCAATCCCTCTGGTAGGAACTCTTTTGCCTGCTGTGTGAAAGACGCATGTTGATTATCTTTGTCCAATTAGTGCGGCCTGGATAAACGATCTCACAAAAATGTGTTTATAGCTGTTGAAAAAAATAAAAATAGACGTATTCCTCGAGAACATCATTAGGAAGCGGACGATGCATTGCATATTATTTGTAGCCAAGTCCTGTTGGTGTTACCAAGGTCGTAAAATGGAGCCTTTCAAATCACCGAAAAAATTAAATGCTAAGTTCCAAATCAGTCCAATGAATTTGGCGGAGTTATGTCAGGTATCTCCTCGGAATTCAACATATCAATCGTACTCACCAATATCGAAGATGAAGTGAAAAATGACTACGTCTTTTTCTGAAAGCTGCATTAAATGAATCGGGCGTGGTTAGCATATTCATCTGCCCAGCTGGACGCAGGACTATAAAAGCTCTACCATTTCACGGTTTAATTTATGTTATAACGTAGTTCCCAACGGGATGATGGAGTTTGTTCTGGAAATTAAAAGAAACTTCGCTGCAAGGAAGAGCACAGTTAGTTATCAGGGAGTTTTCCAGCCCCATATATCCAATTTGAACACTGCCATATTGGACGTAATATTTTCGTCGAGTTCATGGCCAAATCTAGCGATCAGAACAGTTAACCAACTAGCTCATTTAAGTTTATGGGTTAATTTACAAAAGTAATCCAGATAGTCTAGATAATGACGCCAAGATATTTTGGAGAATGACAACTAAACCTGTAAATTTACCTATCTTGCATAGATAAGAATTCAACTTTTCTTGTCCACATTCTACCCTAGTTATATGTATACAGGACAAACAAACATTAATGTGTCGCTCCTTTTTGAAAACATATTCCATAGGGAAATCAAATCTACTGATACGGTTGAATTTCTATCCGCACTATTTGGACGGTTACCCCTTCGTTCTATCTTGTCCATTCTGACTTGGCTGCGCTAAAAACTGAACGCGTAGGTGAAACGCGCCTGCTTGACATACCAAAATGCCTGGGGTTCAAATCCTGGTGTATGTAGTGCTGCTGAGGTCTAAAACGACAGAAAGCTATGTTCGCCTCAAATACGTTGCAATCGTCGGAGCATACGAACAAGATGGGACTATTCAAACGAGATAGATATGTGGAATTAGTCGATAAAACCTTCTTTCATCCAAAGGATGAAGTAAAAATGTCAATGTGTGGCGCTTGAACCACCTGGAGAGCATCGTGTCTGCAAACATTGCAGCTACACTCAATCGAGGAAACAGTTCAGGTTAATTTTGATTTACCCAGGATTATGATTCCTGGCTTCATCGGTACGTCAGCTTAAGAATCAGAGTTGTGAATCGTGTGACAACGATGCTGTGAAGCGTTTGCGATTGCTGGCATACGCAATTACTCGACGCATTCCTATAAGCTGCAGATAAGGAGGCGCATTAGGAGCACGACTTAAATGGTGTGGTGGGTCCTTTTAAATTTTGCCTGGTAACATCACTGCAATTTATTAAGACGGATACTTCCTGTACCGAGATTAGGCATGATGCCACATGCATGGAGGAGGATAGTTGGTTAATTACCAAGCCTTACATGGGAATCAATGACTAGAAATGCCACATTTTCCGACCATTCATCAGCAGTCAGGTCATCCCAGGGAGATAATAACCGGTATGATCCAACACCCACACACGGCTGAAATCTTCTGGACGTGTTTGGTGTAGTTGCTTTCTGAACCGATACGCCAAATTCTTGCGTATTTTTAGTGACTTAGTTCTTCGTTTGAAGCCATTTTCCACACCAGGTCTAGGAACTGAAGTCCACCGAATTTCACCATAAAGTCAGTTGTTTGCCGCACTTTTGAAACGCATTCCTTTAAAAATTGTAGAACGGCATCTTTGGCTCACAGTTTTGCTCGAAATAAAATTATTCGGCTACAAGGTAATCCGGTGTAATTCCATGTGATTTGGACGCAGTCAAAAACGTTCGGATGCTATGATAAAACACAGCTTTGAAATGCATTGTGTCGTGTTTGAGTAACACTTTTAGTGTTGCTTTATTTGACACGTCCTGCAGTATTATCGTGAATCATGGTGTGTTTAGGTGGAACATCCCCGGAAACCAGAACTTATTTACAGCGAAACCACAAAACCTGATGAACCAAATCAGCTTTCAGCGGGGCGCATATTGTCCCAAACAAGTTCTACACTCTTTCACGTCTAACAGGTGCACACTGGTGGGAAAACGTCCACTTAAAACTTGTTGGTCGATTAGGTATAACGTAAACACTGAATTGCATATTCACTAGGCCGGGTGTTTAAAAACGTAGTTATTGTAAACAAAAGTAACGGTTCGTGCAGCAGATAAAATATATCGAGCAAACGGACATGCAGAAGTACCGCAACTTCCCACGCATATATTTACCTGGTCCAGTTTCCAAAGGCAGAGTGGCCTATATTCCGCGATCCCGCGTCGTCCTGAACGTAGAAGAAAAATAAATAGGATAAGCCCTTGAACTGCAACAGGGCAACTTTACTGACCACATTTTGTGGCCTGAATTATATCAATGCAGATGGTCTGATGAAAATGTGACGATTATTTGCCGAAAGAGAATTGGTGACTGTAAGAATTCAGTTGGACATATCTCACTGAAGGTCAAGTTTGCAAATATAGACAATTACAGGGTCTAACTTGTGGCCTTTTGAACCTCAAAGTGAGAAATATGGCAGGATAGGGTGAAGATATATATCTTTCAAACATATTCTCCTAGCCGAAACAAGAATGGACCCAAGAAGTGAAGGAAAAGGGCAGTAAATAGTTTGCTTAACTGGACAGGTAAGATCTGTGCTATTTATATCCTGTTCAGTGGTGAATTTCATTTATTTTTAGTTTATATATGTAACAAAAATCTAATAGTTCCTCAATTACAAGTCGCATTTTGTGCATTTATTAAGTACTACTGGGAACGCAGAACTTCCTTTGCGAACACAGAAGATAACGGAATAAACTGTAAGCTTCATCGTGAGCTGAAAATTCAGTAAAACTCCTAACACCAATTGGGAGTTAACAGTGGGTTTACTATATTGATAGGCATTTTTATAATGTTTTGAATGGGCTCCAAAGTGCTTCGTTACCAGAGAACTTTTGTCGCAACCTGTCCCTCATAAGGTGCGTGGATTTATCTTTGCGTTGCTTACCTGGCCACTGGGAAGCATCTTGCAAGATCTGTAAAAATAAACGAGTGTCTTACGAATCAACTTTGGAATCATGGAAAATCTGAGAGAAAGCTGATTTTTGGATATTCGTGTAAATGTGTTTACAGGTCTTTGGTCAGTGCGTGCTCAAATAAAGTTTCCTTTTCTAAAAGCTCTTAAAGAACTGTTTAGTTCACCCCGACTGAACGGACATTTAACATATATGCTTGTAAGTTTATTCAACCGGCAAAAGCTCCAAATTTTTAACAGACGCTTTGTCTGAAACTTTCTTCACCCGTTTAAAATGTAAACAAAGAATACGAACTAAAACGCGTTCAAAAACACGCTGAAACGTTCGTCTATGATGAAAATGCCAGTACAAGACAGCTTGTCTGTAAAAAGTATCTAAAATTACATAAATTTTTAAGAAATAATGGTGGTGGTTGTGGCAATCGATATTCATGTGTTGCAGAAAAGAAACGGCATGCAAGAAAACATCAATAGTTTGGAACTTCACAAAAAGGTCTTTTCTTTTATACAAATATCAGCGTTTTTGCTGATGCATGTGACGCACATTTGTTTATTACCTTAGGGCCTTGCAGTTTCCTAAAAACACCTTTGCTCTTCAAAGAAAGAATAAGTTTTCCATGAAAATATCAAGTTCCAAGTAGATTGCTCTTCAGTGAGACCGTTTATTGCTTTGCGACGTTCTCCCATGGTTGGGCTGTGTTCAGATATATTTGAAAAATCTATGTCTAAATGTCCTTAGTTGCGCAACTTCTGCTTGCATTCACCTGCCAAGAAAGGCTTTGCGAAAATTTGGTCTTTTTTTGGATGCATCATCTGTCCGCAGCTCAAGAAACTTGAGGTGAAATGAAACAAATGAAAATTATGATAGGTGTCCAATGGTCTGTCGCTGACCCAAGAACGTTTTGTCAGTAGTGTGGTTTACTCGCTTGAAGCGGGGCTTCAGTGCTGCTCGACCTTGAAACATTCGGTCCACTTGAGTTAATACTGGTGGGTTTCTAAAGTCTGCAGGATGTGTATTGATGGGGATCCCACACAATAACGAAACTATTACGTAATGCCTCACTTGTATTCAATACGAGACAGTATTCTAACAGAATTCGTGAGGGGGAGTTTAGTAGTAGCTAACAAGACTTTCGTTTTCCAAGAACAGATGTGCCGCTAACAAGAAAAAAACATCTGAGCCATGCGTGGTCCGGTTATATTGGAGCGCTGTATAAACAGGTAACTACTCAGTTATCAAAACGTGGCAAAATACGACGATGAGAGAATAGCTCAGTTTCTATGTTTACCTACCACGGATGACAGAATGAAAGTGCTTTTGACTATATGATATGCTATAGCTATATGATAGATATGATCAAATAGTGTTTACTGATTCAAAATCGGCCGGTACCTGAGGTGCAAAATTATAGATACAATTACAAGTTCAAATTGAAGACAATTCCGTAAAAACATCATAAATTCTGTCAACAAGTGTACTGTCAGAGGAATGAAATCTTGTTTTATGAGGGAATTTTAAAAGGCCGTACTTTGTCAGACCATAAGCTGAATGATATTCAAAACAATGCTCTTGTGGCAACGATTTGTATCGATTAATCAGAGTAAGCAAACAATACCCTAGTAATCAGGTAATTTTCCCATGAAGATTGGCGTCGCATCAAATTCAAGATCGGATTTATATTTTGGATGGCGTTTGAACATTAGAGAGACCCATATACTTACTGCAGTTCTCTAGGTTAATTTTTCCCCGGTAGTGTACTACTAGTGTTTCGGTTCATGTGTAATGAAAAAAACAAGTGTTTGAGTTCTATGACGTGCCTCTAACTTAAGAAGCTAAATAGCCGGGAATTACTGGGGCTGAATTGATCAACGTTTTAGTTTTCAGGTCATGGCGCACCCGAACTGGGTATAACAGCGCGCAGTTGGCATTTGATTTGCCTACTACTTTTATATTCCAGGTCTTCTGCGGTGCTAGTATTTTTGTCCTTATAGCTCACCAACATCGAGCTTGTCAAGAACATCTCATATTTTATCCTCTATTAAATGTATTACCTGGTGTATATTGTGAAGAAGCGTGATTAATTGCTTGCTGTTAAATGTTTGACCTAACAATTGTGTGATATTTGAAGCTGTTTGCGCCAAACTTAATCGGGAATCATTTATAACGGCGCAAAACCGGTTAACTGAGCTGTTCAGGTGACACAATATTTTGTTTTCCATGCTGATACACTCACAATCCCAGTCAGGTTTTTTTCAACATTGAGTTGCGTTTTTAACATTTCTTTACATCGGCAGTTCAGCTGCAATCGCCAAATTTTGAATCGTCCGTCTGGCAAGTTTTTTGTTGTTACTGAGAATCATGTTCTTTGGTGGTTGTTATTTTTCCAAAAAAGGACTTGTAAATACTTAACTTGCAGTTAATTTAAGCACCTGACGGTTTGAGAAGTAATTTTTATTGATATGATAAAAATCAGAAACATATGTGATCCAGAACTTCAAGCAGTTGTCACTAATAGTAATGTTTTCAGCGATTCAAAACCAGACTAAGTAAGTGAATGCAAAAAGTACTCTTTATTTGCTTCGAATTTGCTTTTCTTGCATTAAAGCTCTTTGAAACTATTTGTTTAACCTAAGGTAATAAAATCTCTAAATTTATTGTTGGGGAGCGCCAAAATTTTCTAGACTCAACGTACGCGAATATGTTGGGAAACGTTTGATACCTGTAGAACTTCTCGGGTTTCTTCAGATAATTGTAATATATATATATATAGCAGTAGAATGACGCTGGCGCTATTGGATGAGACAGGGAAAATCTTGATGCACAAGGAAAAATTCAGCAGAGTACATAGGGCGACCTGCTCTTCCTTGGCTACACGGACATTATGATCAAAATATGTTGCGTATGCGTGTATTCCTCCTTTGATGTCAGAGCCGCTTACCTCACACATTTTTCCGGCCAAAACTAATGAACGAACCGTGTGTATTTAACATTTAATAAGGAATCATTCGCAATGGGTCTTTATTTAAACAAATACACCACTTTGCTACAAACTGTCCAGAAATGGTGTTCATTTGGAGTAGAATGGTTTCAGTTTACTTGTGAAAGAAATGAACAGGTGTTGCCGAATAAATTGTTGAAAATTTAAAAAAGCTACACATTGGCATTTTTCAATAGTTACGGAGTGTTACGTTAAAAAACGATTTGACAATTAATTTCTCTGTAATTTCTCAAGTAATCCAGTCCGCTGAAAGAAGTCCAGTTGTATAAAGTCCTTTTTAAACTCCCCTATTAGGAGTAAAATATGTAACTTATTCGGCTGCGTTTCTTGTCAGTTTCTCCTTACTCGGTCGATTATCTCGTCTCGTGTTCAGCAGCTAGAATTTGGTTTCCTGTAGTTTCACATCTTGAAGTTTCAGCTTATCATCTTATTTACAAGCAACCTTCTAATCTTGTCTTTATATCACTATCCTTCAGTAATCTTAAAGCCATAAAACGGTTTACTTAAAAGACAAGAAATTAGTCTTTATTTTTAGATCTACAAATTTATTTATCATCCCTAAATCCTACCTTGCCAATTGCTTCGAAAGCCTGTCAATTTGTCTTGAGTGAACAAACTAACATACTCACCGGATGTCCGACGAAGTAGTTCAGTAAACACGTTTCACATTGCTTTATTACTGTTTACTGGATCTATGTCATTCGGAAAGTCTGTACGTTTAGGCTTCTTTTGAAAACAGTTCTAGTAAATGTTTATCCCGCAGGTGGTCAGTATATGCTAAGAAGCCAACAAAAACTGTCAAGTTATCGGCAGCAACGCCTACCTCACAGAGATCTATGCCGAATCTAATCCACAACCGTTTTGTTAATATTTGAACAAAATAACTTTCTGCCACGAATGTCTAATTGCACAAAGGGTATGGCGCCACTCATATATTCATTCACTAATCCACATCAAATACGGTCCCTCATGGGACCGTTTAACAGATGAACCATTCTTGAAAGTTGCACAACCTTCTGGCTTTCAAGCAGTTTGCTAGGAGTTTGGGTAGATTTTGAAATTTCAACATACCGAAACACGTCAACACGTGACAAGCTTAGAATTGCGCTGTATCCTGACTCTGAATGCGAGCCAAACACACAGTCATTGCTAATCTAATGGTATGGTTTTTAAATACCTACAGGAAAATTGCATCATGAACTCGCTGCGAGAGTCAACAACGGCGCACCTTTGGGGAAAAAAGATAGGAATGAAACAGTTTTATAATGCTTGTCAGATTTTGGTGCAGGATGACATCGGTTGCAAGATGTTCCAAGAAGAATAACCTGTTGAGTGTTCTCAAAGTTTTTAAATTCACAGAAAGGACCTGGTGGTAACAAACCTGCGATTTTGGAGCACTTGTGAGAGATAGTTATGAATTAGAAGCATTCTTCCCGAACACTGTAATTAAAGGTGATATTCCCCTTAAACGAAACTAACCAAAAGTATGTAGCCAGTATCCATCCTATGGCATTCTAAACCCAAGCTCCTTAGTGCACATCTACATGCACGGCGTGTACAATTGCAATGAAATGGCAGAAATTAAGTACCGGTGCTGTATTCGTTTATTTAGTTAAACCGTTTGCATGACAAAATCTGACGTTGATGCTTGTCTGTCTACATGCTAACCAACAGCACCCTACTAAATGCCGTTTTCTTTGTGCAACCCCTTGATGGGAAATAAAAATCGCCTTGCACATGCGTTAAACATGTCCGAATCTTCATCTTGTGCAACGAACCGCTGCGTATCTTTGTCAAGAAGGTGCTTTTGTTTTTTTATTCAATTTCAGAGTAATTTAACGATATTTTATGTAAAAAAAATTACCTGGATGAAAAGATCTCGGGTCCCCTATTGTTCACTGAACTTTCGTTCTGTAAGTTTAGCCAATCTATGCTAAACGGCCAAAAGCACTGTACAGCTGTTCCATCTTTATCTGGAATCATCAGCAGTGCGCATCTGTCAAACCTCCAGGGAGTTTCGAACCCACAGTCTCCCGGTTAGTATTTTGAACACAACTGTTCGGCCATAGGTGGCTGATCAGCAATCTAAAAGTTGTGAGTTTCTTCGATTGAGATGGGATCATCTATTTGTAGGGGTCCATGCGAAGGAGATTCCACCATGCAAGCTCCCGCTTAGTAGTAGTCGTTCGGCCACAAGCAGTTGATCAGCATCGTAAATGGCTTGCCTCTTGCCGATCATTTCTGTGTTCAAAGTCCTAATGCAAGACTGATTACTGGTAGACTGCGAACTTATAGATTTCTCTGTCGGTATGCGTGAACTGTATTTAGTATCTCCTGAGAAGCGATTCAGTGCAAGTTTTGAGATGCTTTGCTGTGCTTTCTCAACTTCTTAATGAATATCATTTCTTAAGAACTGCGTATAAGAAAGCAACTACATGGTCTGGTATGGGTTATGAAATCGCAAAGCCAAACTTCTCACTTACCATCAGTATCCAGATGCACTACATTTTTGACACATTCTCACCCATGCGCACAGGCGATGTTGGTTGCTGCCCGGTATGTGGTTCAAGGTGTGGAGCTCTACAATACACGCTGTCCTATTGACGGGCAGAATATATCGTGGCAATTTTTCGTTTTCATAGAAATGTAGGGAGATATTGTCATACTTAGTAGAAATTTCATTCTGTCAATGAAGCTAGTCTACGTTGAAAAGCCGAGAAGCACTACAGCTGGTTCATCCTTGGTGAGACTCATCAGCAGTGGGCATCTCACGAAATTTTCGGGTAGTATGACATCAAACAAAAGCCAGACAAACAGATACTTAAAAGTTTGAGTGAGTTATTTTACAAGCGCCATAAGTGTCACTGTAAAGATCAAACTGCAGACTAAAATGTGGAAAAATGTGCTTTTTGCAAATCAAGTTTGGCGTCTTTCAAGAAGAGTAAAAACCACCACAAAAGCAGCAAAGTTGTCTAGTCAGGGAACATCTTGAAGTTCAGAGTACCAAGGATGAAAAAACGGGCTGCTGGCTATAACTTCAAAGCTCTCATGGATCGCCTTTTTAAAGAAAAATGCTCGTCAAGTTTTTGCAAGTTGTGAAAGTGAAAATTCAGGGTGTCAAAACAGTTAACGACAAATTATTGTGATGTTATAGTTAATGGTCATAATTTCAGCTTAATATTTTCTTGCTATAAGGGTAGCGTTAGCAAGCAACATAGGTATTCTCTGTCAAGTCTGCTCAAATGAATCTTTAATCTGTCAGTTAAGTGTTCGTTGTTCCACCAAACAAATTGCATGCTGTGGTTTGCTGGATATTCTTGGGAAATTTCGCCTGATTCCAAGATATTTTTCAGCTAACATTAATTAAAGACAACATCGACTAGACAACGAGTGTATCCGAATTATTTTACTTTAGGCGGGAGGTACATAAAAGCGGTCCACAATGGTTTTCAATAAATTGGTTTGACTCTGGTTAGCTTCAGTGCGGAGCTAAGTCGACTAACCCCGAAGTAAATGCGTGGTATTTTGAACTTTGACTTTCCAAAATCTCCAGCTCCCGTGAGATGATTTCAGGACAATAGGTATGGCTTATCAGCACTGGTGCGAAACATTCTCACGCAGTGAAACCCCACATCCTGCAAGAAAGCCAATGGTTCCAAATTTTGGAGTACTTTTTGTTCAGACGCCTCGTGAGTTTGTATCCAAGTGCTTGACTGACACCAAAATAATTTTTTCTAAGCCCAATTGTGCGCGATTATGATCAGCGAATTTATTCACATTTCAAGTCTACTGTTTGGGATATTTAACCGCTCCTTTTGCATTGACAAACCTGTTATTTATCCGTAGTATCGCACAAAACCTAAGATTTTGTCGTGTTTTCATTAAGTTTTTAAGAGAAATTGTTTTCCCATCCACCACAAAATTTTGCTTGGCGACATCCTTATCGTGCGCCTCACAAAGGAGAGATGTAGCTGAATAGGTTTTAGTTGGTTTTTGAGGAGCATAATGCCGGGCGCTTAGTTGTTTGGTTAAAGCACAACAGCCAGTTACAAACGTGTAGACAAAATCTGCGCGTTAATTTTTGTGAAATTAATGCATGGAATTTCACTTTTCAACCCAACTTCTCTGTCCTGAAGGATTTCACTCGAATTAACTATGCTTTTGCAGTTGACACAGAAGAACAATCATGATCTGCTGTCTAATTTTCTACGTTTGCACTCATGCATTTTAATGAGCTCCGTTTTTTTTGTTAAAGTGAATGATTTTGTCCTTCTTGAGGTGTGTAGTGTATCCCGTGTGGTTATCCCGTATTCAAAAGTGACTTACTTTATTTTGATTAGATAGCCGCCCAAAGAGAGAAAAAGCCATCGTCGAACATTATTTCTTCTAATCTTGTACTGGTCAGCTTGGGGATGGTAGCTCTTATTCACATTATTGTCGTCGATTTCAGTACTTTAACTTACGAGTAATTTTCCTTTGGTTTTATCATACCGTGTGCATTTCGCTCAATAAGTCTTTAACCCGCACCAGGATGTCGTAAAGTTTGAACCTAGTGTAGCCGGCAGCTGTCTCCCCATGTACAGGGATCGTCATTTTTAAAGCTTGAATTTTGTACGTTGAAAGTGAAGGGTAAACATTGACACGAACATCGAAATCCAGCTTTTGCATTTGGGTTAAAGTGTTGGCCAGATGTGGCAAGAAACCCAACAACTTCAACCTGAAACAAGAGGTAGCTCTTGGGAGTTTTATTAGTTTTCAGTTAATAGTAGTTCTCTACAATATTTTGTCGAAAAACAGTGTAACAAGATTTCATTAACGACAAGGACCCACTCTCACCAACGGTCTACGGATCTTGATGAATTTATTAGGATGTTGTTTAACGTTGCACTGTGTAACACAGTGTCCTTTTGAAACATCTCTTGTTTGAAAATTTCAACACCGACTACATGAGAAATACAAAATTGCCACCGACTGGTGTGTTCACATTAAGCGCTTAATCACAAAGGGTTTCACCACAAAGGTACGCTAACTTCACTCCTTTGTCCAATGAAGCAAAATGCAAGGTTGAGAACAACTGGTGGTCAAATTTTATTTTATGCTGCTTTCGTTTGGTGACTAGTGATGAGAAGACATCATGGGAATCGTGCAACTTTGCGACAAGGCGATAAAGTCGAACAGTAAACCTAAGTGATATAAATAATTGTGCTCACATATTAGACAACACGTTGTGTGCCCCAAGTGCCCACCAGCCTTCACAGGTACAGTGTGCACGCATCATGCTTGCACTTGATCTCTAGTAATGACGCCAACTAATGCTTCTGTACGATGTGCGGAAGTTCCGCCTGCCTCCAGTGGTTGAAGCATTGTTTGACAAGCAGTGTTAATAACTGTGCTGCGCTTCCTCAAGTTTCCTGTCGTACTCTTCCGAACAAAACGACCAATGACGGTAAAGTATGGCGAACACCACGCTGATCACACAATGCGATGGCCTTACCGTACTGTACTGACCAGACAAGAGATAAAAGTCCAATGTGAAACAAAACAGCGAATTATGTCTTGCTTATATCAGCTACCTTCAGCTCCCTGCTCTAAATCTATCTATCCAAAGATGTCCAATCAGAACTTGACTGTCCTCCGCGACTACAAGCTGATCCCCCTACCTGCAAGCAAGCCGGCTTCTAGACGTAGTAGAAGGCTGGGATAACCTTAGTGGACTTGGCTAGCTTTATTGAAAAAATAAAAAAATAAAAATAAAAAATAAAAATAATAAAGCTAGCAGACCGCACAAAATTGAGCAAGATGGTAAGTGAGCGAGGCAAAACGTGTCAACACGCGTCTTCTAACTATGATTCCCAAGATAGATAAAGACCCCTGTAGTCGCTGTCTTCGATTGAATTTGTCAAACAAGCATTACAGTATTACATTTGTGTGTTCTGCCCTTAATAACTTCAATACGCCATCAGTTTTCCGTCAGAAGGGACGTTTATGGTTAAGAACATCAAAAGGATCGTTTATGTTGCATAAATAGCGTATGCATGGGCGTTGTTTACTAACATATGGCTTGACAAAAAGTCGTCACAATTGCAAATTTGATGAATTGAGTAGCTTTGCACTTTCACTGCCGTTTCAGCTTTGAAAGCGGGTTAAACTTGCCGAATTATTGTATCACAAACGGGATTATTTTCAATGAAAATCGGCGATTTCTAGAACAAATTCTGTGTAAAACTATCCACACAAGGTCGCACTAAAAGAGACACCCAATGAAACCAATATCCTTAAGTTATACCATAGAAGAAACAGGCTTATTCTAGGAGGCCTTATTTCTACGTAGGTACAAGTAGTTAAGAAATATTTCTGCTTGTCCCCAAACGTTCACTGTGCTTTAAATGGTTTCAAATGCTGTACCAGTATCAGTATAGGGAATTGAGATCTTCGCTGATAATCCGGAAGCGAAGGAGTTTAGAGGTGTTTCTTTGCCGGAATATCGCTTTTCTTAATGTCTTATGAAGGAACTTGAGTAGTGGGATCGTCTCTGCCTAACGAGCTGTAGGATACGACAATTATCGGTTCAGGCATAATCAGATGACATTCGTCCATCGTAAAAATGAAATCTTCAGCCATAAAATAGCGTTTGCAACAGCTTCAGATAGTAGATTTCCTCGTATTTACAAGGCCACTGGCGAACTAGGACAAGAATCTGATTAGGTCATTCACTGTACCTTCATGGAATGTTGTTTTCCTCTCCGGTAATCCATAAGTTACGACATTTTAGTTTCCCAATGTGCTGTAAATGCGTTCAAAATTAAACGGATGGTTTCATTCATAGTCTTATGTTTCAGACCCGAAAGGTTTCTGAAAGCCTACTGGAGACATATGGTTCTCTTTTAGTCAATTTTATTTCAGCCTCCTGCCTTCAGCAACTTTTGCTTCACGTTTTTGACTGCAGTACGGGTCCTTTGATGAAACTGCTGTCGTCACACATACTCCACCAGACAAGAAACGGCCAGCTAATCTGTGAATTCTGTGGATTCTTTTGTTCATCAATGGACCAACCGGGCTTTGGATGGTGGCGTGCCAAAGAAAAACACCAAGTTGGACGTCAGGAGCTAACACACCACATCTGCAAATTCGACGATAGCTCCACAGAACTACGCATTTGTTTTGCATGCTACTTTTGTAAGTTTTACGAGAAATGAATTGGCGAATTCGGCCTAATTGCAACAGCTTCTGGGGCTAGATTTTCAAGTTTCGGGCAGATTCTTAGATGCATGAAATTGTTATGATCGAGCAATTAGTACTGTTTTGATACTATAAGGTTCCTTGATGAAACTTTACCTATAAGCCACCGAAATTATTATTATTATTCATCCTAAAGTGCAGACCGCCAAAATGACGAGACTAGAATTCGCCGCAGAGGATGTGGCAACAGGGGGTTGGCCAAAGTACTATGGTGAAAGATGTCCCCGTTAGAAATTTCCGTGAAAGGGACTACACAGGTATTGGTTCCAAATAAGTGTAATCCACTGGGCCGTCGTACGCGTCTATTTAGCCTACGATTCGAACACATTCATATGGTCACACAGAAAAGACAACTCAACTGGAAAAAGACCGATTCATTTTGGGGCATTTCCTGGGTATCGTTTTGTTCCAAAGCTAAACATTTGTTTGAAATTTCGTCACAGTATATCCAAGACTTTGACTCATACACTCATTTGCAAATCAGTTGGGTTCTAACGCAAGACTCGTGCAACTTGGGTTCTATTAAAACATACACCTGACGGAAACTTAAGGATTCTGCCAACCTGGTGAGCCCCAAGAAGGGCCGAAACGATCGTGGGTGGTCGAAGCGTTTTCAGTCACCCCATAAGTGGTGTACTACGTCTATCCTGGACTTGTTTTAGATCGTGAGCGTTCTTTATTACACAAATAAATGAGCTGGTTACTGATATGAATTTAGCAAATCTCTTGTAATCTCTCCCTTTCCTCTCTCCCCTTTTCCCCTTTTCCTTTTTTCCCTTTTATTTCAAAACAGATGCTGGTCTTCTGCTAAAATTTCACCGAAAAAATAAACGAAAAGCAAAAAAACATCAAACGAGCTTTACATAAACCAATGCGATTTCCCCTAGGACCATCAAAGTTAGTGGAAGTAACAAGACCGTAATGTTTAGCTCATTTCGAGGAACTTATGTCGCGAAAGTTTACTACTCCTTCCTCTGATGCTTCTCCTGTTCTTTTGATTCGCCAATAGCAGAACATGGTATTCTTTCTGTTGTGTCTTGTGACTTAAAAAAGCAATCTGCTGTGCCAATTTTTAGTTCACTTCCTTTCCGGGACTACTAGCTTAAATAAGAAAACTCTCAAACGCTTTTCTAGAATGTGTACATTATTTTTTTGGAAAGGTGTGACATGGAATCTTTGTTAACAGTAACCCTCTTTTGTGCTCCTAAACCCTTGTTTTGTTTTTACTCAAGTGTAGTTCCGGGAAAATGGAAGGTTTATTGTTTCATTTTACAATTTTACACTTGGTGTTAAGATTATACAACTGCTACGTCATTTTCACACGTTTGTATTCCTGGGTTTTTTGAGACGATTTTTTTGCAGCATTTGTTTTTCATTGTATTACTTACACAACTGAATTTTAGTCATGTACTACATAATCTTTATGGCAAATGACGACATTAATTATTGTGAGGCGCCAGTAACCTCCGTATTATCGATCGTATGTGGCTTTCCGTTTGTCAAACTAAACAAAGAAAACTGACGCGCTTTACATTCGCTTCGTAGAGCGTCTCATAAATTCGTTAAAGACTTATGTAGCAGCATAGCTTATCTCCTTCTCTGAACTATCAGTCTATCCTGACTGGACACCCAGCACTCCCTGTGGTCAACCAACTTTTCGTAAGCTCTAACCAAAAATAGACGAATATTGTTCACAAGAAAGGTCAGATCTAGAGAGCTGACGACAAACACATTGTCATATTTTACGGGATTTTACCATGTTTGCAGTTTTCTCGCATCCAGAATAACCCAATGAACGCTAAAGGCTTGTATACTCAAACGGCTTCAGATACTTGAGATCGCATGTTACAGTTCCTAATCATCCTAGAGATCAGTCGCTTGACCAGACGCTGCAAGATGCGCCGACTAGCTGACATGTACGGTTCCTAATCAGATCACACTTAGTCTGGATTAAAGTACCGTGCGCATTCAAGGTTATGAATGGGAATGGATTCTTCACCGATTACACTCATTTCCACACTAATTTGGCTTTAACGAAAGACTCACCAAAATTATAGCTAAATCTCTGGTTTTACGATATTCTTCAACAAATGCGCTGCATAAAGGACGCTTTATATTTTACTTGATACGATATTTGGGATATCGCAGTAGGATTTTGTGAAGAGAACCACTCATAAGTTTACTGTTAAAGGCTGTTGAAGAGTTTTCAGCAACCCTTTGCGTGGTTTCATTCATCAATTAATTAGCTTTTCACCGCATGTTTATCAAGTAACATAAAAAATAGCATTTTTATGTGTTGACAGGGATTCAGAAATATACAGGGAAGCCGGATAACGAAAAGCAATCAAGCAAAAATAATTAAATAAATCCCAACACATCACAAGTTGCTGTACAGCGGGATGAGATATTAGAGGCATTACTTGCTGTGTTTATGTGTAGTTATTAATTTAAAGATCTTTCTGGAAGTAGGAAACCTCAGCTTGTTACCCTAGTTTTCAGCCTTAAGTGTTTGTTGAGGTAAAACAACTGTGTGCGTCGTTTCAAAAGCGATCCCCATTGGCACAAGGAGACCATACGTCAACATTGCTGTCTGGATTTAGAAACTTGTCACTCAATCCTATCAAATATGGATGCACCTTATGCTAGTGAAGCTTGTAACGTTATCTGGTGTATCTGGTGTATACTGGATGTGAGCGATTGAAACGGCTAGATATGATCAAGAAACGCTTCGGGAAGCTTTGGTTAGACATCAATCCAATGCGTAGCATAGCAGACAGCGGCGTTTATAGGTGCACCAGACAGCAATAAACCATGATACAGACATAAACAATAGCCATGAGATTAGGAAAATGTGTCAGCCGCAGTTCACAAGATTGCAGCTAAAAATATGATCCAAAGGGGCTACAACATGGCCAGCAAATCTCACATTGGTCACCTCAGCTAGGTAGATGTGATGGATTATTTAGTCTTGAATCTGTTTGGTAGTCAGTTTACGTCCTTGTTCGACCCATATACATACATATCACGAAGGTCGCATTTGTCATATTTCTTCGACAGTTAGCTAAACCGTATTTGTTTCTGGATCACATAGTGTTTATTTCAAAGAGTGCCTCCGGAGTCAAAAACGAAGTTACCTGGATGGGTGTATTGGACAACATCCAGATACAGTTGTTTGTCCACTTTTCACTCACAGTCCACAAAAGGCGAAAGTGTAGACGTGTCTTTGTGTGTTTCTGTGTTTCTTTGTCTTTCTATGATTAAAAGGCTAGTACTCATGCTTTCCTTATAATGATAGAAGAAATCTAGAGAAGGCTTTCTGTTAAACGAAACAATTCTCAAGCCCAACGGCAGAAAGTAAAATGCGTGAACTATTTTCCCCAGCTTTTGTCTTCTTTAAACATACATTAAATAACTCAGCGAAGAGAACCGTCTTTCATCAAAACTTAGCTTATCAAACAAACGTCAGAGTGAGAACAATGAATATCCAAATGTACACTTCTGTCAACAGCAGCTTATTACCCTTGGATTAGGCTCCTACTTGGTTCCACTTACTTTTCAGGGATAGATTATGCCAGATAGGTATTGCCGTTTTAGCTGCACCACACTCGCCGCACATACGAATCGTTACCACCAAAATCACGGCTAACCTTCGAACACATTCTGATCCTTGAAACATCACACTTTTACTGCTTTATTCAAAATTAACGTGTGACGAGCTAAGTATTGCGCCTTCCAAGTAGGGTTGATGAGCATAGCAGGAAGGTTGCCACTGATTTGGAATTGCAAAAAACAACTAGAGTTTTTTCATGGAATGAGATAATACTGAAGATATATCGAAATAAAGATCATGCAATAGTGTTGTTCCTACGATATTTTCTACAACCTTTTGAAATATAACACTCTGTGTCTAATGATATTTTTAGGAATACCTAATAAAAGCAAACCATTTTGAGCACAAAGAACAATGTATGGGCTCGTGAATATAGAAACCCTAATTGATCATTCCTGGATGGGGCAAGCAATCCATATCTTATTCCCTTCATCCATATAAACTCGAATTTTCTTCATGGCGCTGGTTGCATTGCTGGCTTTTGCAAAGCAAACCTGCCCAGTAAATGATTAAACTTGTGCTAATTCTCAGAGGTCAAAGTTGAGTTTTGCCAGTGCGGTGCCCGCCTACGTCTGAGTGCATGACGTGCACTTTAAGTTAAGATGATTACGCATAAAACAGGCGCAGGTTTAGGCATTAACCCTAAGAATCTAATATTCCAAGGAAATAAGCCCTACTCGTAAGTGGTACTGTCATTACCAGAAGGCATAGAGCCCGTCTTGTGTTTGCAGTCTAACAAATCTCTAAGGGTTAAGGTGCTTTGGGTTCCCTGGTTTTCTGGAAAAATATTCGCTCTAAAATCTGGCTGAGCGGTCCCACAAAACGCTAAAATCCGGCATAATTTCTCAATGCAATGCTTTTTTTAGTGATTGTGCTTGTTGGTGGCTTAGGGCATGGAGCTTGTACACACATTTTATGTAGGAATAATGAGGAATGGAGATAGACATTTGCAATGCCCAACCACTCCCAGCTAAAACATGATCTCCGGTTACTCATAGACAGAACTTTTCTGCAGGATAATCATGGAAAAAACTTTTATTTCGTTCCAGCTTTAAAAAGGGGGCTGTCCAGAAAGATTTATCCCCCAGAGCAAGTACCGGTGGAAATTACATTAGTTGTGACTGTGTTCGCTTAAGCTGCTTAAAAGTAGTCAACGTCGTTTGCATGGAAAAACCCGTGTCATTCAATTGCATGAGTATAGATAACGGAAATTCCAAGGTAATCATACGTTTTTGTCATCATCGGGCAATCAGAAAAAAAGACAAACGTCTCTATCTACAAATGCAGCTTGCCCCACCCAAAAGCGACATCTGATGAGCGTTAAACTAAGCAGTAATTCTGACATTGGCAGAAAATCGGAAAATGTATAATAATCGAAATTGCGTCATTTGGATTCGGGTACTTAGTGGACAAACGCAGCATCACAGTTGTCCCATTTGCTTCAGCTTTGATGAATTAAACAAGCCGAGTTTTCTTGAAAAGTGACGCAGAATATCACCCATCAGATAGGTCAAGTGATAACATCTGTCAGATTCGATTTTCTTAGTTCTCGAATTTACCGACCCGCGAGCTTTTCACTTAGCGCCGACATACTTCTCCCAGAACAATGATACCTCAAACAGGATTCGCGAGTAACTGTTCCTATTTTTCGGCATTTTAGCCACTTTAAAAGGATATGTGAAATATCCACCGTCGAATTCTTGAAACGGGAAAATTCATTTGAGCTGGTCAATTTCGGTGGTAACGAGAGAAAGAACGTGGCTTGAAATAGTCAATGAATGGGCGGAATTGTAGTGTATTATAGTGCTACTACGTAGTTCAAAATCCCACGGAGATTCGCGAGCTACACTAAGGATTACACAGCTGTATAATGTCTCATCTTTCCTTCACTTACAAAATTATATCCACATTGAAAAAACAATGTGACAGTAACACACCTCAGCACAGTCCTGATTTGACCTACGTTACGCGTTATGCTTGTCTAAAAATGCATCCTTCATATGATTGTTGTGAACCTGAAAACGATGAGGATGACCGAATGCTATCTAACAGGAACGGTGGTACAATGATCAATGCCACCATCTCCCTCTTCGCCGCTTGGATCTGTGTGAAACAATTAAAACAACATCAAGTAAATTTTCACACAAAAAGTATTGACAAATATTTTGGGGAAACTAATGTGTATTTATGGAGATTCTCCCGTGATTCAGTTTTCGAAATAGGCTGATCTCACGGGATCATTTTTGAGTTTTTGGGGTGATATCACCAAATTTGTATCGCTGCGAGAAAATGCCTTCTGATTACTCAAATAGAAGTCTTGTTCCAAAAGAGACTTCAGTTTCCAAGTATTAAGGCTTTTCTTACAGATATAAGACGCACGTCACGGTGACACCTTGACTACTGAACGGATGACCCATAAGAAAGTCAGTAAACGAAATAAATTAACCTCGATGAAAAAAACTCCATAGATTCTCGATGGTGTCTTGCACAACCGTCCAGAAATAGTGCAGGTCAAGTAAAGTTTTACCTTTAACCGCTGCACAATCATCCAAAAATCCTGATATACTCCATACTGACCTTATATGTGTGGAATACTAGAAGAATGCCTCCGAGGAAAAAAATTACAGCTGCTCACTCTCAGCTAGTCATAATTCATTTTCAAATGCTTAACTTGCATCCAATTCGTTGAGTTACGGACAATTAAAAGACTAGCAGTGTAGTCCGTAATAGTGCTTGAAGCTACCTGGCAGATATGCTGTGCAACAGATCACATAGGTCACAAACCGCGAACCATGGGAATGGTCTGTCGCAAGCTGTTAGTCTTGTTGTCCAGACTGGTCCGACGCAATAGTAATTAACGGTATAGACATCCCAAAATGGTTGGTGCTAGTCTACCGACTTCATACCCAAAAACCTCAATAAGACTTCTTGCTTGTGCACCAACACCAGGATGCGAACCCTTTGAAATATAACGGTGTCAGACTACGTTCAGTTGAAAAGTCATCAACGGCGGTCATCCTCCCTTATGACAACAGTCACGAAGCAAAGGTACAAAGCAGCAACTGAGAAGAGGAATTTACTGGATCACAGCGGCCATATTTGGAGTGGGAAGAACTCTTCGTAGATATGATCCAATAGAATCATGGTACATGTGGCACAACCAGTTAGGTCTGAGCGAGTGAAGCATGGCAAACACGAAAGCCTTTGTTTTAGAGCAGTTCTGCTTACTACTACTTAAAAGTGCTCCGTTTTCATTAAAGGGTTATCAGTAGTAGATACAGAAAAATGGCAAATGCTGCAAAAAAACTGGCAGCGAAATTGTGATGGCAGCGAGTTGAGGAAAGTGTATCGCTGTTTCTGATAAGTAATTTTTGAATTTGAAGTCAAGAAATAGCGGTCCAGAATTTCTAATAGAGCAACAGCCGGTTGATTTTGACGAAGTTACTAAAGGAGTAAAAATAATTTCTCCGGAACGTTCTGATTGTTGATTGGTCGAAAATATTATTCAAAACTTCAAGAATGACCGCGTTTAATTTTCCTGACAAATTGACAGCCATTATCAATCTAT
The DNA here is from genome assembly GCA_003604175.2 of Clonorchis sinensis. Classification (NCBI taxonomy): domain Eukaryota; kingdom Metazoa; phylum Platyhelminthes; class Trematoda; order Opisthorchiida; family Opisthorchiidae; genus Clonorchis; species Clonorchis sinensis. Next base: position 38,924,921 of record CM030370.1, read on the forward strand.
CCTGATCCCACTGCAAGCATACCGTTCCTGAAGCAAATCGTAAACCGTAACTTCAAATGCAATAGTGAAAATGATAACTTTCTTTTTTTGAAAAATAAAGCAAGAGAAAGCAAACCGGTAAGGTTAACAAAGGAAAATTTTTTTTGCCTGAAGAATTAATTTTGCACTGAGTTCAGTTGTTTCAGAAAGAACCATCAAAAAATTATATTTCTTCAGAATCAAAGCGGGAAAAATAATAAAAACCAATTTTAGCAATAGAATAAAAGACTGCAACTATAGCTGGGTGCTTTCAAAGCCATGGCGTAACCGAAAAACAAATGACCTTTGACTCACAATTTGAAAAATAACTGTTGAAAAAAGACTTTTGTTAACGCCATTTTTGGAACTGGTTAAGAGGAAAATGAGTTCGCTTAGGTCTGGCAAATGTGTGCAAAAATCCATCTATTTCGCCCGACTCCGCCTTTACTGAATTTGATTTAGATTTAATTTAAAACCTTACCGTAGGATTACCCACGTAGTTTTACCCAAATAGTTTATCCAAGCTCTAAATTGGCAATACATTATATGCGTAATAAACAAGATCTATCGATAAACGATGGAAACGAGCAGATTATATTGTTTGCTTGTTTAAATGCACAACCTGGGGGACCGCTTTGAGCGGCAGATTCTTTCGGTTTTCCAACTATTAAACGAGTCTTCCAGTGAAAACAATTTTGTAGCTGTACAATTTCTTTAATTTGCTTGACTTTGACCTGGTCATAAGACGTAGTTAGATAAAGTGCCCTTTGTCGTAAACAGAACTTTGGTTGTCCAAATCATGCGAGATTCCTGAACAGTAAAAATTGGGTCTCACTATGTTCAATCGAACAAATGTTCTAAAAAAAGTTTACGCCGTGGACCAAGCCAAAAAATCAACCCATTTATTTGCGTCTGACTACCATGCTACCATGGGGAAAATCTTAAGTCCGATTGCAAATTTTGCTAAATATCACCCGCCTAAAGTCTTTGTTTTTCTAACAAATGTTTTACTCGTATGCACATTTTTTTAAGTTTATTGCTGTATGTTTGTGTTTAAAATAGCGGCTGGTTTCATTGGACTTTGAAAGTAAATCTCAATAAATCTCAAAAATACTTCTAAAGTTGACAAGGATAAAGACGATAGTAGATCTTTTAGGAACTCAAATATACTAAAAACCCGATGTTTAACAACTAGATAACCAGAATTCCCGAATAGCCGGTAATTTTTTGGGACTAAATTATCACTCGTAGTATGTGAGAAATGGATATGGGTTGCTCTAAAATTTGAAATCATCTGTTTTCCCCAAAACATTGCAGGGTTCTAACTGAACTTAGTGTCAGGTGCAATTCGAGGAAGCCATTCGGCTTTTATCTTTACAGTCGCCAAAGAATTTTTGTTTGAAAGAAATCGCCTAGAAACATGGTCATTTCTATTCCTTTTTTGGAGCTCCTATTGAACTCTGCCTTTCATCTCCCAGAAAACACCCGTTTCTGTCAACCTATAGCCGTTTCATCTATATAAATTTACGTTTGCCACCTAGTAGTAAACTGGTATTAAAATAGGTTGTTTCATAAACAAACTGACGTAAACAAATAAATTCACATCTAGTTATCCAACTTTAGTTTAAAAAGCGTGCTTAGAATTCGGAAAGCAATTCGCAAAATCTCATATCCGGTTGTCTAAAAGCAGTTTCAGTGTCGCAAATTGAGGATAGTTTTGTTGGGTTTCAGCCGCTACGGAGGATGTAATTCTTTAAAATCCCGGATTTGAGGCATTTTAGATGTTCAGGTTTGGTTTTGCCAAAGGAAATTGAACATCGAGAAATCCAAAACAGCAATAAATGAAAGCGTTTTTAGATGCAGCTAGTTGATTTTCTTGGACTTTTGTACGTACGAAACACGACAATCTTTTTGCGACCATTTGGTACTTCATTAGCTGGTGAAAGGACGAACAACAAGAAATAGGATAAACAAATGGATGCGTATAATTATGTAGGGCTGGTTTGTGCTACATTTGAGTATCCGGGTTTATTTGTAAGGTTGTGTGATAGGCAGGTCCTAGTTCTCTTCTCTTCAAGATGTTGTAGTTAAGCTCACAGAGGTTTATGCCTTCCGGCTTAAGCTTGCTTCATTTTCAAACCTTGCGTTGTAAACATATCCCAGGCCATTGCAAACAACAAGGCTTTTCTTTCTCATAAAAACTGAGTGATGCTGATTACAGTGTAACACTAAATTATAGAACTTTATCCCTTTTGAAATGCTTAAATCGGCAGCACACCTCTGCTATAAGCCTCAACAAACTCAAGTGATGTTCTAGGTATTCCAGATAACAACGTGTTTATCCTGAACGTTAGTGCGACAGGTTGATATCAGATGACTCGCCCTTTGGGTACATTTTTGTGTCCCGGCAGCATTTTGCATAAATAGATTGAAACTCCGATTTCCTGTGAAGGCACAGCATTTTGCACATCCTCGGATTAATCGGATTAATTTGCTAAACAACATTCAACATGCATAAACAATATGGGTTGCTTGTAATCAAAATAGTTGAGTCGGTTTTGAAGAATGGAGGACTTTCGTCGTCACATATTGCCATGTATGAAGCCTTCCTCCGTTGCTGGGAGATTATCTGCTTACAAGATCCTGATCACGTATTTACTAACAGACAGAGGCGACAAAAATTAAGCATTTAATCGTTTCTTAAATTACTCGTTAGAACAATATGGATAGATGCTTGCCGATTGTGTAGAATCTTACGCGTGACTGGTACTAATCAAGAAATTACGAAAATACATTCTGACTACCCCACAGAACTAGCAGGAACTCTGGCCAAAATGGCCCAAGACTCCAGTAAATTTATTTATAGTAAAGCCTTGTGAAAAAAAACGAATACCAGTGTTTTAGTGCAACCAAATGTACAGTGTATTCATGTGTTAATTCGAGGAAGTGAAGTGTACAATGAACACGCTTTACAATGTACTTGTTAAAGTAAAGCATGCAATATCTGCATCAGTTGACGCACTATAACCTCTGTGTTAGATTGCAAATTAACATTGACAAAAAGCTCACAATGAAAGCCAGAGCGTAATCTGGGATAAAGTCCCAATTCCAGGCAAACGCTTTTGTGGACTTTGTTTCTGACCTGACGACCATTATAGTCGGTTGTATTTTTTCTTACCTAATATTCGTGCCACTTTGCCGTTGAAAAAAGCCTGGATAAAGAGTTGCTGAGGATTATTTGGTTTTTGCAGTAACAGACACGTACTTAAGAGCAAGACACTTTTGTTCTAGAGAGAGGCGATCACGGTCAGAGAAAATAGGGATCGTTCACCCAGAACGTTCAAAATGATGCTCCTGGGACGGCATTTCTAGGATTTTTATCCCATCTCAAAGAAAGATATCTTCCGCACGTCCTAATTTTCCCGTGTCATGTCTCTTGAGCTAGATTCATCCTGGTGTCAAATAAGTGTTAGCGGATTTAGCTCGTGGATAGTTAGATAATAGATGGAGCTAAAATTACCACAAAATTAATATACGCTCATAACTATTAAAGGAATGAGCCACAAGGGAGGACGAGGATAGGAAGAAACCAAAAATTAGATCCACTCTAAATATTTCTTGTTAATGTTATGTGTTCAGCATTGGTTTCCCCAAACTTTTATCAGCGGTCTAAGGTAGGGTTGAATGTAGGTTGTCCGAGGACATGGTTTTGATTCAAGACCAGGGTGTGACCCTTAGAATTTACCTCATGCTCAAAGGAGTTTTTCACGTGGTTCATAGTCTTTATAAACAACAAGGGCCTGCCGGACGAAGCACACCTTGTTATCACACCTAGTGGTAATGGACGCTGATGGCCTTCAGCTTATTCCGGAAAGTTCCTTCACTTAAATTACTTCCAATAAATTCCCAGACTAAACACTTCGGCAACCACACCAGTACCTGAAACGCTCTCAAAAGCAGAAAATCTCCCCAGAAAAATCAATTTTGGAACCAAGGGGAAGACTGGATTAGCTAGAAAACTTTACACTAGATATCGTCCATACCCTGTCTTTATCCTTGTTCTTGTGTACATGAGACCAGTTCTTAAGCGCTAAACCTCTAATTTGAGACAACTTTCCAGATAAAAAAGAATGATCCCTGTAAACATAATCGATTTGCGAGAGCCGCTCAAAGGTGGAATTGCATCTCATAATAGGAAGGCTATGAAGAAAGTGGCGATAATAGATTTTCTGGCAGGAAATTGTCTAAGGAGAGGTCCAGCAGTCTACGCTAACTAGCAGACGTTTATAATTTTCCTAGTTCCTCAATGCTACCAGTGAGTGGATAAGGTTGCGAGGAACTTCGTATGAGCTCCTTAATAACTGGTCGACAATGGGTTCAGAGTGGGTTAGTCAGAAGAAGTGAAAACCAGAATCCCGGAATATTTCATTGAAAAATTCTTCAAGCAGAAGTTGATCAGAGTCCGCAGGCTAGATTATTAATCACGCGGAATAGTTGGGGAAGATTAACGCTACCACAGCTGCTGCCTTCCACCAACTACTGTTAGCTTTATTAATCTATTTGATGGATCGTTTCCCCAGGACTCAGACCGTACTTACCTGCGTTTATGTTTTACTTGCTGCGAAGCCTTGAAGTATGCAGCCGAAACAAATACCATCAAAATTAACTATTATTGAGAAGTACTAATTAATGAACATTTCTATGGCCTTTCTATTGTTGCATTCAACTTTGCTGGCCACTGGTGTCGTAAGTGGCGTATAGGCACCAGTCTCCATAGCCACCGTGGTTTCTCTGTTTGTCTGCTAAGGTCGGTGTTCGTGTGACGTTTCGGGTAAGAAGCCCGATTGAGCATTCATTTATCTGAGCCCCTGAAGCATAAAGGATAAAAACAGGATGAGATTTTGCTACCGTAGAATGAGGCTATTAAGTTTGAGACATGACCAGTGGGTCCTAACCACGAACTGCCAGTCTCTCCTCGATTGGTGGTCAAACGCCTGCAGGACAATTTCAAGTTTCGGCAAAACAAAAGTACAAGAACAAGGCAGTGCGCTGGAGCTTCTTTTGCTACGTAACGTTGGGATACAATTGTGTTTTCTGACCCAGACTGGTGGCACTTGGCTGCATCCCGGCCGTGACCTGCTACAGCTAATAAACTATTACTTAGTTCTAATAAATCTGGGAATAACGACCAGCTCCAAGAAACCGATATCCTTGCAAATTTTGTTACCATTATTGCGCGCTCATGGTTTACACATAAACAAGATTATCATAGGATTATATATCTGGAAATAAACCTATTTGGCACTTAGTTTGCTGCCAGATCTATACCGAAACAAGTAAAGATTTATTTGAATTTATCTTAATGACTATAACGATACAGAAAATGGGACGTTTTCAGACGCCTGAGATGGGCAAGATGCCACGGCGCTTCCTCGAATGCGGGATTTCCAAGTGTGTTCAGATATCCTGTTCTCTCATGCTAGTCTTGCTAATAGTTGAAGCGAAATTCGTATGTGATACAAAATGCTAATTAGGTTTGAAAAGATGTAGATTGCTGAAACAAGTGCTTAAGTCTGTCTGAAAGCAGTTGTTAATTGCTGTATGTGTAGCATCTATCTTAAAATGGTTATTTGCAAATTCATTCACATTAGTTGTTTATTCCACTTCCTCGGAAGTGCTCACATGAAGGTCTTTCCTTCACCCAGTTCGATTAGCATGTACGTAAACACTGTCTGCTTGACTTCACTGTACTGTTCGCGTCATCAAATGTCCTTAGCCATAATGATTGGCCGCCTTGCTGTGTCATCTGTCCCCCAAAATTCCGGTACTGTCATCCCAATTATGTGTGCGGCACTTCCGCAATACAGTAATCGATCCTCAGTGACTCAGTACGGTTCTTCGAAATTAGCCTGATTTCAAATTGTTCCAATCCTATGGCAGGACAAACACTCACCTAGTGACTTGGAATGAAGACTTCACTGTGACTGGGATATCAGTGTATGAAGACATAGACACAAGCTCACACGCACACCTATCACATGCGTCTCCATACAAATTCTCAGTAGAAGCGTGTGATGGTCACAAAGCAAGAGACTAAAGCTAGGTTTGCTGGCAGAAGAGAACATCAATCGCACCAATCTGACGTTTCCGATAAACAACCGGAAATAAATGGCCAGTTATGTTTATAACCTCCTGGTAGCTGTGGGCGATAAACAAATCGTGAGGTATCGTCGCCAAAGGTGGGCAACGAATGTGTGTGTGTATGTACGGACGTATGGGTGGGCGGATGGTTGAATGTGCATAGTTGCACCCTCAACCGACACGCAAGGATTTGTCCGCTTCTTATTCCCTCGGGTATAATATAGAAATGGTGATATTGTGAAATCGGGGCGCTGCAATTGAACAGACTAGGTGAGGCACTAGATATTGGAAATAGTGAGCATTTGAGTCGATATTTCAAGGTTTGTTAAACATAGACTGAGGAACTGGAACACATCGATGAAACAGAGTGATATCTGTTTGTGTGGCGTGAGCCAGTGGATCGAGTTCCGCCAGAACACACGGATGTTTTGGTGTGTTTGGTGTTTGCGCGGTAAACTTAGACATCAAAGCTTTATCAGCATATTCAACGGACGAGCATCGCTTTGTCCACAAAACAAAAGAATTTCTCATTTGCATAGAAAGTTGGTGTAAATGAGTATCCTTGTGAAAAGTTTCGTAAAAACCTAACTGAATTTCACATGTGATATGGCATCGCCCAGTCCGCAGTGCAAAATTTGTCTCAGGTTTCTGATATTCCAGTGCGAGGCACTTTCGTTTTCTGAGATCTGACACGCGTTTGGGATGCAAGGATGGGCAGAGTGCAGTTTTCTTTGAATAATATCTACACTGGAATTTCCAACGCAAGTTCAAAAGAGTGCCGTGGTGCGCAGAATATGTTGCGCTGACGAAATTCATACGAATGATAGAAATAATCTCAATAACCGAATTAAATTGTGATGCTAAACTTAAACACGCATGCAGGCTGGCGTTTGTAGCACTCCTGCAAAATATAGGGCTTGACTGATATAAATGCTATGTCCATTAAATTAAATTCCCCGATTGGCCGTCTCCTATCACGGATAAGTACGGTGCATGGATTTATTTTAATTGTCTACCTTAACTCAGTCTCAAAATTTCAATCGCAACCACAGATGAGTTTGTTATAGCTGGTTGCTAGAGGTGACCAGTACGATCCAATGAAGATAATGGTTATTCATGCAATTGCGTAGACCACAGCCTTCCTCAAGATTCTTCGTTCAGAGCCATTTCAACTGAAATGCAAACACCGGTACCAGTTTACGGAATTTATATACAAACCTCCTTTCGTGATACATGGAGATTGAACCTCATACTACATATTCGATAATAATGTTACATACATTAAAGGGTATTTTTGGACCTTAGTTATACGGATTGAGTTGGCTGTCTATTACCTGAATGGCTGGTATCCGAATCGCATGCTAATCGGTAGCAACCACTAGGAAAATACTACTGAAATGGGCCTAGTGGAAGAAATCCATGACTTGCTTACGGACTTTTCTGGATCGACATTACCGCTTTACAGAGCACTACGTCATATGCTTGCTTGTTTGTTAAGAAGCACTCCTATCACGCCTTCAGCTCAGTAGCTGGAAATTGTGGTGAGAGTAAGGCAACAACGCGGGCCCGACACATATCTCAGGCAATCATGGCAACCCATTTTATAGACCTTTTCTAATACAATTTTACTGACAAATTTACTGTGACACCCAACTGCCATTGATCCTAACCATGCCAGATGTAGGTTTTCGTGCACCTGTGGAATACAACCACTTGCCAAACATAAATCCCCTATATGGAAAGATCTAAAGGACTCGGCTTAGCTATTCACAAATATCTATTAGGAAACGGTGCATTGTTTTGGCGACCAATACAAGCAAACGTGTTTGCACCGTACAAATCGTAATGCTGAAGCAAGAACTGAGACACTCAATGTGTCACCCCGAGTTTTGGCATACCCATTCAGTACAGAACTGCAAGCCGTATCGAACGGCTGATTTGGATTTGAGATACATTATCTACATAACTCAAAAACCGGTCACAAGCGCACCACTTCAACTGTTATCGTAGGGAAAATCAAACACGCCTACATTATAAGAGGGGAGTTATCAGGTGAAAACCTAATGTCGACTAACAGTAAACTTGATCAAACGACCTTGTGTTTACCAGAGAGTTTTCGGATGCCTCAGCTGTCTTGAAATCATTAGATGGTTTATCAGACACTAGTCAACCTTGAAAAATACATCTTCACGCGGTAAACTTGGGTCAGAGACTAACTTACTCTTTGTTATATACTCCACATCAGCTATACATAACATACTTCTAACACTCAGTAGAAAATATTCAGGATAATTATTTGAACATTATTTTAAAAAATGCGTCATCCTATACCAAAAGCATTTACGGTAACACGTACTTACAAGCCCCTCAGCCAACGAATACATCATATCAAGACCAAATTTTATTTTACGAAGTCAGGTTATCGCAAGCAGAAAATATGTGATTGAGACGGAGCAATTTTTTTGTAAGAAGATTGTGGATCACAAATCAGAGTAAACTTCAAATCTTGCTTTAGAAAGCCACACGACCATAAGCACGTCGCGAAGTGAGACGGGCTTTTCCTCTCAAATTTAAACATCAAAAAGTAAGACAACTTTAAAATGAAGACAAACAAATTAACTAATCAATTTCACTTGGGTTCTAAGGATCAATTTGATAATTCCTGATCACACAACAAAAAATCACGTCAATCGAAAAAATTAAGGAATCCTTAAAAACTGAAAAGTGCTGAATTATGCCTGAAATTTACTTTGATATCTTTAAACAACTTGCTATTTAGTTAAAAAAATAAAACCCAAAAATTACGGCTATTTGGTTAGCATAAATAAGTACAAAACCGGTCTCGATCTGCTAAAGAAAGTTCTTAGATAGTGTGTACCTTAAGCTACACTTATATTTATTCCAGCCTCGGAAAACACCGAATCATAATGAAGTTGGGTGATCTGTGGAAGAGATGTTGTTCTAGCTCTTTTCTATGGATAACCATCAGGCGCTCGCTTGGTCAAGTTGTACAGATGCTTCACTTATATTGCCATTCACTTGATATGGTTTTTTACTGCACTGTTCCACTTTTCTGTGACCATTTTTATCGCTTCACATTAGAACCGTAACTTAAAGTTACACAACCGGGTGACGTGAAATTAATTTTACACTGAACTTAGACCCAGTACACTAAAACATCCTTTGACAGAACTTCCCTTCAGTTTAACGAAACCAGATGATCCAAATATTGACTGGCATTACGCCTCTTACTACACGCCAAAGAGGATATTTTCAAAACTTTAATTTTGTTTTAAAGACCAAGGATTTCAACTAATTAATAAAAATAGCGAGATGACTAAATTATTAGGTCGGATAGAGTTAGTCGCAGTTGACTGCAGTATTCAAGTACAGTTCAGGGTCAGAGCTTCTTGGAGAATGCTCAAACCATATTTTGAAGTTAATCAAAGGGACGTGGACGATAATATACGGAAATAGTATGCGCTTAAGAAGCATGGGGAACATTTCATATCAGTATGCCGCTAAATTTCACTGGAGGAGCCTATTTGCAGAGCACAATTCAGAACACGTCGCACAATTTGTGCTTAGTTACTCACTAATTCAGGGAAGAGTATCACGTCGTCGTGGGAAACTAGGGATATATTGTTTGCAACAACCACAAGGTACATGAGACAACAAAAAAGGCATAACTGGGGAACACTTGCGGTTTGCATTTTTGGAATAAGATGAAACATCGGTACACCTTTTAATTCAGTGCTCCGTCGGGCAAAACCAGTTTGCACCGCTTGTTGGGACTAATCGCAATTAGGAATTAAACTACTCTAACAGAAGGTTGTCTTTTCCACTGAGAACCACCAGTGCAGCGGATTCTACGTTAACCAGTTTGCATGACCGCCAGATATTCCTTCAAATTTAACAGAAATACTGCAAAAGCAGGGTTCAAGAAACCTCAAGGACTGCGCTTATCTGATGTTTCTCAAAAAGAATGAGTGGCTTTTGGTCATTGAAGTGTTCTAAGCAACCTCACGAGAAGTGTTCCATCAGGATAATGTTCCACAAAAATGTTTACAAAGTATACTAACTGACTTTGTTTAGTTTATTGGTGCGTCCAGGCGTCCAGCAGCTCTTGACTTTTGCTTCACCATTTGAAGGCTGTAACCCGAAAGATCTACTACCTTACTTTTAATTTGTTGTCCATCGGATTTAGTATTCTTTAAATGCCCTGAACATTGGCGAATGGCAACCGCTAACGATGCATCCAATGGATTTAATAAATAAATATTCGTTTAGTTGTCATAATTTATTACCTTATTGTTGAGGCAACTGTGAGTTCGGTTTTAAATAACTTGTGACCGACTAGACTGGGTAAAATTTCGACTAAGAAACTCAAGGCTTCTTAGGTGATTGCTGTATTTTAAGCATTTTCTAGTAATATATTTTATGCCATTGGCTTTACCGGTGATATCTGGTAAAACATTTAATTGAATCATTCAAATATCAGGAGCCTGAGAACAACTTCCCATAACCATAACAATTGAGGCGATACTCTAATAAAATATGAGTGCAGCCAAAAAATGAAAGAGTAGCCTATTCATAATGACTATCACAAGCAGTAGATTTAATTAAATCCCTCAGTCTTTGCAGTCCTTTCTCAGGCAGTCAATGCATCCTCCTTTCTAGTTGGAGCTCAACCCTTTTTTATCAGACATTAGAGAGCTCGTCGTATAAGAAACTACTAACTGGACGAGGCCAAACAGATCACGTATATCTTATCATAACTGTGTTGGCTTGGAGGTACACCAAAAAACAAACGTTTGTTTTTAAATCATTGATGGATACAAGGATGGGCATTGGTTGCCCATGCGCGCAGTTTTCGCTGTCAAAATGATTTGGCGAGTCGTTATCAAAGTGCACCGATTCCCTCACCCCTATTTGTATTGAAACATTTTCACAAAAAATTTTCAGTATACGCAAGCGGCCCAGAGAAGATCCTGGTATCCCGTATTGCCAAAATTCTCCTCAGTGTAAATCATTTACTAGGCTGTTTTTCATTTAAAGACAATTCAGGGACAAATGCACGCTACCTTATTAATCATCTCATAGCAGTCACATCCACGTTTTTTTTTTCGAAACACCACTTTCACGATAATTGAACGTTATGAGAGTCATAAAATGTCGCTTCCAGCAATGTTGGTGCACTGCTTGCTACTGTTTGTACGCGTGTGCAAGACTGTGCGTACCCACAACCTCCGAACAGAGTATAAGCGCAACCTGTCAGATGTGACTGTGAGCGCAAATGAGATAAAAGATTAGGACTGGAGGTAATGACAGGTAAGACGTGCAGACTCAAAAATACTCTTGCATGAGCTCGTGTTGATTGACTGGACTTCTCCTCGGCTGACAGCAATGTCCATTAAACTGACCACGCACACACTCATTCCAGACATTCATCTAAAATAGAGACTATCTAGATGGACGTCTGTGCAATAAAAGTGTAAGAAGATTGCTAACCACTTGAAAATATAAACAATTATTATGCGGAGTTTATTTAATAAAGTTGAGCCCTCTGGCCAATCATTTTCGATGATTAAACTAATGTTGCGTCAAATGCAGCAGATAAGATTTTACTTAATCCGATCAACTGTTGACGCAAACGCAAGAGCCAAATTCACTGAATATGACTTGGTAAGCCAACACTGCGCATCTCACGAGACATCAGTGAGCGCATTCCAAATGATGGTCAAACGTTTGCAGATTAACTACCAAATTCCGTGGAGTGAATAATATTTCTACCAACATTTCAAAAGTTGTTGTGCGCGGGTTTTTGTCGTATTTCACATCTTCCCACTTCAGTATGCAATTCATCAAAATAAAGTGTACCAACGGTTAAGGAAAACATGGTAAACAAGGCGTGAAAATTGCTAGGAACCCTAACGTTGAGTTATCACTATCCTATCTGCCATAGGGTCTTACTAAAAAGGGTTTTTATGTAAATTTCTTTCCATCTGCTTGGATGCTGGATAGCCGCAGTTTATGGATGCACCTTAAGCAATAAAGTCCAAATTAGGTTTAGCTTAATTCATTACTTGTATCTGGGTTACGCATCTGAGGTCACTCTGATGTCGCTCTGATGTCGCTGTGATGAAAATAAAAGAAAGACACTGGCTCATTCACTATACCAGGCATTTTTGGTACCTTTCTGCTTCCCTTTTCATTACTTGATGCAGCCGGAAAACCGATGCTATCAAGATTAGCAAACAACTTTTGAATGGAAGCAGCGCACCAGTTTGAGAAAAGAAAAAACCTGCTAAATTCAAATGTCATAAAATCTACTTTGAGGAAGGGCGCAGGTTTTGAATTCGTATGTAGAAGATCGGGGTTTGCACGCACACGGTATCTTAGGGACTTGCTAAAAAACAAATGGTCTCCCTTTTTTCTTTAGTTTTTTGTGATTTACGGAATACGCTGGATGTGAAAGCTGTGCTAAGCAAAATAACATAATCGCACTGTTTACCGTCTTTGGATGTCTCGGTCACCTTCTGCTAACCTAGTGGCAGCTAGAACGGAACTGTCATTATCTGTCGTTTTGTTTTTACATTCTTCATCTTCTTACTTAGAGTACAGATCATCGGATCAATTTGCGTTATATTTGTGCGCAATGTTTTCAAAACAGGTTGTCAAAACATCGCAAACGGGAGATTCAGCTGGGTTCCAGGTGAGTCTCTCGCACAAACCAAATTGGTATGCAAATGAGTGTATTTCTCGAAGAAGGTTGTCAATACATTCGACTGTATAGTCGGCACAGTGGATGAAGGCCATTCTAGTAGTCACCACAAAAAGTCCATCTGGAAGTACTTTAAAAAAACCTGTTGACAAAACACTATGCCCTGCTGCAGTGAAAGTGAAATTCCAGCAATTGATTTGAAGCTGACGTTATCAGGGATATTAGCAGTTTGAAAATTGGCAGAAATGTGAAGAATTGCGTTGAATAGCTGAAATGTACTCTCACTGACATATGAATAGACTCGCTCGGATGTTAATCTTAACAAATAAATTACTCGAAATGGATAATTCTGGTGTTGCGATAAGAAGTGAAACGTAATAACTCCGCATCCTTGAAGTATTTCGTTTGAAAAAGATTTGATGATTATAATAGCTATTCGATAATACGCCTACATTTCGGTTTATTTGCCCTAGTGTTATACGAATCGTTTGCTACTTTTAGGCGGTGGTGCTCTTGGCCAGGGCGTTGTCTCTCTAAACTGTTGTAGAGTGCTTACCAATGGTAAGGTCGGCTAAATGCTCCCTCGGAACCAGTGTCAGGCCAATAAATCCGGTTTTACTACACAACGTCGGAAATGAGGCTATCTGCCGCCATTTGTGGAAGTAACTTCCCGATTTGGTTGTATATCAAACTTGAGTAAACGAAAGACTATGCATCAGCACGAACACGAGATTCACTGTCCGGATGTCCTGAATAATATATCACTCAGGTAGCATGACTACACACAGTACAATGTTCGTCTACCCCTTGGCCAGACAGAATGACACGGATGCCGAATTATTCAGGGAAAAACTGTCCATTATGTAGGTGCGTGTCTTTGGTTGAAGCTTACACAATATCTAAGGCTGCGAACAGGTTTACACGGTAAGGAGGCAGCGGAGCATGCTAAAAGTACGATTTTCGTTGACTGACATTCAGGAGTAGTGTTCACTAAGTCAACCACTTGGAATGGAGGGTAAGAGCGATCGGTAGTGTTTGATTGTCCAAAACTCTCAAAAGAACATTATTTTTTGACCATCTGCGCACCTTAAGGTAGGCGCAATATGTCATCCTCTACAGCTTTGTGAAATGAGAAAAGAATTGGTTTTGAAAAAAACTAATCACAACTATTTTGCTTGGTGGACACATAGGTGAATAACTATTTGGGTACGATCAAACGCAGTGTACGCTTCATGCATACGTATTTCGTCAAATCATTTCAACATACGGGAAGGTCATTATGCTTAAGCCAAAGCGAACTTTTTGTTTGCACCAAGGTCGCTTAATTGCTAACTGCCACATTATAAACTCAGGTTGTTAGATGCGATACAAACGTTTTTCAGTGACGCTGGCGCTGGTTTACATTGGAGCCATAATAACTGTTAAACTGCGGGATCTGATCTAACTCTGGTGTTAACAAGAGAGAATAATTTCGCAAATCTGAGGACACATTGTTTTCATTTGGGGATTTACCCACAAATTATTTCATCATCTGGCGAAGCTGATGGGCAGACATGTGGTTCCGATGCAAACAATTCGTAACTATCAATCAGGTTGTCAAGATTCCACCTTTCTTTATAAAAGCTTCATAAATCTCAATATGATAATACGGCTTGAAATTTACAGGCCAGAAGCAGTCTCACTGGAACTAAGAAAGAGCAGTTAACTACTTCCGGAGTTTTGCTGTCTAGAATGCTTTCGAAAGTTTTATTTGGAAGAACAGCAGAGGTTTAAAAAGTGACGAAAAATGCTCAAGAGCAGTAGTTATGCTCAGGAGGTATAAGGCGATAAAATTACTGGGAAATACGACGGGAAATTTCGTTCCTTATGATTTATACTTCCACTTAGGACATCACTACTAATGACTGCAATGGTGGTGCGCACATCCTTAGTCTGCGTCACCGAGTACCTGCAATCGAATCTAATAACGATTTACCAAACTCGGCGTTTGTTCAGCACTATAGTTCGTTGCTCAATGTGCTAATAAATGAATGTTGCATTCGACCTGTGTTTTCTGAACACCGGTTAAATTGAACCCTGTGAAATTTTAAGGCTCATGCCCTTAGGGTATTATTTGGTGATTCTTGCCACCGGAAATCGATAGATTTCGGAAAAATGCATCTGTTTATCATTTCAAACAAAACTTAAGGGCACTGAACTGGTGTGGCTCGGTGGGAGCAAAACTCTTCGGGCTCTGTGGAGATGAGTTCGTCCAATACTATTGCTCACCGCTTGTTTGGCCAGTGGGAATTCGCGAATAATTTTGATGGAAATAAGCCTACTAATTTCACATTTGCATCGCATGAGGTGAATCGCTTGAGCGAAATGTGAGTTTTTGTTTCAATTGTCAAGTAGAGTTTCCACGCAGTTTGAGATCCGAGTGTTCCATATGTTTCGGCAAATAAGTAATAGTTGTTCAATACACACGTGACTGCGAGGTTAACAAAAGGGTTTAATGATTACAGAATGAAAAGTACATGTAATACTTTTGAAAACATATCGCCTACGATTAATAAGTTGGGGATAGCTCTGTAACGTATTAAGCCTTAATATTGCGATTGCACCAACTTCCATTAATGTTTTATTTGTCAATCTTATTGTCATCTTCCGAGATAAAAGAAATTGCGAGTAGTTTTCCTGGAAATTTCATCGAAACGTTTGTATTCGGGACGTAAATACGTTAGATGGAAGACCGTAGCACTGGCTGTATATTTTGTAGCCTTCTGACAAGACTCGTACGGTACATAGATGCAGGTCCACCGACTTTTCATGGCACAGGAAGGTGACACATGCAAGCCTGTTCCGTTGTTGTACCAAGCCAAATGTGCTACTGGCAACCTGATGTTAACAAGCTTCCACTGTAAAGCCACACGGATAGCACAAATATCCCGTTCGCTTTAAAGTTGTCTAGTATTGTAGACAAACTAGATGTCACGAGGAACAGAAATAAGAAGCATCGTTTGCTGTGAGCAAAAAACGCTCCTATGATCACATATAACAGTCTAGGATTCTGAATCCTGTAAATGTGTAGAATAAGATTCATACCAATCCACAAAAACGTCCCTTTGCTTAGACGCTTATTTTATGATCCAGTTTCACCTGTCTCCGAAACATGTAGTTTTCAGTTGGCACACTGTAGACAGAACACTTATCGTAGTGACGACGCCAGAAACGTACGTTCAGACAGTTGATCTAAGTGGTTCGCAAGTAGGATGTTAGCTTAAACTTTCTTTAGTAAAGTGTTTCAACATTAGAACATTCATTCACGTATAGAAGAAGTTCGCCCTCCAGGAGGTGCTTTCAGAGGACTACTGTGTCACTCTTCACATAGGAAACAAAGCAGTTACACGCTTTAAGCGAAATCGTCTACTGCGCGCACTCAACGTTCCTAAAACTCCCACAACAGAGAATACTTGCTTTTCTCAGCTCATAGTCTCTTTGTACAAAACCTTTAGAAACTAAGATGACGTTTGCATTATTTTTTTTCTCCCATCCTCTATTCTCCTGGCGACAAAATTACTAGAATATTTAGGCTTGAATATAATTTTATCGCGGCTTCACAGTAAATAGTTCACTCAAAAATAATAATAATCCGTTCTGCCTACATAAGCCAAGCCCAATGCTTCTGATTCCTAAATTTATTACTCACATTGTGTCAGTGTTCCTATCGAAAACAAATTTGATAGATGAATGCAAGCTCAGGTCTTCCAACATTCGGAGTCTGAACGTTATTCTAATTTAATTTTTGCATCAACCATAAATGTGAATTCAGAAAACGGACATTCTGTCATGGCGAAAGATGGACATTGTTTAATTGACTGTCCCATCCAGTGACGTTCTAAACGCAGAGTAATTTAAGTTGCGCTCACTAAGGGAGAGAAACTAGGCGACCTTATCTATCCTGATGAGTCTGCATTTTTGAGAAAGCTGGCGAAATTTTTGTCAAATGACAAACTAAGGAAAATTGTGTCAATATTTACCTGAGAATTTGCACAGGTGTTCAAATTCTGCTAATCGGATGGACGTTGCCGGTGTTTCGTTGCCTCGAGGGCATCTCCATCTTTTACGCGCGATAGGAATCTGCAAAATGACTGGCTACTGTTATAAATTAAAAACCCGTTTTTAAATGTTCTGGTTGAGTTATTAAAAATATTAGTATCGTGTAAATCCCTAAGTGACTATTCTACTTTATTTGGTCGCTCACATTTGAGAACCATACATTAATTCAGGTTTGAAACAAGAGTGGTCATTGATTAAAAAGATGGTTCTTTTTATTATTTCGTGCTTGGTTAAGATAAACGATGAACATGAGCTTATTTTTAGTTGATTCAACGACACATCTAGGACATTTCGACAGATAGCGTTGTAATACAACTTTAAAGCTGAGGTGAAAACTCTTTGGTCAATCTGAAATAGCAAATATTTTATCCAGGCTTGTCAAAACATTGTAATAAACACACTATCGCATTGATAACATTGTACAAATCTGGAAAGTTAATGATGGTGCAAACTGACCGTTTTTATCTGGAGCCAGACTCCTGACATGGAAATGGCACCGAGTAGTTTACTGAGAATAACTAATTTCCCCTTAGCCGCTATTTAGTTTAGGAGATATACAGACAGATATCAAATAATTGTCCAGTATCCTGCATTTCTGACCTCAATATAACCTACTGTTTGCTACAAACAGCGCGCAAACAGCCCTTGCCTCCTGATCAACACTCAGTTGCACACAGGACTTCCGTTGCCGAGTAAACACTCAGTGGGCCAGCGAAGGGGTTATTTTATTCGCAACATGATAAGAAGTTGCAAATAGGACTATAAGATAATCGGTCAGAAAAAACTAATGAGTCTGTACAGCAGCCATTCAGGAAAGCAAGGAAGTGAGCCTCTGATACTTAGTAGGGAAAATGTATATGTGCAGTTGTCAGCGGGAGCCATTAAAAGTGCAGGGACGACTTGACAAAATAAAAAACTACTAACACTAATGGATGAAACACCACTTTTAGCAGCTTCTTCAGCTGTTCGACGCCTCTAAACGCAAAGAAGCCTATGCATCTAGCTGTTTTAACTCCTCCATTGCTTAGCCCATTCCACTGTGCCTGCGTCTTAATGGCCCTATTTTCTTTGAAAGGGTCGTATTTCCAGGATTTAAATAATTTACATAATTAAACTCCCCATTATCTGTGCCAAGGGTGTCTTATTGTTTCAACCGACTTCGTAAAGAAGTACCGATATGTTGATGTCTCTTCAGGCTATGGACCCATGACTGCAACTAAAATTTAAATCAGGATCCTATATGGGCTTTACGCAGGGGCAAGACTAGTTGAGGTATTTGGGAGGTATCTGAGTGTCTCCTTTCGTACAGTATGGACAACAAATGATGTTGAGCGGAGAACAGAAATTCAGTTGCTAGTTGGATCCTCGGTTCGTTAACGTCGGGCTGGGTACGTGGGTAGCATGCTCAGGTGAGGAGTATTGCGAGTCTGAGTTATCGACAGATATCCAGTGGAATCATTCAAGGGACAGTCCGGGTGTAAAACTCATCAAGGTCGTGGGGAGCAGTCCTGGGTTGAGGGTTGACAATTAGATTCCCATCGTCCGCGAACATATAGCAGAAATTGTCACTGCCTTCTACTAAACTGTTTGCATGTATCAGAAACTAGAGAGGCTGTATGACCACTGACTATTTCGATTCTCTCCACCTGATGTTAACCATTGAAATCTTTCAAGTTTTCTAGCATAAGCGTTTAATTGACTGCAATAAAGGCTATTTCAAAGAAATCTAAATAGCACACCTTAAATCTCTTTTGGTATGTTTACCCTAAGTGTTATTTCGTCAAGAAGCCAGAAGAGATCTAAAAAGCCATAAGCAACAACATCTTTAAACTTTGCTCTGCAAGTACCTACCCCATAAACTGATGTTCTTGGAGTAATGTCCCCGAAATGCCTATTCCAAAAATACATAAACATGATTTTTATGTTATATGAACACAAAACAGTCTAAAAATTAACTGAATATGAGTTACCGTTTGATATTCAATATGTAATAAGCCAATATACTTGAGCAAGTTTGTTTAACATGTGAAGAAGGGTTATTAGGCGTACTTGAACAAATCAATTACGGTCAGAGTCAATGCAAATCGGAACAAAACTGTCTGCTTAGGCAAATAGCACATGACACCTATTCGATTTGTTGGTAAATTTGCAACACTTCAAGGAAAAAGAATTTTTCCCGTCCTTTGAAATATACTCTTTATTAAGCTTCAAAACACCTAAAGAAAGAACTATTGTTTCAAACAAATTTTGTCCCCAGACTGTGTTTATCTAATAGAGAATTCAGTACAAAACTTTCGAAAGCGAACTAACTAGATACACAAACATGCGCTTAATACCGCGTGTGATTCCCTCTCGATGAATAACATCCCCTCACGGGGATTGTCTAAATAGTCATGCCCCTTTTGTGTAGTCGCAGTTTATTTTGCACCTTACTATGCCTTCGCAACAGACAACTTCATTCAGCTACCAATTTTAAACCAAGATTGTGGTGATTGTGTACCGCCCAACACATTTCGCTACTGCGAGTCCCGAAAACTGGCATACGGAGACGATTAACATTGGAAAGTTATTTGCCGAATTCTTGGTGACATTGGCAAATTCTGAGACATACGATTGCCTAGGAAGCAGAATCACGGCACAGTCTTTAATAGTTTATGTTTGTATCTGACATTTAAAATGTTTCTGTTTAGGGTTGAGCCCCTTGTGCACCATCACACTTATTTCGGTTTTCGTAACATCCACATATCAAGTGTAGCCAGAATACATTGTGATAAATTGGGTTTTGTCTTGTAATGAATGAGTTTCTCTTTCCTTTTTAGTGCATTCTTTCAGTCACTGTGCTGCTCTACACAACGTCAAAATTACACTTTAAAAGTTGTTCTTCTCTAGAACCGACAGAGCCATGTACAACTGAATGGTAGATGCTTTCATATATAAGGTGAAACGAATGTAGAAGTGCAGATCTGACATTGGCCTTGTATGTTTACTAATGTTTGCGCTTAACCTGCATACCACTTCCTAAAGGAAAGTACCGGATGATCTGGCCTAGCGAATCGACGGCGAAATATCAGTTGGCAAGGTATGGGTAGGATTATAAATGACTGCATCCGCTTGCCCTTTGGAGGGAACATGGCTTCCAGACATGTAGTCCGTCGTGTAACCACTGAATTGAAAAGTCCGCTCAAGGCAGTTCACTTAAATATGCAACCCAGCTGTTACACACTGTTCAACACCAAACTCAGATAAATCTTCAGTGGTTACTCATTCATTTGTTTATCGCCGTTCATCAAATTATGTGGGTTCAGGAGCAGGTACCTATATGACCGAGCTCCCAAGAACTAAACTAGCCACGTGTGTGACAGGTACGATCATAACCCACCTAATCGGTAGCATCCACTAGATCCACCCGACAGAATCGTTCACAGTGATTTATCAGACACCAGTGAGTCTTTCTAAAGACATGCGCCAAAAACTATCGCAAACCGAAGAGTCGAGTGATATTCGGTTGTTTTCTTCTCTCTGTGTCATCAAGAAAACGACTGAAAATTCACCACGTATTCTCATTTTTGCACCAATGTGGTTTTAATCGATCTAACCCTGGCTTCTCGACTTCTCATATCCAGGATTAGGTAACCTGACCGTACTTCAGACTTTCTTCGGATGGCATAGCAGCTATACATAGAATGGGTGCAACATCTGAACGACAAATCAGCAATCAAAAATTTTGCCAAGAAGCGATCATCGTTACTTAGACTGATTAAGTCGCACAATAGGATATACACAGTGCGGTTCAGGGGATGAAAATGTGTCTTCGAGATTGTTTGGTCTGCCTTCGGATAAGTAGAAATTCAACCCATATGTATTGCTATGCTGCGTGTGTCGGCATCGAAAATCCTATATCCAATTTATTCACTTTATTTCCGTAATTTCAGTGAGGATTTCATTCCAACAGTTTCCGTCAGTCAGTGCTGAAGAACCCAGTTCGGCCCCTGTGGAATGCATAAGTTGGTTATTGCTTTAGCAGCGTCATTATCCTTGTTCGTATTGCCAAAAAAGTCTTCAAATAGAATTTATTCTCTTTTCTGCACATTGATTTTATTATCCTCCACATATCAAAATACCACCGAGTATAAGGAAGTGGTATCCTAATTAGCTGGATGTATGTATACACTGTAGGAGTTAACCTAGGCAGACTTATGTTCTCTGTGAACATAAGTTTACGAGTCTTGCTGAACTTTATTAAGAGGTGTTGCAGCAGGCGTTGCCATAAGTCCACTGTTCGGATTCGTAGATGACTGGGCTTCATTTTCTCACAAGTTTGACTTTTTACCTGAGGAGTGCATAGTTGACTAGCGTCCGTTACGCCGGAAGATTGCCGCGATGGATAACGGGGGTAAAAATAAGGGTTTCTTTTCACCTAAAACAAAGGTTGCTTTCCTCAGTCGTAGGTTGTACGGAACTCTCTGAGTAACGCTAACACAGATCAGAAAGTGTTGTTTGAATGCCCTTTACATTTTAACTAAAAAATTCAGGTATCAAACAATCGATCTGCCCTAATAAAGCGCTAACAATCGGTCAGCATAGACTTCAACGAACGCTGTTAAACGTGCTTGGCACCAGCCAGTAAGAAATTAATCGCGTAAGTTCTCCGCTATCTCTGGAATCAGTGGCTGTTCAGTAGACTTAGACATCTCAGCGAATGGAACTTAACGGTGTTACACAGTCGTCCAATGAATCATAAAAATGGCCACACTGACTGGACAAGACTCTGGCCGTAGCTCAAAAAGATGTTAGATTTCCATATTTTCCTCTCTCAAACGGGTTAAGATTAAACGCGTCAAGATTGTATATGGGAACTGAACAACCTAGTTGCCATCGCCATGAATCCCCAATTAAGAAAAGTCCGTCTACGCCACTTCCAGTTGAGCTGTACTAGGTCGAATCCCTTATACATGATGCCCAGCGCGGTACAGAACATGACAACAAAAACATTCCACAGTTGACCAAGGGTCTGTCCGTAACTGTTGGCAAACCGAACCGGCTAAACCGTCCGCTGTTTACGCTGTCACCCGCACAAAATTCGGAAAGAGACAAAGCGTAATGGTCAGTTTTTCCTTTTATTGTTACACAGAATGCCGAGCACCTAGTTCTGGACGAGAGTTGGTCATGACCAGCTGAGTTCCGAAATTTTGTTAAACAAGGCCTATCCACCAAGCAGTTGACAGTTTATATCCACTATATATATATGGTGCAGTTAGTTTGCAGTGCTAGATCATTTTTATTGGAATGTCAATTCTGGTATGGCTGTAGCTAGCTGTGCAACTACTCACGAGTAATTGACCCCATTAGTTTTAGGAATCAATCATCCCCTGTTATCGTTATCATTTGCATGTTCAATGTAACACACTTCCAGACCAAGGTTGTCATTTAAGTGAAATGCGCAGAGAAGGAGCCATACGATGTAGCATGTGTTCAGTTTGTTACTATCAGCAGGCTTACCTCTTCGTCCAACACAGGTAACCCACTAAATGAGCTCTTCTTGGACTTACTTAGTATCATGTTGATTGAAATCTGTCAAAAACTAATTCAATACTTCTTTCAGTTCTGTCTTTTTCGAACTCCCGCTTGCAGTGGGTAACTAGTATTTCAAAATGCATCCCAGCTTTTATTCCAGTCAATCTCAGTAGCTTTTAGGCGAGGAACGCTTTATCTAACCCGGTGCGAAAAATATATTTGCACTTGCTCTTTGTTGACCAGACTAGTTACGCAATTTCATCCTTCGAGTGTTTGCGTTCATACTAAACGTTTTAGTACCCATGTACTCCTGACTAGTGTGTAATCCTGTCAAGTTTAACAAATTACCTGTTGTAACGATCGGCGCATTTCTCAACTTTCTCTGTTTTGATGATGGCATTCACCCAAATGATGGCACCTCGTTGCGTGACAGCGTTGAATTCGAACCGGAAGTGATGTCCGAGGGACTTTTGCTACTACACTTCTGGGCTAAAGTAAATGGAGTAAACTGGACATCATTGCAAACAGTTGTTTTGTGTGTAACTGAAAAAATGCTGGCAGTCGGGCTTGTAGAGTGGGATTACGCTTCCTATGACTAGTGTTACAATCAATAACCCAGCAATAAATACGACCTTCTTTTTCTCTTCCCCTTACGGCTCAAACAACAAGAATTTACGTTTGTCAAGGCAAATTATCGTCAGCTAGGCTGGACATCAGGTTCCATGCAAAGTAACCATAAATCATCGGACAGTTTACTGTCGGACAATGTTGTATTGTTTTCGTTGTACAGGTGACTGAAGCACATAGAAGCAAAACAAGTGAACTAAACCTTGGTCTCGTCTGGGTATTCAAGTCTATGCAAAAATTATTTCGCTACGTTTACAAAACAAGATACATGTGTGGAAGCCGCAACGAGTTAGAAGCAATGCAAAGAATGAACCAGTTTCGGCTACACTGACAACACTGACTTCATAGTATATGCCTGTGTTCTCGTATGAATGGCTGGCAGCTGAATCGGGTTTGCCAGACCGTAATCAAACCCTTAACTGCTTGCATATGGGTAGAAAGAAGCAGCTGGTATGTGCAAAACAGAAAGTGGGGTTGCGCGCAAGACATTGACACCGATGCGAACCCGGGACAATAATACCGACAGACGAACGTGCAGAGGTCTGTTGTGAACAATCAACCTAGCTAAACTTGATGACATAACAATAGGCACCGGTATTAGTTACATGTTTATCATCGAGAGACCAACGTCATCCGTCAATTCCCTTAGGTGCGTGACACGGCGCATCCCCCAGCATTGCACCATGCAAGTATTAACCGGAACCGCCCGCCAACACACTGTCAAGATGGTAATGGATAATTTGGCGGTACTCCATTAGTCCTGTGGTTGATGACGTTGTCACCTTTTGGGCGGATAGTCTTCAGCAAATGGAGAGAATTTACAAACTGAGTATTACATATATCCACATACCAACATACCCCCTTACATGGTGAAATGATAATATCTCATCGACGGACATAACGAATATATTTAACATTCCATTTGTTTGAAAATCAATAGAGGCACCAGTACTGAGAGCTGAACCGAAACAGTAGGGAAGTATCGCATTCTAAAATTTGGCCAAAGCATAGCCGAGCACAATACTATGACAGTCACCAGCCATGGAGACAGTACAGAGGACTAAGCTGTGCACACAAAAGCATGAAATAAAAGTAAACGATGTCCACAAGATATTTTCTGAACTCTTCTGGCAAAGTCTCAAGTAATTTTTGTCCACCTTTAGAATGTTCACGTCAATTCCGAACCATAAAATGCTGCTAAGACTATTCTTTGCACACGATTTTCTGTTAGCTCGTTAACATTTATGAGGATAGCAGTTAGATGCAGAGGTTGTAATACGTTCTACCTCGACATAGTGCTCTGAATCATGCATCCTAATCATGTTTGCCGAAAATACAGAACATTTCCATTGTTTATTCATCTGTTGAAGATGTACCAAGACAGTTGCAATTTTGTGAGTGTCCCTTCTTGTAAATCTCTGTTTGTGTTAATGTAAATGTAATAATTCTATTGATAATCATTTATATTGACAATAATACTTGTAACTAACTTGATCATGTCGACTCTGCTGCTACTGACAATGACAATGATGATAACAATGGTGACGTCAGTATTGATTACGACAGTGACGCTGACTGCGGTGGCGATTGTCTTGATGTCGATACTGATGCTGACTAGGCATTTAATTGGTCCAACACTCTTGGATCTAGAGTTGTTATTTTTAAACGAACTGTTCCTACCGTTTTTGAACGTCGGCATAATGCACCTTTAATTAATACAAACGCCGTTACGGATCATCAATAAGCACGATGATTTCCATGGAAATTAGGTCAACACCAAGTCATTCAAATTGAGCATGTACGGATATGAGTTGTGTTCAGCTATATGCTATCCAAATACAAATGGGTAAACGGGGTAAAAGAGCCGACATAACCGAGTTACACTATCAGTTCTCTTTCTGTTTTTTGCCCCTAACCAGGTCGCTAATTATCCCATGCGAAGAAAATAAGCCTGTGAAACTTTGCAATTTGTTCTGGACTGAGATTGATTCATTGCTGCACAAAATACACTCTGGATTGTTGTTTCACCAGGATACTTGCTATACAGCCCAGATGATATAATGAATTTTTATTTTGTTTTAGGGATTCAACATTAAGTTTAGTTGGAATCTTGTCATAGAATTTAATGTAATTGGGACGATGCGACGGCACGTTAATCTTTCTTTGGAACTATGTAAACTATTCTGCGCTAGTTGCATTACTGGGCCATCTCACGCAACAAACGTTTACACGTTAATCGATCACGGTTACGTTATGTCTAGCCAAGTTGTGAATGAGGACAACGCGGATCGAAACGGTTCTCATTAGCATAATTTTTCCCCGAGGAACATACGCTGAACTGTCCGTGAAATATAGTATTTACGACTTTGCAAAGCGGAATTCATCGTCTTACTGCCTAAATGCTTTTCAGTCAACGCCATATCAGTTCGAAAAAAAGCGTCTGTGGATGTATCCGAATATTTCATACTCGTAATCAACGTGATTATTTCACTAAATTCTGTAGTTACCACCTGCTAATTAGTCCAGATTTTCTTACTGAAAAAGTACTAGAGGACAAAGCGTTTAATGTCAAACGGATTGATAAAGTATCCCAAAAATATACTGATCATTCCAAGTTCTGCGAAACTCAGGACGGATTTGTATCATCTTAAAAACCAGAAAGACTTTCAGTCATAAACTTATCTTGCCTCCACTAAGAGATCGATTGCAGCCGAACAGATGTCGAACCAAGTCAAGATCTACTATACAGTTAAGGTTGCAGTGGTTGTTAGTATTTCTCTCTATTGCATAGGAGTCGAGTGAAAACACCCCTATGTTTCAATGGACCGTTATCCAGCAATTGGAGTCAGTCTACGCTCAAAAAGCCAAGGAACACCGTACGATTGTTTCCTCTTTGTGGGATGTCACTGACAGCGCACACCTAGTAAATTCCGTCCGGGATTAAAAGCCGAAACTTGTTGATTGCTATCTAAGCACTGCGGCCAAGGATGATCAATTAGCAGGTGGTTACTTTGCAAATGGGTAGGATAAATCTCCACTTTCCTTCAATCATACTTTCTACGTTACGTAGTCCGATGTTAGCTGGCACTTCATATGGTTTATCCTAAGAATAAAGGCTTGCGCGGCTTCTGGGATTGGTACGTTCAATTGAAAATTGCACGTTAATTGTATAGACTGTGAGGGGATTCGAAAGTTTAGTTGCTAGTCTCTGGATACTTTGAGGCACGGATCACCAAACAACCAGCAACAAGCTGGTTGTGGTCCTCCTTATGCTGAATGTGCAAACCCAATGCCAAATGATGATCGTTGGTGGATAATCGTCATTAAATTGAGTTGGGTTTCAGAAGTAGAGAATTTTATATAATTTAGATTGAACTTACCAATTTAGCTCCAGAAGAAGATGACCAGTTCTAACAGTACCAGTGTTCGTCCTAATTTTTTAAGTCTATCATTTTTACCGCGCTCCTCTACGGCGCTGCTCTTTGAAAGATTTTTCAAGATATTAACAGTTCACGAAATGTGGGAGACCATCTGTGACAATTTGGTAGAAACCTTCAGTATGGGCATGAACGTGTTTGCATTTTCGGTATGTCGCAAATGTGGAAATAAAAATCGTTCTCACTGATAGCATTTAGGTCTGATTCGAAATGGTGGATAGATGCACGACTTACAAAATCCTAGTCAAAAGGTACCGCTTCTGTATTCTGCCACACGTTATGTATGAAAAAAACCACCATCCTTAACCCGTTTGAATAATTTTTCACAGATTTTTATCGATTATTTTTGCAGGTGTTCATTACATTTCTGTTTCGTTATTATTTACATAGAGTCAGAAACGGAACCCGTTGGTAAAATCGGCAAAACAAAGTAAACGTCTCGATAGCGTTAAACAACTATCGTTTATTAAAATTTTCAGACCGTACTTTCAACTGTTTTTAAAAGGTGTGATTTCTTCACATGTTTATACTGAGGTAATGTGTGTTTGCGTGTGGTGTTGAAATCGCCGGCTGGTCTTATTATTTAGTTGTAGACCTCTATTAGGTGACTAGGTAAATCGCAAACGAATCGCATTTTATCGCGGTTGTACAACAAGAGCATTTCTAAGCTTTTAGTGGAGCTTAAGACGATCCTCAAAAGCTTATCCGACTTTATGGGCGTGCAAGCAAATCAAACTTACTTTTTGAGAACCTCAGAGGGCCGCAACTCGGAATTTTCTTTCGACGGCATGGAAATATAGTCCCATCCACCGATATGTATGTAGCTACGTATTCCAATTAGTTGGACGATGGTGTTACTTTACTAAGCCAAACAATCTCAACAATAATGGAATTTTCCACCTTCTGATTGGTGCTAGGAAACAAAAATTGTCCAATCAACGGCTAGCAACATACCACCGTGATTGGGCACACGTACCGGATATGAACAACACGTAATATGGCGTTGGTGACCACGAGGCTGACAGTCTGAATTAAACCACACTAGTGACCCTTTAAATGACTTAGGATGAGTTACACTATCGATATGTCATGGTTAAGTCAGAGTTACCTAAGCTATGGGATAACAAGTTACGCGAAATTACCTTTAGGTATGCCATTTTCAACTGCAAAAGAGGTCTGGTTGTTTTATAAGCAAATTTAAAAATTTTTGTGCTTCAAAATTCATCGGATTTACACCCCTTGGAGCTTTCACATGTGTTTTTGGGCTATGCTAGTTTTCATGTTGACGAAATGTAACCGCATGCATGCCTTACCTCTGCCGTATATCGTGGGTGATGCCTTTGAACTTGAAAGCGGTCTGCAAATTTTATTTGTAATATGTTGCCTAGGTTTTCTCAGTGATAATCTTTGCGATTCCACATCTAACAAGATAAGTTATACTGGTTCTTTTTCAACTCGGAAGCGGGGAAAATTCTGCGCACTTATATTCAGTGGTGTTTATTGGCTGTACAATCAACATCTCCTTCACTATAAAAGGATGATTTCATTTACAAGCTTATTCGTGATTTTTCCTGACGCACTTCCTACTCGTGCACGGTCAAGGTGGCTGAAGATAAGCTTAAATTTTTTTTCTAGTTTTTGAGAATCTACACTGCCCTGCTTAGCTTGCCACTCCGATTAGCGCCATAGAGCACCAAGAGGTGTAGTTGGAAACAACAGTGATGGTTTACCCAAACGGCCTAATAAGGGGTGCATTTCCCATGGTTACTCACCGAGTTCGAATCAGTTTTCATTCAGATTTAGTCGGTACAATGCAGACATCTCACAATGAGCTCGTTTTATGTCAGAAAAGGCGTCCGCCCTCCCACGTAGCGCCTGTGCACTAACAAGAGCTTAGTTTAAGGAGAAAACAAGTTACCCATACAGAGGTGGGTCCGGTGGTGGTTACTGCGATTCCAGGAGGAGATAAACAGCTCCGTCAAATGAGAGCTGCGCCGTTTCACGTGATGCGCCAGTAAAGGTTGGTTTCGAGAATGTTTTACGGATAACGTTGCACCAGAACGCATACCAGCAAGCGTGGAGATTTTTAATGTTATGCAGGAACAGATGAAACCTGAGTAAGGTCAGGTTCATTCAGAGGCAGTGGTTGTGATCTGTATCATATTTATATAGAGACACCAACTTACTTTATAGGAATTGAAGTATGTTCCAGAAAATTCACCTCATAAAGGATTGCGGAGCAGGAAGAGCTTGTCCCTCTTAGAGAGGGCTATATACTCATTCTTGTATTACAACCAATTCTGGAGAGGTTTGTATCAGTTTTCGTTAGGTTCACGAAAGTGATATGCATATACAAAAGAAACAATGTGGACCCAAAACATTTCGTATGCTGCGATAGAGTTAAGCGTATTCTATGGTTTGAAAGAGTCCAACTTGGGTAACCCCTTCTGTTCTACAAGCTTATTAGGAAGAGATGGCAGCAAGAAATCACAACCATGCACTTGTTCTTTGTGAATACATTAACTTTATAGCTTTCTGCTGCTCATTTTTAACGCGGGCTTTGGGATGTAGCTTTTTGTATACCATTTACTTTCAGGAGCTGGTGGAATTCATCGGTGTTTCTCCTAACCGTCTTCTGTCTTTGTTCTTGCATATGTACTCGACGAATATCATCCAGTGTTTATGAGTTAATAAACGTGAGGTTGAATAGTGAATTTGGCCGGCCAGTTTGCGTTCATGTGTTTTACTCGCATTTTAACACAGCAATTTTGCCGCACCCACTAGATTGCAGTATTTAAAGAGCGGGCGTTTTTTTCCTTCACCCAATGTCCTTCTTGTTTTTATTGAAGACCTTTCAAAATATGTTTGCTTGTTTGTCGGGGGTGCGATTTAATCCTGCCTTAGGGTTTTTGCAACCATTTCGGTGACGCCGTGGACATATAAATGCATAAATTTCTTACGTTTTGGCTACAAATTCGGAACCACTTCTTTCAAGATGAAACGAGCTTATACATGGGTTTGGTCTCCGGAAGAGAGTAGACGTCTTGTGAAGCCAAATACTAGAATAGTATCACACTACTTATCAGTCTGATGGGGAAGTATTTGACAGTTAACTACCGGTTTCAACTTTCTTGAGACAACCTGCAGATATAGTCCTTGGATGTTCAGGGGATATTAGATTGCGTCTTCTTATAAAACCAAGTCAACTTGAGAATGAGTGTATAACTTTTTCAGAACAATACTATATCAAGCCTGTCACAAAATATAAAGAGATCACTATACGTTCAAAGTAGAACATCTTTGATGTGTATTGAAAATTAAAAGACAATAAAAAGATCTTGATTGTTTTTTTCGATTATTTTTTCGTCTTCACTGGAAACCGTAGGTGGATTGCTTCTGTTCTGCACATCTACAAATATATGCTAACTGTCCATAACAAACTACTGGAAAAACTAAGAAGAAGGCGCTCTGTCTATCACAGCTGATCTCTTTAACAAGCTTAGTTCAAGCTTTTCAATTCAACAGGATGTTTTTCGAGGGGAAATCAACTTTTGGGGATGTTCTTATCTCTTTTCCATGTGCTTGATAGTTTGCGCGCCTAACACGCTGCTCAACTCAGCAACCATCTTTTACTCAACCAGGGCTAACAATATTATCTCCATACGTTTCCCCTAGTTAAGGAACAAGTTGTTACCTTTAAAATCACAAGATTATCCATTCAATCATTCGTGTTTTCAACAACAGAGATTTGCCTCACCTGACCATCTATATCCCATGGGTGTTGAGATTTCATGCACACCAAGTATGTGAGAACTTATCAACTAGGTTTAAACCTGACACCCTTTAGAGACTGAACATAAGGAGTGTGTGTGTTCACCACTTATACATTTAGAGCCTTAAACGATTCAGCTACTCGCTGGAATCAGTCGATGTTATCTAGATTCAGCTGTGTGACATAAAGGGTGGGGCGTAATGGGATTCCACTCAATGCCTAATTTATTCGCCCAAACCTGTTAGGCTCCACTTTGGCCTGAAAAAACAACAATCATTTGATTGAAAAATGTTGTGTTAACCATGTTGGGTCTAGTTCAGACTTTTTCAGTTCCATACACCTGACTGGGTAGTTTCATACGTTAGCTTAGTCGAGTTAATTTCGTTTACGGTTTTTACCAGTGAATAAATTCTGTTTCTAGTGGAAGAATCATTGCAATCTGTTTGGTTTCTGATAATATTTGTTAAGTTCCTAAAATGTTACTGTGATTTTTGTCGCATAGGCCTACATTATTCACTCTTTACTGTGGTTGTTGTTCAAAAATGACGGAATTCTCCCGACTGGTCTTCGTGGTGTTTGGTCGAATAACGCGATGATTAAGAAATGCTCACAGATCGAAGGTACCGTACTTGAACGCAAAATGGCTTTAGGCGTGAAACTATCGCTGTTGTGAAAATAGCCCTGGATGCAGCCTTCTGCAGTGTGTATCTTCCGGCTGTGCTGCTAAAAGTCCCATAATTGGCTTCCTAACGCCGGTTCATAGTTCAGCTTACACTAGCTGCTTGTCGGCTGTCAAAACACATTATCACACAGTATGATGTACACATGATGACGAGTGAGCTTCATTCCATTTGTAGTCACCAAAGGCAAGAATCTGCTACTGAAAGCTTTCGACGATAGAATAGGCCATTGAACTCTCTTCAAATGAAAAAGTAACGCATTTTGATTTCTCTTCCACCGTTGACAGCTCTCTCAGCTGAGGTTACTTCAGTATGATTTCCGGTCCAATCGATCCGGTTTGCATTTATACCGGCTGGAGTTAGATATGAGCGCTAGGTCATCTGCTTTGACCTCGGAGCATATAATCCTGGCTTTCAAAGCCAGAGAATGATATCCTGTTCTCTCCGCCATCGCACCGCCAGAGGACGATCACAAACTCCCACTGCTCTTTCTGGAGCGGTTTGTGGCACTCTTCACTATTTTTATAGTGTCTTTAGGTTCACTTCTGACAAAATCGAGACACACTGTAAAGATGCTTATTAAACTGGTTATCAACTTACATAAAGCAAGAAGTCGAATCCCTTAGCACCATTACCACTGTGGGTTAACTAATTTATTCCGATCCCCTGTTAAATTTGAATATGTTTGTATTATCGCTTTTTCCTGAATTCAGCTCATCTCCGCAACAATTTCCCAGCCGAAATAAATTACCGCATTCAGGGCACCGGTTGTAAGTATCAAAAGACTTCTTAACCGACGGGTGGCAGGTGAACACTCATTTCAAGAGAATAAACGGTTTTGTAGAGGACACGTAAAGGACCGTAACTTGGATGAATTAAAGCGAACAATGTAAATAACATGTCTCCGCCAAAATTTGAAGTAGGCAAATTAAAAACAAACTCCAGCGTAGTATTAAGCTTAGTCTACCGCATGAGCAAAATTTGTGAAAACCTAAAAGTGGAAACGAATTGGACGAGGGGATTTGTAACTTTAGGACGGAGGTGTTACTTAAGGGTAGTGCGCATTCAAAAAGGATTTTGATTATACCGGTGCACGTAGCATGTAACAGACAGGCGGTTAATAATGCATGTCTGATAAATGTCTAAGCCGTTGACCAGCTCATATTTGTAATCCGATACGTATGGAAATCAGATGGATGCTATCCATCTGAATTCATGGAGAGAAGTTTGAACAGGCATCAGAGTGTTAGCTGGTGAAATAACATGATAAATTCACCCACAGTGCTTTTCAAACGAACAGCCATAATAAAAATTAACCTCCGGCCAGTAGAACATGTAAATGCATGGGAGCAACAGCACTCAGCACCTATACACTGACTCATTTCTAAAACTCACTGCACTGCTACACTCCTACGCACCAGAAAAAAGTCACCCCGATTTCCGATTAGACGTTTGTTACGGAGATGTACAAACGATTCAACCGGAGTTGTCAACCTTCTCTTGTATTTCCCGGATTGACACCGTCTTGGGGTCGCCCAGCTTGAGTCAGGAAAGCGGTGATTTCCACAAATTTGGGCATGTGAACTGCGTATATTTGGTAGGAGAGTTTTGTACAATTCTGACTTTGTGTGGAAATGTGACTCCTTCCTCAGGTGCTGCAACAAACGTCCTGTGGTAGAAATACCGAGGTTATTTAAACAGCAAATCAAAATCATTGTATCTAGTGTCATAGTGACTGAGTGAACCAAGTAGGCATATATATGTATGCTCCATTATGCATATATCTGCATATGCATAAATATATTGTACGATCCTGTGCTAAGGTCGCGATCTCAAGGGAAAGAATTGGTTACTTAGCCTAAACGCACAATCTAGGTATCCTAGCTGAGAGGTAACGTGTAGTCTAATCCAAAGTAGGACGGTCAGGAATAATTTCGGCGAAGCTGAATTTTACGAACTTCACCTGCGTTTGTCCGGCAGTAGCAATTGGGCAACCAAACAGTATGTTGAATTTAGATGTGGGCGGACAGTACAGACAGGCAGACCGTGGTTCTATAAGAAATTAACAGTAAATCTTGAGCAGAATTAAAGGAAAGCTCACGGCTAGATCGAACCTTGGGCAGTTAGGATGGTACAGAAAGGGCAGTGTGCTATCGGACAAATTAAACGGGAAAAATGTTGTTCTGTTTAAAGTGGGACAAATGATACACAACAAACCCAGAAATGAATGTGAACAAATCGAGTACAGAAAAACAGTTAATATAAAGTCGACTTTGTATAAAATAGAATAGTTCAGTCTTGAAGCTTGAGCAGTCACCGAAAGGGTAATGAATTAGTCTGAGGGATAGGGAAACATAAATAGTTACGTCACGTAATTAACGTAGATCATAAGTATATAATATACATATATATAATAAATATCTGCCAAACCACATAATTAAATTCGCTTAAACAGACAAAGTTCTGGACAGTTGCCATGCAGTATACTGTTTATGTCACCTACACTCGCGCGATCTCCAACACCCACTGGCCCTCAAATGTCTCCAGCAAATAGACAATGATTGTTTACATCATTATTAATTTGTTTGCGCATAACTTTGCCCTGCTTGAGCAACTAAAGTAACAGATATTCAGTGCCGTAACTTAAAAAGTTTCTGGAGCAAATCCTGACCTATTATGCTGCATGCCATTGATGACATAGCGCAGAACACAGAACACAAAACATACTATACCTGCGGATCCATTTCGCTGTTCGGTGCCATTATCAAGAATAAATAGTTTTAGATCTGTCGTTTGGTGACTGTCCCGAAGCAATTTGCGTTTTTAGTAGGTAAGCACTTTCATCGGAATGATCATAGTGCCTCAATTTGTACCTGAATGAGTTCTTGAACAAACATACCTAGTTTTGTACATCCATGGAATATTTCAAGACTTTACTCTGTTTTGTAATCACCAACCATGGAATCCTGTGCTTATTAACCAGGATGTTCGGTTTTGATATTGGCGTTCGAAAAATGCGATTAAAAACGACCAACCGCGAACAAGATTGGCTGTAGTTTTTATCGCTTATCAACATGCAAAGGAATGCTACCAGCCTACTTTAAGTTTGCACACTGCGCTCTCTTGAACAATTTATAGGTTTTGCACATATGAGATTTTGGGGCCTTAATGTTACTTTCGAAAACCCTAGGTTTGACGGTCTCACAACTTAATACTACCAGACCTGGTTGTTTAGGTCACACCTTTGGATCAGAACGCGGTAGCAGGAGGTTTTTCATGATTTTCCCCAGCAAAATATCGTTGCATCGTAATGTAGTTGTAAAACTATTTGTATACTGTTTGAACAGATTAAAGTTTAAAGTCTAAAGCTTCCCTCATATCGTTTTCTTTGGGACGTATGGAAACGAAAATTATCTAATTGTTTTTTTTCTGGGTGTAATATGTTTTCCGCTGCACTGCACAAGCATTATAACAGCTTCCAATGCAGTGTGCCGAATAAACAACTGCCTATTTCCAGTCAAGCAGGGATAAGCAACACAGATCGCTCACTTTCATGTATGAATCAATATAAATCCTTTAAGTTCCAGGTAAAAGGAAACTGGATTCTAGCGATTCAGAAAAGTAATTTGGCCTGTAAAGTTTGTAGATGTTCTGGATAGGTAGGTTAGTTATTCAGTAAGACCCCGTTTTACAATGATAGCCTGCATATGCTTTAAAAAGGCCCCAGGGCTTACAATTACCATAAGGAACTTTTGTATGATAATAGTTAAGCTAGAGTTGTTTTTTGACGACTACATCTACGTGTCAGCCGCTATAGGATGAAATAGGCTTTAGCGAATGGCTTGAAAACCCGATGTTTCTTACATTATTATCTTCGCTAGTTGTGGACATTATGAACATTCACTGGCTGAGGCATGTTCAGCCAAGTTTAACAATTGAAAAATGAGCTGCCAATGTTCACCAGTTTCATCGCAAGTCAGTGTAATTTTACTCGTTTATCTACTGTCGAGAAAATAAACAAATAAACAAACCAAATCGAGTTATTCTTAGAAATGTTTTGAGCGTCAGTGCATTACTTCTGACTGGCTGTGAGACAACATGGTAATTGTGCTTCATTAATCGTGAAAAGTACATAAAAGTTGCATTTCGTCAAATTTTCTCTAGCGATAGTGCCAATTTGCATCAAACTTTTAACTTTGTTATATAGAAGTTTATTTGTCATTTCGAACGTTTTTTCGGCATTTGGCAGTTTCACTACGAACAGCTCCTTTTGAAGCACACGGCGAAATTTGACCTCAATAGTCAAAGCTTGACTGACATTTTCGGCCGTTTTAGCTTTGAAAAACCATTTTTGTGTTCGAGAGGCACTTTAGCCTAGACCTACTCAAGTGGCGAATTTTAATTTGGGTGAAACTTCATCGAAAAAATCATGATGCAGTTCTGTCTCAGACCAAAGTTTCTGAAACAGAACTTTTACACGTTTACCTGTAAATTGATTATCTTTCTGAAATTGTGCACATCAAACGAATGAAAACTTGCAGTCGAGGACGTTACTAAGCAGCCGATAAACTTTTACGGTGTCCCCTGTTGCCAACCGGAGTTGGTGAGGGAAACAGTCAGTGTAAATGTAGTACATACCCCATCAATTCTAGACAATCCTGCTGTAAGAAAACGAGTCAGTTTTATAAGTTCTCCACGTGGGTTGGAACTGCAGACAATGACTTCAGACGCACACATTGCGAAAGAATATAATGAAAGTTCCAACATCCCCAACTTCTCTACAAATAAAGTTCTTATTCCAGCAGATAACACCATTATTAATTAGAGGAACTATGTAGTGGTCGTTTTAGAGATATGATACTATACTGGCGGGATTAATCCGGTTTTATCGTGCAAATGAACAATGTTTTAGTGAATGTTGTAAATTTTGCGTTCTCCGACCAAAACTTGGAACGACGTTACAAGGAAATTGACACTAATTTTTCATTTAAAGAACTTAGCTAGCTGAAAAGCTGGCTCTCTCTCTAATAAATTATAGATTTAAGTGATACCAGATGCTACAGGCAAAAATTTATGTGGAATTCACGGGTATGTATTCTTTTGGACAAAGGGAGAGATGCTTGGGTCACGGGATCATAAACTTAAGTTAACTCAATACGGTACAGCTTTGTAGAACCCAGTTATTCGTAAGTAATCTGAAATCCAGAACTAATGCAGAGTTGCGCGTTTTGAGGTCACATTAGAGTCACCTCTTCTATGGACAATTATCTTGATCGATCCAGAGGTTCCCAGTATGTGAATTCGAAGGCCTGCTCTTTGTCCCTTCTATGAGTGGTTTCGACCAAATTTGGACGTAATGGTTCCTGAGTATGCTCTTCTAACTGTGATTCAAGAACACAGAAGCGCGTTCTCGTATTCTGCCCCACAAACATTTTGCACTCCGACCAATGCGTGATGCGTTGGTCTGTTTGTTTCGCATGCAAAAACATACAAACTTACAAACGACAACATGCGGAAACTGGTGGTGGAGCTTGGCAGTTGCCCTTCGAATGGAAACCAATAACAGAGGCTGGAACATCGATTCATGCAAAGACTGGCGTTTATGTGTCGTATCAACGGAGGATTTAAGCCTCTCTCAACTATTTGAGCAGAAGGCTCATCTCTCAAAGGAACACTGCTCAGTTGTCCGCTCTGTAAGTACAAGCCGTTAATATGTTTTCAATTGACATTTCGTCCCGCAGGTGAAGTGAATCATTTCTGAAGAGCCGAGCAGCACTGTGCAAATGCTTGATCCTTATTGGAGATCATCATTAATGCGCATTTCACTAAACTTTAGGAAGCCTTAAACCCATGACCTCTCAGCTGGAAGTCTGAACACCTAGACATTCAGCCACCAGCGGCTGACCAGCAGCGTGATTAATTCACACTTAGATAGGATATCGCCACTTGTCATTCAACAACTGGAAGCTACATCATGAGGTCACGTATTTATTGGTTTCTCAAATGACGACTTCTCAGGTAGAAGTTCTACATGTTTTGTGAATTTATTCTTCTTCTGAGCTACTTATAAGCCAGTGGGGGAAGCGGAAGGGGGTTGGTAATCTTCAGCTGAGATGTCGTCCTTTGGAGGAAGCCAAACTATGCTGTTGAGCAAAAACTTCCATCTAAAACTTTCATTGTCACTTGAGGAGTCAGTCAGTGCATGATCGCCTGATGTTGTTTTCAGTGACTGAGGGATGAATGGTCATAGATCCTACTTAAGTGCGAGTTAATTACAGCGTTAATCAGCCCCTGATGGCCGAACGTTCAAGTGTTCAAACTGCTAGCCGAAAGTCGCGGTTTCGAAACTCTCTGGAGTTTCTTTAGATGCGCACTGCTAATGATTCCAGTAAAGAGGCAACTGCTGTACAGTGTAGTTCAACTTTTCAGTACAGATTGACTTCAGCTGTAGTAAGAAATCGCAGTTGAAAATTAGGAGATCTCAAACTACCATCGTTCTTCTACTGAAGTCACATCCTTACTGGACCTCGTGACCCCTTGTATGTAGACGACATAGATATTCTTAGATCTGGTGCCATAGTAATGCAAAAAATAACTATTCTGAGTAATTCTACTACAATGTTCGGCATGCGCTTCACATCTGCAAAGTGTAAAGCGCTACAGCAAGATTGGGTAGGCTCGAACTCTAGACTTATGCTTGCGGATGAGCCACTTGAGGTAGTAGACAAGTTTGTCTACTTGAGCAGCTGTATCACTCTCAGTGGTCTAACGAGAGATGATAATTTCACCAGGATTAGGAAGGCCAGAGCAGTTTTAGTGGTCCTGCTTCACCTGTGGCGTGAGCCTGGCATCAGCTTCTCCGTCAAGGGTCGGTTTTAAAATGCTTTGCTGCAATCCATATTGCTACACGGGTCAGAAACCTGGCCGCTGCATCAAAAGACTTTCAGTGTTTAACCATCGATATCTTCGCACTATTGCCCGTATCTCGTGGGAACACCCGATCAGCAATGCTGAAATACGTCAAATGGCATGCGGAAGAAATAACTCGCCGACAACAGATGAACTGATCACACTCCATAGGTTGCGCCAATTTGGCCACGTGCTCTGTATGCCAGTCGACCGACTTCCTCGAAACGTTCTTTTTGAAGAACCACGCGAAGGATGGAAACGAGCCCGGGGAATTCAAACTCTGACTTGGCAGCAAAGTGTGGAATCCACTACCAGCAAACTCAGCTTCGCTGGACATTGCCGTCTCTCTAGATGGATAACCCGAGCTGGACCACACCAATGGTTGTAGTCGTTGTCGGACATGGCCCAATCGCGCCCTCAATGGCGCTCATACATCCAAACTATTGCCTCCAGTACATAGCTCACTTCCTAAGCCCCCACTTAAAAGTCCACGGACAGACCAATTTATCAGCTCTTGCTTCAAATGCGCAGATAACTGCCAAACCTCCCCAAACCATTGGTGGACGAAAGTGTGGCAGCTACAAACACTGTACGGCAAGCTCGCGGTTCTTACAGATGATCATTTACCATCTACTTAATGGTTTGTCAAGCTGTTTTGTAACCTGGTTGTTTAATTTGCTACTCAATCTCCCTTACATAAATCAATTTGTTATCTTTTTGAATAATGAAAAGACTCAACGATGCTTACACCGAGACGTACCTGTCACTTTTGTGATGCACTTTGTTGAAATACCTGAATAGATTGTCTGCCTTCACGAGTCGTCATTATGTAATCAAATATATGTGTGCAGCTCCTCAGTGACATGCCGTTTTCTTTGGGAAATACTAATAAACATCCCTATTCCGCACACGTACAAGCCACCTGTACAATTTGGTAAACCTTTCTTGTGAAATGTTTATACAATCTCAATTTTTGGTGGATTGGCACGTGCTCGTAACAATGTGACTTTTTAACTTCACTTGATTACATCTAATGAGGCTAAAGGGACGTTATCGGGAAAAAAGTTGTTTTTCCCACAGTGCATGCGTTAGATTTATATTGCTCCAGCTTATGTGACCGAAAATAATGGCATTGGATATTCTCCTTGAAATACTTTCCGACTCTGTATTGCAGCCACACCGAAGGGATATCAGCGTTCTTCCGTTCATTCTTGTTATTATTTTTACTTATATGATTACATTTATTAATATTTCTGTCAAATACGTCAAACACCAGAACATAAAGGCGTCAACCCTCGAAATATAAGGAATACTGAATGCTTATAGGTTATATTGCCCAAAATTCAGCGACATCTTACGAGCGCCACTATCTTGTGCGTAAGATGAAGAAAAGAACAGCCTGTTTTCCGGACACACATGTCTCTCTTGGGTAAAGTTGTTTAGCTGAAATTAGGACAGATAAGCTCTCTGTAACTCAATTGTTTCAGCCATATACCCAATTCGAAATCAGTCAAACATGTCAGCCTGCCTAAAATAACAAACAGATGTCACATTGTAACGATGCCATGGTATCCAAATTCGGCACAATAGATTACAATACACTGATGAAATTCCACTGCCAGCTGGTTCAACAGGTGACATCTACCCGATATTATTAGACCGGCCGGCAGTGCCAACTCCCTTGTTGAGATGAGATGAGTAGTGGAAATGTCAAAAACGCTTCAGCGATTAGTGCCGAGTCGAATATAAAGTGCCTAATTCGAATAAAATTGGCCAGGTTGCTACAGTCATCTGATAGAGACATTTTGTACAGACGAGTTATGGAAGCCATCAAACGTCAATATCTGTGGTTCCTTCGGTCTAGCATAGCAAAATTTGTCATCGATTCACACCACGCTGACCACCTGGGACAAACTTCACTCAAGTAGTCTGTTTCTATCGGGACACCAGCCATGGTATAACTGCTATGTGATAACGGTGCGTACGTATGTCGGAGTATTCGCAACCCACTGGATTATGTGGACACATTCGGCCATAGCCTCGTATGTTGCATTTTGCGGCTCGTGGTGGTCATCAATTTAACAGTTGAGTGCCTTGGGGATATGCAAAACCGCACAGGACAGATTATTTCTCGTTTCTTGTGGCACGATGCAAGGCGCTTCTGCAAAGTGCTGTGACATTCCATAAAAACAATTATAAAACACGAATAGGATTCGAGTAGTCACCGTACATTATCAGGTTTCCATGTTCCTGATCCTCCTGTGAAAATCATGCAAATTTGATGCAAAACAGAGGCAGTTAAAAAGTGAATAAATAAACAAAGATATGCTGCAAGCTATATGTACAAATAAAACTGAGTTTTAAATGTAACGGGGAGGCAAATAATGTGAGTTTGAAGTGGAATTCCTCCTTTAAACAAGTCTACAATGCAGCATGACTGAATGTACTTCAGAATGCTCGAAGACTTACCCACGAAAGGCGTGATAGTAGGCAGCGAGATTTCTCCACTGGCGTCTATCAGGACGGATGACAAAACGCAACATGGTATTTCTTTCGACCTCTGGTGCTGCTGTCTT
Organism: Clonorchis sinensis; assembly: GCA_003604175.2. NCBI lineage: Eukaryota > Metazoa > Platyhelminthes > Trematoda > Opisthorchiida > Opisthorchiidae > Clonorchis > Clonorchis sinensis. The sequence goes on from CM030370.1 coordinate 38,965,417, forward strand.
TGAAAATCTGGAGGTCAAACAGACACTGTTTTTCTTCTGTGACCATGCACTTTCTGCAGAGTGTTCAGCGGATTTATCTCATGGCTGCACTCTGTGTGCTGTCGCATGAGCAAAATTCAAATATTTATCAGCCAAAAAGGTGATTTCATCAAAGCCTACAAGTCTGTATTATGATGACAGACAGTTCACCAGTGATATCCTGATCCAGGTCTTGTGATACCAAATTTAGCATTCTTTTGTCCATCTGTTCCACTTTTAACTACCCCTCTCTTGCTTTCATATTTCAAGTCTGGGACCCGAGAAGAGTAAAAGAAGTGTTAGAACTGCACGGTGTTCTTATAGAACATGTGCCAGTTTCTCTAGTGGCTCTCAGTCAGAAGTGACTCTCATTTTTCAGAAGCTAGTTTTCGGGTGGTGTTTATTCAACCCATGCATCTAGTAAACTGCATTCGGTCGAAACTAGGTGATGCAGTATTGTAGACTCTTGAAATGCATCCATCCATCGGTTGAGCCAAATTTTCATTCAGATGTTCTTATTGATTGGAGAGTCTGCCAAATAAATAAAAACATGAAGTATCTTACGCTTTACCTTATTTGAAGGCCATTGTGGTTTGGACTAAGGAGGACAGGGTAAACTGTTAAACTGGGGGAACGAATCTGTGCGGCATAAACGTGGAATAGCAGATATTTATACAGTGTTTGTTATAACTGCACCAGATGTTTTGGACTATTTGTATTTGAAAACAGGCCATCTAACAGCATTGTTCTGTTTGTGATGTCACTGCATCTGGACATCTTGGTGTTTGTATGTGAATCATATTGGCTGGTTCGGGGACCGCTGACTCATCACGAAAATACATCTTGGTGGACATAACAAAATAATATCCACTGGGGTGTTTATTGTGGGACGTCGGCTTGCTGCAAAACTGTAGGTTCCATTCTGTGGGGACAGGAAAATTATAAAACGGTAAGGCTAGGCTAGGAGTTGCCGTCAAGCGAAGTACAATCTGGAAAAAAACCGTCGCTTATGAAAAATCAACTGATGTATGAAATCCCAACAGTACACCGTCTACGCTTTTGAAGACCCCGGAAGTTTGGAAAACATTTGTTTGCAGATTGTCCTGGGGTCAGTAGGAGACTCATCTTAACTTCTTGTTTAAGATATATTCTAAATGAATGTACTGTACGCGTCGCCTTACTTTCATTTGGCACGATCTTTAAGAAAGTAAAGTACACCTCCACGACATAAAGCTCTACTCATAATTTTGCTGGAAGCTCTCCAACGTTTCTACTCTAACACCAAATTACACGCAAATGACGCATTGCACACAGTTTTAAATTACTTGGTGTTAACGGGTAACTAACTTGAATCTGTTTTTATTGTATTTGAGGAGTTTCCGGCAACCTTATGTGTAATGTGTCAGTATTTCAAATATCGTACCAACCGAAACACGAGTTGGTCCTAACGTAGCACATTCAGCTGGGGAATGAGCTTGCGAATGAGCTTAGTTCTCAGATTGTGTCTGTTTCTGGTTCAAGTAGAAAATAAGGTAGACGGCAAACTAGATCTATCTGATGAGCCTTATGGAAGGTCAAAATATGTCGCGCACGGTTTTCAGAAGCTTTGTTGGTACTGCGTTGCTTCGAGAAAACAACCTGCCCTATGCGCCAAACCAAAGGTTGCGTGACACACACGCAAGATCTCAGAACACATCTATGGAAATGGTGGCAAATGAATAATCCACGACGCTTTCTGTAAAAAAATTTGGCATCCCATCTCAAACTTAGACTGACGCAGAGAAGAACAGATTTGATCAATATACCGTGGCACGGTTAAGTGGACATGAGAATTTGTTTATGGAGTATAGTTGCCTGACATCTCTGGATATCCAAAAAACAGGGTTGAATTTCCGATAAGTTTGTTATATCGTGTGTAAAAATGCAGCTTATTGGCAATCAATGTATGTGCATGTAGAACTACCAGGCTTCCGGGGCTTTTAAAAGTGGTCCCGTTTTCAAGGGCGAATGTTCATTAGGCACAATTATATCGTGCCGTTTTTTGGATTAAAACAGTGTGTTTGGCTGGTCTCTCTCCAACATCAAAGTGAAATGCACATGTGTTTTCACTCCTTTGAAGAAATCTGATCATACCCGGACATTTCGAAGAATATTGCACAAGGAAGAAAAAATCATCCCGTTGGGCAGTAAAATGAGCTGAGTACTGCCCGTTATTTCAAACAATGTTTGCCTTCTGCTTGGAGAGGTGAGTAATTTGACTAAACCGCTTGATTGTAAACACCACTGGCATTCTAGAGTGGTAGTGCTAGGGGAAAACTTGTCGTCTTCGGATATCAGCAACTAGAATACTCCAACTAGATGGCTACAACCTGTTTCTGCCTGCCCCCGTGCAAACTTCCTCAGTATAGGTGGCAACGTTTTCACGAAAATGACATATGAGAAACATAGTTGCTTGCACATTCTGCATTCGAAACAGATGGCCGACCAGTTATAGGATGTAAACACAGCAACTTAGGTAGTCGTCGATCTGCAAAGCTCAATTATCTGCACATTTTTCCAAATTTGTTTTCTTCCGACTGGCCACAGTTGGTTGATTCCTTACTTGCACCGATCTGTTGGTTTCACATCAATGCTTGGCAATCCGTATTAGTGAGTGTCTCTAAACGAAATGGAGACCACGCTGTTGCATGAAGACCCATTAACTTGCTTACCACGCATTGCGTTCCACGTTTGATGCAGTCGCATGATTGGTAATCTCAAAGCTTCTTCTCTGATATTTCTTTCCTTGTTGCATCACGTCAGTTACTTTAGAATGATTATCATCTCGGTTTATGATATCTAAGGCATTTTTTCAGATGCCATGGAATATCGGATGACCGACTTCTCAACTCTAGGTTTGGAGAGCTCAGTAGCGATCGTAGTATTTTTCTTTGAGAGCGCTGTCGATTACCCCATTCAACTCTAGGTTCGGCGAGCTCAGCAGCGATCGTAGTACTTTTCTTTGAGAGCGCTGTCGATTACCCCAAACTTTCTCCATCAGTTTCTCTTTGAACTATTAAAACGCCAAAAATTAGAACTCATCTTTTCTTCGTATCACAGGCTTTCATAACTCTGCTGTCCCATGGTTAAAAGCGCCTTCTTATGGACGGTCCAAGTCTACGATGTCTAAGGTTATAGAGTAAATGTAAAGTTACACTCCTCCCTGTTCTTCCTTTTTTCATGTTGTCGTTTGCTTTTCCAACCGCCTCGTAATTTTACGCGCGAAATTCTACTACAAATGAATTGGTTTGATATGGCACAGAAAATTAAACACCTACCATTTGGTCAACATGCGTAGATAGTGTGACTATATGGCAGGCGTAAACATGGAAAGGAGAAATTGCCGCAGCTATTCAAGGCAGTTGATGGTGATTGGTGACCCTAACAAGAAATTATATACACAAGGTTTTAGCCGATTCCTGCGCACTGGAAGGCGTCAAAAATGGTGAAAGGTTACTTAAATCCACGGACGAATTCCCGTAGTTGTCGAGTATCCAGAGAACCTCTGGTAATTGCGAAACAAGCTTGTCCAACGGTTCCATTCCATTAGCTGAACCAGAAATGAGCTCCTGGGGCATCTTCTTTTGGGACTATCTGAAAAGTGCCTAACAGAGCTTAACAAGGTTACTTACGGAAGAGCCAACCGTGCCCAAAAATAGCAAACAGGAACCTTGGAAATGTGATGGACAAGTATATTTTAATGTGTTCACTACCGTAACAGATGAATACTTCCCACATAGTGTTGAAATTTGTCATCTACACCAACATGTAACATAAGAAGGCCCATTTTGTTGGGTCAAGAGACCATTTCATTTATTCAGGATTTTACCCAAGTACCTGAAAAGAGATGACTCACCGGCTGCTTTTACCTGGGTGAACAGGTGAAATCAGTCTATATGAGGGTAATCCGAATATTGAGTAAAGTTTGAGGCCCATATTCTTCATTATTTTTTTAAAAAAGAGCGTAAAGAAGCTCCTTAAGAGGCGATAAGTTCTGATACAATGATGATCAGCGTGCTTTACTCGACTAAGGTCTTAGGGAATGCGACGTAAAACTGGGCAAACTAACGAGACACCTTACTGAACTGGAAGTGAACACAGCGAACGCAAACTAATTATTGTTGCATCGATTTAGTGGTCTGACTCACTGAAAACCTCAAAAACCTTCTAATTGTGAACCAGGATCAGTCTTGCGGACGATATTATTGTTCTCGAATGTTTGGATTTTCAAAGACTCTCAGGATCTAATTTATTTGGAGACACATGCATCGTTGCACAGGCTGTGAACGTGGCTTAGTCGACCAGCGGCTCAGCAACTGCCCAGACTAACTACTACCTCAACCACCATTTATTGGCAATGGACTGTCCACTAAAATTGACTGTGTTGAATGTTCACAGCATTCCATCAAATGTAAGATCAAATTCGCCAGCAACTTTCTATGCGTGCTAATCCATTGTTAAATGTATTGGTTTAGCTGAGCAATGAGTAGACGTTTCGTTTTTGTAGCTTCCTAATCTTCCAGCCGCACACTTTTGATTTTTTGGGTACGCCGCATTTGCATGCATGATCCTCACGAACTTTTCGATCGTTCGACTCTGTCTTATCAGGTACCTGGTCCATCTAGGCGGGTGCTCCTTGCATCTGATACAGCTCGTCGAGTAAAGCAGATAATCTGTTTTTTTTCCATCCGAGTATAAAAGGCTGGTACCCCACTGCTTCTCTTTCAGTGATGTATGCCAAACCCCTTCATGTACCCATCGGGCTATTCGGGTGCGCGAATGAGAGACATACAGCGCGGTGTTGGGGTTTAACGCACCAGTGGCTATTTCTCCACCAATAACGAAAAATTTTCACACTAAACACAGACTGGAAATAATAACTCTACATAGGTCCGGCTAGTCTATCAATAAAGGAGGATTACAATTCACGCTTAAGAGATTATACTACATCCCCACGAGCTTGATTCGATTTATACAGCAACATACCACCACAAAATAACACGACTCGTAGAATCTGGTCGCAAACTTTTCTAGTGTAGACATAGTTTATAGTTAAGTAGGCAGAACTATTCAGAGATACATGCACCTAAATTACATAAACTTTTTGAATCTAAAACCATAAGGAGGTATCAATCTGTGTAATACATCATGAAATTCTCCCTTCGGAGACTTCCTTATAATAAAAGCAAATTTTTGTTTTTCTACTTTGACATTGCCATCCTTACCTGATGGTTACCTTATGAACTGCATACAACAAAGTTGAAATGAGAACATCGTTGAAGCTTCCGTAAGTCCTCAAATAGCCTGCCTTGTTCAGTGCATGATAGTAAAACTTTATTTTACACGTTGTCTTGCATCCAGAGCTTAGTTTCCTCACTGCATCCGAACCGGCAGTTAAAAGTTCAAAATTTAAAAAAAACGAACAGAAAGCCCGAGGCAACAATGACACTGAAATTGTAATCTCTGGCCAAAAACACTTTTCCACAAGCAGACAGATGCACATACACACATGTTTCACGTAAGATAAAATAGGGAATTTTTCCTTTGAACCGCGACACGCGGACAAAATATGTTCACACTGCGGTCTGAAAAGAACTAGATATTTTGTCACTCTGTAGGTTTTGCGATCACAACGTACCGACGGGCTGTGATGCTACATTGGTCCTCAACTTGACATTTACTGCTCCGTTCCTCGAGAACACCAGAACAATGATGTGCCTCTTGAATTGTGGATGCGCACGAAGAACAGACGGGGTAAATAGGAGATTGTGCCAGCTGGATTCCCATCTCGGGTTGGTAATGTAAATAAGGAGGTAGCAGGAGAGGATTAGGTTATTCCCTGTGGAACCGATTCTTACTGCGAATAACGATATAGTTGCTGATGGAGAAAGTTTTACTTATAAATAATTACGTTATACTGCAGAGGATGGCGTCTATTGGTGGCGTTTTATTGGGAACATTAGCTCCAACATCTTACCTTTTATTTGCAAATCAGCACGCAATTTGTGGGGGGTGTAATGATTTGGAAGTGTCTGCCCTGGTTTCAGCATGAAAGTGTATTCGACCCATGCTGGATAACTTTTCATCTTGACTATAGTTGAAACCCCGATTAAAAACTATTTTTTGCCGCCATAGGCAATAGTTTCCTACTGGGAGAAAAAATAAGATTCACTGATGTTGCCTCACCAATCTTCTGATTAAATAGGAACCGACTTTGCCTGTCAAGCAGCCAAGTGGTTACGCTCGTTATCCAATGAACAAAAGATGTGGGAATAACATAAACGAGAGATTCTGCCGAAATTCCGGTAAGCCTCTCATCAAAACCAAACTGGGATGCAAATGGGTGTACTTTTCCAAAGGCAGTAGGACTCTCAACAAGTTCCATATGACGAACAGCAGTCTTTGTCTGAGGTACAAGGCAAAGGAATCCGATCTCGGACTCTACTTAAAAGCTGCTTATATCTCTGTATTCAGCCCAAAGTAAACAGCAGCGATCATTTAATTAAGGTAACTCGTGGTTGGATACAGACACCCGGCCCATATGGAGAAAGACACGGTGTATTTTAGGAGGAGGAAATGCCCACCACAGGACAAGCTCGCCACATAACTCATTCTTGCTACGACAAGCGCGAAGCCTTCGTGAGATTTTATTCACACAGTCTTTTAAATTGTTTAAACAAGGTGAGAAAGATGTTATTGTACCTAGGCCTAGTTTTTGCTTCAACATGCTTTTAAAGCGCTTGTGATTTCTGCGAGCCTTCGCAGATCCCGAATGCTCACATTACGCGGGTGAAGCTGCGGTCTGAAAAGTCCTCGCCCGAACAGCCGATAAATACGTGACCACTTGGTGCAAGTTTGGTAATAGAAATGTGAATGTCGCTATATCCTGTCTAAGTGTCAGTTAACAATGCTGGTGATCAATCGCTCGAGGTTGACAAAAGGTGGACCTAAGACTCTGTGGTTTCATGACATAAGCACTGCCCCTGATTCCCAGTAAGGGTGAAACATCAGTACAGTGCTTCTCAGATTTCGGCTAACCACACTTACAGTGCGAAATATAAGTTAAACTTACCAAATCTCCACAAATCAGAATGAAATTCGTCAAGCTTTTGTACCGCGCTGAACGCGTTTCAGTGTACGAAGGCAACGAAAGGGATTGGTAACCATATTTTGGGTGTTGATCCTCATCTTACATATTGGGTTCGTGTTCTTGCGATCCATACAAAACGCAAATCTGCCCCCGTTATACGACAGATGCATCAAGACCAGCTCGGGTTGCGTTTATACTAACTTTTGTGGAATAAGAAAAAACTTTACTTCTGTAATAATTAGAGGTGTATCGTTTTGGCTGTCTAGCTATTTCTAAGTGTTCCCTCTGACCATCGCCCATATTTAGACCGCTAAGTATGCTTTGAGCCAGCAACGAGAACCTAAACACGTTATCTTTTTTATCTTACACCCGTGATAACGCCACCAGGTAAGTTATACCAAGAGATTAAACCCTATCCTCTTGTTTTACTCCAGATTGTGTATATTATCAAATAAAATGCATCTTCCAGCGACAGAAATGGTTGCTTGTTCAGTGATTTTAGCAATTATACATCGAACCAGTTCAAAACCTATTTTGATACATCTATATTCCAGCCCTTCTTTGATCACTGTACAGTCCTTCGGGTTTGTAGCTCAGCCTGTCCGCAAAGGAAGTGTGTCGCTTGTTGGTTACGTGTTTCAGTCCTGCACTCAACTCACGCTTGTTTTCCCACCTCCATATTAATTGTGCTATTCTTTCAAGTTACTGAATCTTTCCTATCCTCCATTTACTTTCGAGTGATATCCCATACCAAATGAACTTCCGCTGTTGTAAAACATTCTATAGGAAAAGTTTCCAGCTTCTGGCTTTACGAGTACTGCAGAATTCGTCGCTCCGTTCACACCATAGTAATTATTGTCACTTGGTGAGAAAAACAAACAACTAAAAGGGCAAATTTAATCGTTTTCGCTTGGTATGTGACACCTTCTCCGTACTTAACTTATTTTTACATAACAACCGGACCACTTGGCTGGTTTGGACAAAACCGGTGTGGCAGTGACGCAGGAAATGAAAAAGTGAGGATTGTGATCAAAAACGAGCCAACACGCAGTCTATGGCTCTTAGCTTCGACCGGCTTTGGGGGCAGAAAATGCACACCGGTGAAACAGCAAGACCTTCACTACAAAAGTTTTAGTATGTTGTTCTGATAGTCGACAAAGGATTCCAGTACAAATTCCAGATTGTAACTAGCTAAGACTGCTACAACATGGTCAGAGACGTACAAAAAGTACGGATTTACTTGAACTGTTTACAGCGCAATGCAAAAGACCATTGGCTATTTTAACAAAAATGTGAGGAAATCCGGAGGATCTGTGGTAATCATACGAAGACTTCCATTTAAATTTGCCGGATTCCTGTTGAACCTCGGAGACAAACGCGCATTTCTGATAGACCTTTTTTAGTAAATGAGTGTAGAATCATTTTTGAAGTGAAGAAAGTGTTCAGTCAATTATACTTGTGTTTGGTAAATGCAAGTGGCTCATCGATTAAGGTACAACAAAATGCCACGTTTCTAGTCTGTGAGCAGTCCACAACCCCTCACCGTGTCGGAGTAATTTTGTTTCCTAGTGTTTGAGACTAATACGAAATTTCGAACAAAACACATGTATGGATTGGGAACTTTTATCGGCTTTTGACAAATAAGAATTGAGTTCTTTATGCTGAGAATACCTTTGACTATGATACAATAAGACATTCACGTTTTTTCACCTAATCCGAAGCAAACAGACACCCCTGGGTTTCTTTGCGAAGACGCTTAACTAGGTTTCATGCAGAAGCACAGCAAACATGTGACTGAGACCGTAAGCGGTTTGTTCCTAAACACGTCTTCTGAATACTAGCAGGCTTTTTTTAGGAGTACAGGTCCCATATGGTATGCTTGCACTGCAGATTTCCTCATAAATTGAACAAGCGCCATTTTATGAGAGTGGAGCACATTAGGCAGATAAAGGACATCTTTTTTTGTTTCGATGTAACACAGAAATACGTTTATTTTTAAATATCAGAATAAACGAGACAATTTTCGCTTTCAATACAATTTTGCCATTTTCCGGAATAGCCAAAAATGCATCAGAAAATCAAATTTTCATCCATCGTACACCAGTTACCAACAAAATCATCAAGTTTGAGTAGTTGTTATTACCCAACATATAATCAAACCCTTTCAGATGAAATCCATTTTGTCAGGGAAACTTTTTGTTTCCGGAAACATCAAAATAGCTTTTCAAAGAACTACTTTGTTGCAGGATGACTGGTAAAAGTTTTTGTGGTCTCAGTATTGATCCCGTTGCTACTACAGAGTAGGTTAACCGATGCACTCATGCCAAAAATTGACTTTGAACTGACCACTAAGCTATAAATTTGGTCATCACCGGTTTGACAAACATAACTGTGGGAAAAAACCAATCGATCAAGAGAAACCGAGTAAAATGTGGAGTAATTTGTTATTTATGATGAAAGATCAACATTACACAGTTGAATAAGCTTCAGTTGCAAAGGGACTACTGTGCTGAACAAACTGCATTAAAACAGATTTCAATGGCAAAACTCGTCTTCATTCGAGCAGTTCAGGAATGCTTCACTTAGGTTTCACGCACTCCGGTAATCCTACTGTCATCCTTTAAGTGGCCTTTAAATTTGCAAACTGTCAAAACGGTGGAGTGTAAGCTCGTCAAATTAACAATATGTCATCATTACTTTGTTCATCAACCCAAATGAATTACTTGAATGACAAAAAATACATTCAAATCTGTCTCACCCGCACCAAATATGTGCAAAAGAGCAGCATTATACCAACAGAAAATGAGTGATTTAATCTGTCCGGTTGCTTCGAGGCTCAGTATCGAATTTCTGCGATCGGAGCGACTGATATTTCCACACGCTACAGTAGAAGATTAATGCGTATGCCAACCAGATTTGCTGCTGACACGTCCTCTAATCTCTTACAACCATCTCATAAACACTCGGAGACAATGGGTGTTGCTGCTGATGCATAGAACAAGCGTGAACACAGTGTAGGAGGGGTGAGGGTTGTCAAGACGTCGACCCAAACAATCCATACGTGCAATTCTGCTGCGATTACAAAGTTATGATAGAACAAAATTGACGGTCCTGTATGCGTCTGAGCCCTCATTCCCACAGACGTTAGGAGTCTGATGTATGGACTCTGAAAAACGTGGGCGATTGTCGCTTTCTTGCCGCTTTCTCTCGTTTGGGACAAAATAATCATATATTAAGCCACCAAAACGGAGCTGAACTATTGGAAACAGCTATTAGACTAAATTGCGTTCCGTGATGTACATATCCTTAGAGCCCATTCATTGCGCACTAACAAAGGTTAGGCAGCTTGCGAGCATATAAAATGCAAGGCTTTTCAAAGCACATAACTTACTTGGAGTTTTCAACACTGCAAACTTAATCCTATTGACTATACAAACGAAAATGGAAACGGGGGAGACTCCTCAATAAGGAAAAATAAGTGGACCGATGAAATCAAGTAAAAGGTGTTAATTACATTCGAGATATCTTCCTGACGAATGCCAAAAGTAATCCTAAAAAGTCACCTAAATCACCGGTGTGTCCGAGTCACCGGACACCAGAGGATAGAAAAAATTGAAGCGTTATAATTTTGTCTTGTTTACTAGTAGTAACATAGGACACACGATACCACTTAATCAATTATCAAGAGCAATAAGCCTCCGGGCAAGTTCGGCGAATTTGAGTTCTACTTAAGCGTTCACCGCATCGTATCACGCCTGTCTTCCTCTCGAACCTCGTTTTTTTCCGCCACTTCTCAGAATGCAGTCGCTCTTTCAAAGGCAAGTACATCAGTCAAATTCAGTATATTTTCCGAATATTCTGTTTATCTTACTCATCATTCTTCAGGTAATCGACTCCCTTTGAAGCAATTTCTATCTTGCTCTTCTTGGATTGGCTTTCCACATTGTGAGAACGGAAACTAATGAAGATTATAGGCGCAATACTACATTTCGAGGATCCAACGTGCCTGAATCACATGGTACTCTATGAAGTTCTTCATTACAACTACTTGACGCAGCTTAATGTATGAATGATTCCTGACCTCCACTGGGGGTTAGTAACAGCATTTTCACATTATTTGAGTTCCTTCTACGCACACACGATATGTGGGTTATATAATCACACCCTCACAAAAAGCCTGCTTCTTAAGCCCGTATAAACTGCATGACCGCCAAACTAATCAGCGCTTGATGAACATCGGTTTCGGTCGCTGAAATGAAGGACAATGGTGACCACGACGGTTCAATGCCATACTCTACCATAGAAAGTTAGAGTATTGTTTTTATATGGTTTCTCAGTGCCTGAAACGTACACTTACTCAAAAATGATTGTGAACCATTGGCACTCTTGGGAGTGGTTTTGAATGAAGAATAATCCACAATTTAAGCATGCTTTACACATGCAAAATCGTCGCTTTAGCGGCATAAAAGACGAATGGTCTTATGTCTCGCACATGTACAAGCTAAATATATTACTGTTCAGCCGTTTGTGACCGAACATTTTAGCTTTCAACCAGGATTTCGTAGCTCCGAATTTCCTCAGACATCCGTGAGAGACCCACCTTTCATGAGTCCCAACAGGGCTGAAACAGCAGATCGGTAATTCTAGGACATTTTGCATAGTTTGGGTTTAATTACAGGATGAAATCACAATTAAAGCTACAGAATCTCTTCATACATTGAAAAAATCCTCTCTTTCACTAACCTGAGTTGTCTTTACGTGTCACTTCGACAATTGTGAATCATACATGTGTAATTACCCAATGGTTGACATGGTAATATGACTGACCGTCGTTAGTTAACAGTTGTGGTTGAATACTAGTTTGAATAATTGGATTCAGAAAAAAAAGAAAATGCTCCTATTTTCACAGAAAAAAATCGAGTCTCGCTTTGATAAGTTTAATATTAATAAGCATCCTTCCATGGTACAAAAGAAATGCCAATAATAACATGGATGGTGATTGCGACACTCCCAAGAAGAGAACGCAGGCAAATGTATTTTTTATTACTCTTTTGACGGAAAGGTACAAAATGTTTTTCAGTCTGACGTGATATAGCTAGTTTATTTTTTTATAGCTCTGGTTGAATTCTCGTTGTTCAATTCCCAAAATATGTGCGAAGCCACAGTTTGATTAATCCTTTTGCAACTCCATCGAATCGTGTGAATTATCTAGACCCTTGTTTGGCGCAGGATTATTCATACTTCCCACACAGGTTTTTCTTTACCACTGTAATAGCATTTTTCATTCCGAAGCTGAGCTTCATTACCTGTCCATGTGAATCATGTTAGAAACTTTGGAATAGTGGTTATCCATCATTTGAGATCTCTTCCAATAATCTCAACTAGAATGTTGTTTGAAATCCTCGAAATTATGTGAGTATGTGCGTGTGAGGAGTCTGTCCAGCCTCCCCATGCTTCCTAGCAGTCCTAACGTCATGCATCCTATCATGTCCAGCCAGGGTAATTAATTATGACATTTTGCTCAACTGTAAATGTCAGCGCAGCAAGTATAGGTATAGATGGATAAGCACAAGGACAAGTTCGAATTCCAAACTGATTTTATTGCTCCGGTTGCTCAGTTGTGCGCCGGTGGAAACCCAAGTGACTGTCTAGAGTATGAATAATGTTCAACTGTTAGGCAAAAAATAAAGTATGATCATTCAGTTGGCCAAGAGCGGCAATGGGCACCTGACTTGTAAACCCAGCGCTAAAACTTGCATCAGGATAGGTTGTTATTTTGATTTCTGTAACTGTGCAAACCTAATGAGTGAGTTGCATAAACCGCACATAAGCTTATGAGTTGAAAATACCAGCACCCTCAGGAAGATGCCACCAAATCTGGCGACATCCATCACCTTGAAGGGAGTGCATAGCAGACTGGTATTCCAGGACCGACCAGCTCTCCTTTGTAACTGTCACTCGAAAAAATTCCAAGTTTGTGGCTTGGTAATTATCAGGCCCCATGAGGATTGCACAAATGGTGAACATCCACCATTAGTTATACTCCAAAGATTTCACTGGAAGTATTTGTACGTTGTCTCAGTCAAACCGTACGTGTTACACCTGGAATCAAGAGAACCAAAAAAAGTGCTAGTATATTGCACTCTGTGTATACCATTAGTTCCTAGGTGACGTTTACACCACTTTGAACGCCGCCGAACTTGTGAAATTCATATATGGTATGCATAACCTTTTCACAAGTATTCCAAAGGTGAATAGGAATCTATAAGTGTTAGCGACCAAAAGAGAAACCCACCAGTTAAATTATTGATAGCCAGTTACATATTTGGCAGGTTTTTTGGTGGTTACGGGCACGACGTCTTAGAACAGAAAGTCTGAGTTCGTCAATGAACATTCAACGCCGGTTTGCCAAAAGTCTAATGAACATGCCCCAAGAATGACTGAAAATGAACAAAAAGTTGAATCATCTCACAAAGACAACCGCTAGGAAACGCAAAGTCTTCTTTGTCATTGAATGTCTTGTACCAGCATTATGCTTCTTTCCAAGTCGAATTTTCAACCCACTTTATTTTATTTGACAGCTTCATCCTCCTTTTAGTTCACAGTAACACCAGTGCGAGAAACTTATTTTCTAACCGTTGTTTCAGGGATCAAATGGGAAGTTAAAGGGGCCAAATTTACAACGCCACAAATAACCACGGTTCCAGCATCGCCGATTATTCCTTCAGGTAACTCTGATGGAGGCAGATAAAACGAGTGGTGGCCAAACTTTGCAACCTGTGCAGGAGCAACAAGAAAAGTCTGGTTTGGTCGTGGGCACCTCTTGAAAATAACTCAAACCATCCTCAATGGATTAGTTGGCTTTTGCCTATCTAACCATATGGAAATTACGCACCGTCTACACATGTCGTGGATAACCATGTACACTTTGTAGCGATAAAACCACCTCTCAAACCCAAATGACGTCTAATCTACACTGCATAAGTTGCATCACGCTAATATATATATATATATATACATATATAATTCTCTGGAGTAACCAGTTCAAGGCGCACCCATCTTTAGTTTGTTGTTTGGCGTAAGTTACCAAAACTCTCTTCTCAACAGACATCCTTCTGCAGCGAAGAACAGTGCTGATTGCTCGACGGAAACAATCTGTTGGGAAGGGTAGCTATATATATATATATCCTGACGTGTTAGTGAAATCCCTCATGGCAGTGTATAAGAATGATTTTTCAGCATTATTCTCACTGTAGAAGCTGGCAATTCCAAACTCTGCTTTCGCAGATAGACGGAGTCATCCTTCTTGAAATTACCTGTTAATTCTTACGATCTTGTTAACTAAAAATCCTACTGCACCAATTCAGCAAACGCAGCAAACCAAATTGAATTTCTCTGTTGTCAATGGATTTTCGAGAAATCTTCAGTCGAAAAGCAGGATATGTAATTTACTTTTCGATCAAAAGGGAGTTGATTAAAGAGCCAGAAATCGAATGATGTCTGTCTGACTAGCCAGCCAGTTCTTGATTCTATGTTCCGCAAAACCACCCTTCATTCATGTTTACGTTCCACTCCGCTTCCGCTTGGTTACCAGAAAAAATTCGAATCGCTTTAGGCAGATTTCTTTGAAGTTATCGACTAGAGAGATAACAACAGGCTGATTTTAAACAAAAATACATTTTTCAGAAATCCTTGTACTTCCACTGTTTTGAATTTGCTTTCGTCTTCATCTTGAGCTTTGAGGCTCATTCGACTTTGAAGCTGGAATGATAATCGTAATTGAAAATGCAGTTACCTGGAATGTTATAAGATCCGCGTTTTGGAGAGACTGATGCACCATAAATTGATTATTTCAATCAAGCTGGTATACTTGTGAGATTATTTTATTTTGAAATAACGTAAAAGACTATAGCTGGCGGCATCTAACGGATGTGCGACAAAATTCGTCCTCCAGTGATAAAACCTCGTACGCATTACGGAAAATTTATGAACATAACTTCCTGCATCATCTGGAAATTTTGACCCAGGTTTTCCAGAGAACAACTGTTTAAATGCGTGTCATTTTAATATACGGTTTTGCGGAACAAAAATGATTACTCGGATAGGTTCACCCAACCAAAACAGGGCTTCTACAATTATGAAAACCAAACTGGTCACAGCCGAATATAAATCTATTTTCATCAGTCTTTTTTCTAACAGGAGGAGTCCATCTGACTTGGCGTCAACATCACACACTTTGAAAAACTTTCCCACCGCTTCACTCTTTGTGATCCATATCTCAAAGATAAGCTACAGGCCCACGCTCCGAGAAAGGCAATCTACTTCTTTATCTACTGTTGTACAGCAGAACTGATAGGGCCATGGCAACTTAGTTATTTAAGAAAATAAGTGTGCATAACCCATTTTGGGTGACAACCGGATCTAGAATTTCTGGTACTCGCGCAGTGGTCGCTCACTCGTCTGATACCAGTCATGCGATCAGTTGGAAGTCTTTCCAAATAATGTACCAGGTGCCAGTATACCTACCAAGGTTCGTTAAATATCAATGTCTGACCAGATCTGAAGCAATCATGATTGGCTCACGCAGTTTGAGTTTGTGCGCTCAGGAAGATTTTGTACGCGCATTGGGGATTCCATGATCTGCACACGTGACTCATGGTCACTCAGACCAGTCGATCGTGACCTAGACAGTTTCCACACTAACACTTACAGACTTCATATCATCCTTGTCTTACTTGTACTTATATTACTGTATTCTTAGGGCTAACAGGTAAGATCGCCTACCGGGCATAAAAGTAACCCGACCGATATGGTCTCGGCCCAGTGTTGCTCTGTAGTCACTTCAGGATCTGTCGCGCAACTTATCTGCAGCCGATCTAAAACAAGCTATTCGCATTCATGGTTGACTGGCGTATGCGTGTGTATACAGGTCAAAAGTGGTGTTCAAGATTATGCCCCTGAGGTTCTTTTCAGGTGGGGCGATAGCCAACTGTTGCCATAGATATGAACAAAGCGGTGTGCTCATCAACTCTGAAGGTTTATTCACAACGGTATCCGTCAGCCGATAAGAGCAGATGGTCTTTATTCATTTTTTGGGCTGAAAAGCAGGGAGGTTGCTCACATGAGCAGCCACTGCCGGCCACTCTTCTCTTGAAGTAGCGTGGAGGGTAAAACCCGGAATGGATCTAGTCTTCCTTAAAATGACAACTTGAATAAAAACGGACGGATGTGGCTAAATACCAGATTTGTCACTAATCACATTGCGAATATAAATGGATGCGGATTTCAAAAAAAAAACAGAGGGAACTCCCTTCACTTCATCACCCGGAAAAAAATGTCATTACATTTTTTGCTTCATCAGGTCGCTATTTCGACTCGGAAAAACAGATCCCGCTCCCTCTGGATATCCACCAAACTACATGCAAAGAGGACACTCGCTCTCTAGGACCTTTTGAGTCTTATAAAGAACATCTTTTAGTACAAGATTCTACAGTATTTTTGCTCATTATGAAAAGCGTGTACCAGGAGGACGTGAAGTTTTGAAGTGGGGAGTATAGAGGGCTAATTCCGACTGGTGATCACTGACGACGAAACGGAGGACATAGCCCGGTATTTGCATAAAAAATTAACGATCATCGTGGAACGAGTGTTTTCTAACTTGTACATGTGCAATCTAGCTAGTTCATAAGTCGGAGCTGAGCGATGACATCTAAATACATGCGGCACAAATCTCAAAAGGCAATCTATGAAGAAAATGAGCGTCCGTTCCGAAACAGTCCCGTGGAAGAAATTGCTAAATAAAGCTACTGGAAAAAAAATAGTAATTTTATGAATATTTTTCATCTCGGGATGGACGCAGATTGAAGGATATCCACGTTAAGCACTTCCACACTCGGTTACTCAGTGCAAACCGATCCAGTTTTTGCACTACTGTTTTCTTGCCAAATCTGAAAATTATGGATCTGACTGACGTCCTTCGTAGATGTCCATAGGTTTTCATTAAATTCGAAATTTTTGGTCTTTTAGAAGCTGAGCAATTCACAGATAAGTTTATCTCGGGATCTATTTGGTACACTGCAGCTATTTAGTAGCTTGACGGCAGTTGTCTTCGAACAGCCGTGTTTCGCAGATTTTAACGGCGAACCCATATCAACTGAGGCGAGTACTTCCACTTTTTTAATGTTTAAGCACCTTACTTATTTTATGGGAATTGTCTTACACTGCTGACTGGTCCGCTGATGAGACATTTCAACTTGTTTCACTCTTGTTTCCCACAGATTGTAGTTTACAGTACCCGGGAGTCCAACCACTAGTTGTAGTGGCAGTATCTCTTTATGCATATTCGGCAATCTATTTAAGCGTGGGATGATAAAGTTCTGAGCTTCCATTCTTTAGCCATCATCGTTATCATCGAGAGCACAACATCAGTGTCCAAAACTAGTGCTGCGCTGCCGTACAATAATAACATATTTGGAAGCCTTGTTTTGAAGAACAGAACAAAGGTGGATGGGGAGTGAAATAGTGTCTACCCTTTAGACACTGGTTTAGACAATATGTATAAAAATGTGAATGTATAGTCAACGCAACCAGTGTGAGACCGAAATCCTGTGTGTTGCTCTCTAGTCAATACTCCTCGTTTGAACATAAGGCGGAAAAGTTTGAGTAGGTCTCGTTAAGACTGGAATTGAACCACACCCTTCCGCCATTATCGCCAAGGTCCCCTTTTGAAAAAAGCACCTTGATTAATTTGCCACAATTGTCTCGGATAGCCTTCTTTTTCCTTATGGACGAAAACAAATTATGTGGACGCTGACTGGAAACACTCCCATCGTCGAACTATTCCGGTGGGAAGTCCTCTGGACCAGAAACTCTGCAGCGACTGGGAGGAGATGTGCAATCATATGCCTCCGAGCCCGTGGAGGGTCCCAGTTTCAACGTGCAGAGTTATAGCGGAGTTTGGCAGTCCGACTGAGTGGCACCAGGTGGCCACAATTATTGTTGTTTAAGGCCTGTTGTGACCTCCCTTTTTTGTTAATGGTAATTTTTCCGCGATGTGGTTTGGTGGTGGTGTTCGGGCACCAGAAGCGGATTTCAGGACTTGTTTACCGCTTCACTTCATTTCCCTAAAATTACAGTTCATGATTGGTCCGCACACCAAGATTTGCTTACCAGCTAAGGATTTTTTTTAGCTTGTATCATGTTTGAAACCAGCGGAAACGTTTTTCCGGGTCAGTGTCTTCTCTGCTGTCAAGTGCTTAAGCGGCGCTGGTAGTGTCGTGCGGCCGGCAAAGCTCACCACATTGAGCTGTCTAGTTTCGGAGTGAATCAAAATCCGGCGGTGGAGTGGTTTGGACAGAGTCCAAAAGATGATTATGATAAAGCTATTTAAGTTGGAGATTTGCGGCCTCTTCAGTTTCCAAGCATTTCATCTGAAAATTACCCAGCTCTGAAACGCGACGAGAGAATAGATTGCGGACGAGTGCATGGTCAGAATCCCCATAATATTTTATAAGTAGTCGTAGACAGTTAGTAACCCAAACTGATGGAGTCGACGCATATCAAACGCAGTCACCTGTATTAAAGAGATGAAGAGAAATGTACCTAAAAGGGACAGGAGAACGGTGTCAGCAATAATCTCTTTTCGCTTATCTGCTCTATCGTATACGCCAATTAAGATGACACGGTTGTTGACATCATGCAAAGCTTGATGTGGCATGATGTTTCCAATCGTGGAAATGATGGATCTACGGGGGCTGAATACTACTAAACTTAGACAATACTTTCCTACTTCCACTACTTTCCTATCGTAAGCCTTGGGGTTCGTTGAGCCTATTACTGATTGATTTCTGATTTGGTTATTGTCTGGACGGTGATGCTTGGTCGCCTTTTTTATCATAGCGTTCGCTTCATTAATATGGTCTGGTTAGTCTATGATGGCCTGCTGACTGAGAGAATGACGATTGTTTTGTACTTTTTTAAGATTTTTTTATTGTTTTTTCTTCTTTGTCCGGGAAGGCGTTGAATGTTTTGGATGACAGCCAGAACTAGGGTTTGGCAAATATTATCAAATTGGATGAAATCCGAATGTAGCTTTGTTTAGGAGAGTTCGGATGATCGATCTGGCAGCTAGGAATTCGGTCTGCATGCACCATGCTTCTATCGAATTCTGTTGACTCCCTCCATTTTGCAGTCCTGTAGCAGTCGCCAGCTCTCTAAAGATGTGGGATAAAACGAATGAATTTTGCCGATTCTCGAGTTGTCGCCGGAGGATCAAGTCAGCCCATCCATTCATCCATATAGCTTCACAAACAAAAGGAATTTATGGTAATACTGTTAACCGGGTAAGTGTAATTGTGCTGTCTCAAAAAAGCTGCTTTCCTGAGAACGCTTGCATTCCAGTTATTGACATTCATCACAAGTTGGATCATTTTGCCACACATGGTCCACTAATCGAGTGTGGGTTGGGTTTCGAAAAGGTTAACCGAAATACTCAATTTTATTCTTCTGAAAAAATCTTTCGTTGAATAAATTTGTATGAAATTGGTAGGATATCTGTCTTTTAACTTCCGGTTTTCATCTGTCCTAAAAAAATTTTTGCTGTGGATTGGTTTTGCGGATAGTTTAATTTATTACCGTAATCAGACGTATTATGCGTATTCAAGACTACCAGTACCACGGTGGTCTTTCGAGGAGACAGAGAACAGCATCAATCACCCTCTCAAACGATTACATTTTTGTAGAAAATCATACCTGAACACGTGCATTCTCAAGTTGGAATTCAATGCATTATCTTAGGGATGACAACAGACCACTTTGTCTCAAACGAACCTTGCTGGATTATGAAGGTGACCAGATGAGGCAGCCTGCAGTGAGAATTCCAAACAATAAATCCATTATTTTTATTTGACCATCAAGACATATAGAAAAAAATCGTAGGCAATGTTACATTAGATGAGACAATTAATTTGCATGCCGTTTTCCGCTCACCACAAGTGGACGTATCACGGTGATACGTCCTATTGGGTCTAGGCAACAAACAGTCGGTGAACGAATTGATTTCCCCCATCAAACGTGAATAATTGCTAGTGTTAAATTTACTCCTCGTAAACAGGCCACACAAGGAATCAAGAAATTACGCGCCAAGCACAGTGGGAGTGGCAAGTAGACACCAATGAAACAAGTACTGCGCAAGACGGATGATATAACTGATAAATAGGGCTACAGTGGTCAAAATGAGAGAGCTGAACAGTTGGGATTTTACCACTTACGTTTGAAGCACATTCTCGGCTACTGAACCAACGTGTTTATCGAAATTGACTCTAATGCCGTTCGTAAAAGATGACTTCAACGCTGTCCATCCCGTACGAATTTCGGTTTGGAAGCGCATATGTAGTCAAAAAAGGCATTTAACTTTATATGGACACCTGATTGAGTGATTAGCCAAACATATTCTAAGTATGGCAAGTTGCAGTGGCACACCTGAGTCGTCCTGACCTTTTATCTTACCTCCGTCCTGGGCAACAGACATTGCCGCTAAGAGTGCTTCTAGAATGAGCTGGTGTTCAGTTTCGTTTATTCTCGGTGAAAACGAGTTTAGAAGAACAACAGCGGTCTTGTAAAGGTCAGCTTTTGATCTCACTGTTATATTTAAACATGTTTATGAGATATAGTGAAATTGGAAATATGTTCTACAACCCCAGTTGTTCAGGTTTTAACAAACAGTAGCTGAAATTCGATCAGTTTCCTTTATCCTCACTGACTTTGTCGCATATGTATATATATATATGGAAGATAACAGAAAAATTCTCCACTTGGTCCTGTTCTTCTGTGCGTAAAACCACCAAAACCAAACCCACTCTATATCCCAAACACACTCTTATCCCTTTTCGAATTAATGTAAAAGGTTCAACTTCTTTATCCTCGCTGTTGCGCGCTATACACCCCAAACTGTTACCTAAAATGTCCCCATTTTTTCTTACTAACATTGGCATCTCCGAGATACAGAACTTCACCATGGTGCCAAAGTTTGCTTACCTCCAGAACCCGTCAACCAGTGCTCTGGAATGCCCATGCAGCATCAGGCGTTGGACCTAAAGACTGCGGGTGAGTACTCGAATCGTGGATCTCCCTGGGTTTTGACATACTGGCATTACCTAGGCCGTGCAAACCGTGAAATATCCAGACGCAATAGTACATTCAGTTGACGGAAAGCATCATACAAGAGAGATTCAGCTGGATTCATTTAGTCTCTTGTCCAAATCAAATACGTGTGCAAATGAGTGCGTTTTTCGAAATCTGTACAATTCGGGTTCAGATAGAAAATAAGTTTGACGGAATCTCTGGTAATGTTTTTACGCGCTGAGCTGCAGGAAGGGCAAAACCCGTGGTGGTTTGTCGAAAGGATTTCAGCAACCTTATGAGCGCTGTGGTAACGCTAGACAAAAACCCTTGTAACACTTCTGCCATTGTAGGTTCACGTTTGTCGGGTCGCCTTATTCGATTCATGCGTCAGTACGGATAAGATCGAATAATCATGTTGAGTTTCCGGATACGGAACTTTGAATCACATTTAAGTTTGCTGATCTCGAAAATCAAAACAAAAACTTTAGTTCTAATGTATACTGTACTGCTTACACAGGGGTAAGCGAAATTGCACAACAAAGCTCAATTATCCATGTTACTGGCGTCGACACTTGCGTACGTTGGTAACGCTTTGAAATATTGGTAGCTCGGGTGAGTTTATTGGTTGCTGACCAGGTGGCTGTTGATCTGTTCGCCCTAATCCACCAAACTACGCACCGATGTCTCCTCGTATGGTGACGAAACGTTTGCAAGCCAATTGCCAAGCTCGGCGAACAGATCAACAGCCATCTTGCGTAAGTCTGTCACTGCCCGGCAGAGCGCAGTGCCAAGGTTTGCAGACCACGCAACGGCGAACAGAATACTGGCTCGGTAGTGTGAGTTGCAGTCGTAGCTTTCGAGGACAGTCTAGCAATTCCGATTGGCGATGCGATCACACGGGAATCACGACAGAACGGTTCGGGAAAGACCCAGTAGACAATGCACGAACATGCATGAATAAGTGGATCAGCTACACACCTTAACAGACATACGCACGTGATTATACCTGTGTCGAATGGAGCGTTCTTTGCGGCACTGTAACTAAGGCTTACGCGGGAGCAAAAGTAAACGGGTGGAGTGGGTAAATGAAAGGGCGAATTATCATGATATCAGGTTAGATTCAATTGTTCGGTTGTTGATGCCTTTGATCTCAAAACCCTTTACGCCACCCAAATATCGAACCAAACTTCAGTAAACCCCAAACGTATGCGCGTTAGTTAGGCAACCAGCATACCGACCAACTGTTTTGAATCTTTACTCTCCCCTGATTGGGGCTCAAAACCATTTGATTATCGTTTTCTGTGCTCGTATTCAGCCAGGTTAGAAGAGGAAGTTAGGTTAACCTCGTTGATTCCCAAATGGGTTTTCCTACTGATGTCCTAAGGTGTTTGGTGTCTTGTATTTGGGCCTTTTTACACGGACCTAAACCCTAATCCCTGACGCTCTCATTCGCTACTGAATAGTCCTTTCTTCAAGGCTGTCCGGAAAATAGGGACTAGTATTTGCTAATGATTTGTTGTCGTCGATGATAATGAGTATGAAGACGACATCTTATTGCAACACTTTCCTAAAACATATATTTCACGCATGTTTGATGTTACGCTGTGAGTGCTTTTTTTCGGCTACATGTTGTGCTGATAACAGACACTGAAAACAGATATCACGAAAGTAAATGAGCTCTGGTAAGTTAGATAAGTTGTCGTTTTATCCCTATGTCTGTTTCAACGGCTATCTTTGTTCCCTAAAACTTTCCAAAAGGTTCACACAGTTGCCAGATTAACTAAGCAAAAAATCTACTGAAAAAAACGAAAAACGGTTGATGAATGCTGTAAATGACGAAGCATGCTCGTGTGTATGATGAACTAATGGTATCCAACCCAGCTTCCCTCTATTCCTATGTTGTCGGAAAGAGTTTCTTGTATATTGGGGCAGTCACAGTATGCGAAGAGACTTGAGATGTCAAATTTCTGGCTTTAGAACCACTTTGGCTTTCTTGGGCTATGAAAGCAGGTGATGTATGGCTAATGGTTTACTACCTTGCTTATCCGCTCTTGAATTTATATGAATGAGGGGAAAAATGAAGTTGCCCTAATCTAAGGTGTAATCTCCTCGGCCCAAATCATTTTTTATCTAAGTTGACAGACGAAATTAGTTCCGACCATCAATTTACACATATTATGCAAATGAGCGAATCTCCCTGGAGGCTTTCCGTACGTGGCGACAACTAAATAATTGTCTCTTGGCTTGTCTTCATAAAGTTATCTAGTCCTGAAAGACTGAGACGCCAGGACAAGTAGTTCCCCCTTCAAAGACTATATTGTGGTAGAAGCGATATAACGAAATCATTGGAAAGGTATTCCCATGGACTGTTGGCTCTCATGAGAACGGTACTAACTAGGAAAATACGACTAAAAGGCAAATTCGAAAGGTTTGGTCCCTTTAATTTACATTACGAAGATAAGCTAAGAAGACCAAGTCAGTAGTTCGCTTTGACCTCTTCAACAGCAACAACGAAAACCATCAGTTTCACACTATGAATAACAGCAAAACAATGGAACAAAACCAATCCCATGAAGGACCAATCAGATCCGATTTTTAAGTATATGGCAAGCTGACGCTTTGTGTCAAGTTCTTTTGTGCGTATCGGTACTGATTGACTACCGAAGCCTCACTAGAAGCCAACAATTTCGAGTTCACGTTACGGCGTGAAATTCTGAATGCTATACTTTGACCAATGTGTCCAGTGGCTAGGACGTGTTTGGCGATTGACAGGCATATCTTCGGATCTCAGGATATCGGCCAATCTACTGGTCAGGTAACGCAAATAAAGAGTCAGATTTTCTGAGACGTGTACCCAAAAGCTGTTATTTCTTCTGCCAATGTCTTTATAAGATGTCTATACATCTGAAATGTTGCACAACGTGTCAGACACAGACTTGGTGCGGTACGTGGCGAACATCGGAGACCTGACTTGTCTCCTAAGGAGAGCAGAATTATTTGAGTGTTCGGGTGCGTGGAACCAACTAAAGCACGTAATTTGTGACACGAGGCTGTGCTCATGTGGTCTTCCTTAAACTGAAGTCTGGGGAAACAGATGAAGCAGACATTAGCAGAGGAGATACCAGCTCATGCGAACGCGTCTCAGGAAACTGGCCTCGTTATTTAAGACAGTTGACCAAGCTGTCCGCTTGCCTTGGACTTAGGAATCGGATCTGACTGGTCACCCATGAGATTGGTTCCGCTTCGTTGTTTATAGTGTAAAATTGATGGTTTTCGGTGTTGTGGTTAACAAGGTAAAAGCAGATTACTGACCTTTAACAGCCTTTGTCTTCTTGCCGTATCATTCACATAGTATGTTGCAGCGGTCCACAGCCAGTTTTTTGGTTACTTAACAGAATAACAGTTCAACACACCGCAAACCATCAATACATATTGGCAACGGTCCAGGAGAATCCACAAATCTTGTCCAGTTGAGTAGACCTGTGGAACTGGAAGTTTTAATCTCCCCTGAAGTTCATTGCATTTGATCTAATACAAAAGTAGTCTTACTCCTGAGGAAATGTCGCTGAGGATGCTTCGAGTTTTGATGAGTCCATCGAAGCCGGAAATAACTCGATTGTTTGTTGTTGGTGAAACTACTTCCAGCTGTGCGAACCCAACTTTTTTTGAGACTTTTTCATAGAGTCCACAGAACTCGGTTGACCAGAGGAAACACTCAGGGACGGACGCTGGCTTATGTGATAACTGACATTGGACTTCATCTTGGGTAGTGAACATTATTTGACCTGCAAACAGGCGATCCATACTTTTCCTCGCTTCTAGCCTTCATATTTTGGTTACTGCATCCGTATACATGGTGGCTAACGTACCTGAGGACGAAACACTGTACACGGCTCATTCACTATCTTATTATCTTAAAAACAACACTGATGATGAACCAAAAAAGGATTAGGCAGTCATCCAGGTCTTTTAACTGTGGCTGGGCAAAAGCCAGTACTGTTCATGCTAGTTCCCTGTTTATATGACAACCCAATTAATGATAATACGAATAACAGGAGTTTCAAAACAGCTTTGCTCAGCAAAGCGAAAACGGAACATCCATGAATCTACTTTTGACCAATTGCAAGCCAAATCGAGGGCTAAATTCGTTTGACCGGATGCTGTTTTCTGTCCCTTTTCTACCCGTATGACTCCACAGTTGCAGGTAAATCGATAGGCGCGATTGTTGGTGATAATCCTAATGTTAGTATTTTGGCCTGCGACAATGACACAGCTCTTACATCGGCCTAGATTTTTGGCTATGCTGTTGTGTGCTTTTGACCCAGAACCCAGTTCTTTGCCTAGGATGAAACCGACTAAAACATGGTCATCAATATAGAGGGTCTCCAAGAAGATAGACTTCCTGGATATCACTTTTGTAACCCCCTTTTTCTTACTCGTTCTGAGGTGTTTTCAAAGAAACAGCCAGGATAATTGCTTGACTGGAGCACAGATAAGAGCGAGTTGACAATTAGAACGTCTGTCTTAAAAGCGACCTGTTCGTGCCGCAGGGATGTAGCCCTACAAAATTAGGCACTCTTTCTCCTAGTTGAACTTTTGGTAGACGAGCGATGCACAATGCCAACAACACGCGTGACACTGGATCCGGGAATAAGCATGAGAAATATCGATGGTAATCTTGTCGTACAAATTATACAGCCTGATTGAATGGCAATACAAAATTGGTCTGGAATACACATTAATAAATTTTTTGCATTCTCATAAATAGATGTAAAGAACGTAGAGGTCCTGAAGTGCTCAAATTAAAGATGCTTGCCTGTCAGATGTGGACTCTTTAGCGTAATGTTACTGCAGATAAAACTGGATGTGGAAGACAATCAGTTAAAGCCCACACGAAAGTTTGGTCAAGAAAGCATGTGATGTATTTCGAAAACTGGAGTACAAAATCCAGGTAATGAAGATGAAAAATAAAAGAAAGATGTCTTCAGGTCCACTGATTTCACCAGGGCAGTTCTAGGTTTTTCAGCATTTGCATCTGACAGTGTGATATATAATTTGACTTTGGGGTTGTGATTGCTTGGCCACTCTTAAACTGTTCGCGAAGCATGGTTACCAGATGATCCTGAAGGTATCAGCCCCTGCTAATCTATAACTGGATCCCAAGAGCTGTTTTGTACTGGCTTACCAGGACGCACCTTCAAGCGAGTCCAGTTGTTGTCCAGTGGTTGTGCCGGCATAACCACCAACCCATCGCTACGCACCACTACGCTGTCTAACAACAGACTGATGATGTCACCTCGATTGGTGATGAAACGTTTGTAATCAAATTGTACACTTCACCGAACAAACCAACGACCATCCACGCTATCTGAGCTACCAAAATTTTCCTCTGTGTTGATGACAACTGGAAATAAATGGTCAGCCCGTTTTCCATTCCTTCTCAGCACTAAAATATCATGTACAACACTTTTATAGTGAGGCATTTTTTCGGTGTAGTTGTTGTGGGCCCAACCTCGCTATAAAATTACTTACTATTGTATGTTCCTAAGGACTCTGCATGACAACTTGTCTGTGGCTAGTGTCTTGAAAATACGGACTGATTTTCTTGGTGTACAGTAATGTTTCTCGGAATGGAACTGAGACTCGAGATCAACCAGACCCAAGTGGGTCCCCGGGGGCCCCATCAACTAAGAAGTTCGGAGCTTCCCAAATGGGAATACGTGCCTGAACATCAAGTAAACACATGGTGCCTGAGAGAAATCAAATGGTCCAGGGTGAGGTAAGGTATATTTTCGTTCCAAACAGTGTCAGGTAAGGGCTGTCCGGGTAGATTTAAAAACATTTAACAGCTATATAGGGAAGTGGCGATGAGGCTAACCTTCCAGAGCTAAAATAGGATGAATATATGAAAATGTTTATCAGTTGTTTTTATGTCGATATAGTTGAAGCATTCTGCATCAGACAGGATCAATATTATTGAATTTGCCCCTGCGGTAAAACTACGCGAAAACAATTATAGCTGACGAAATAGCTGCATCTCCATTGAGAAGAAATTTCTAGGCTGTTTGTTCCGAAAACGTCTGGAGATATTAGCTGAACTAGCCTTCAGCTAAGACACGATTTACTCGGCCGAAGCTGATAATGTTGGGTCCCCTGTCTAGGTAAATTACTACGAAGCCGTCATTCGTTTTAGCTTATGTCATGATTTTGTGCATTCACACAGCAGACGAGCACCTAGTGTCTCTACTTGAAGTCAACAGTGGGAAGGTCATTCCCGTTTTTACCACATCGGCCGGTTCAAAAATGTTCCCAGAGTTTTCCGAGATTTCTCGCACACTCGAGACTATTGCGATTAACAATAGTATGACTATGGTTAACTACGCAATTAATAAGCTATCGCAAATGGCTTCAAGAACCTTTACTTCAACTAACTGGATAATTTAAGTTTTTAAGGTTTGAATATGAGATGGCTACAAGCGTTCATGGTTTCCTCTGGACCTTGGGTCTTTGGGTTTCTTGTATAGTGTAGAATGTATCGTGAAGTGACAGACCTTCTGTGTTTATGTGGGAATGCTTCTGGATCTGTCGGCGACGGCCCGTAAAATTTAGAGTCATTGTTGCATCAGTAGCCTCAACAATATTTGTTGGTTCATTAGCATCCATAAAATACAAATTCCGATCAAATGGCTTCTGTGCAGTGTACTGTGTTTAAGTTACATTTACATGGGTGAGTGGCATCTGAAGCGGGTTTGTTGGTTGGCGGTTTTTGAAAAGCTGGATGACTGTTATTAGTCCAACGGCAATGGAGGTTTACTGAGAAGCCAGTCGGGCTTGGCACGCTAGACTTTGTCGCCGATATAAGCCGAAAAGAGTGATATCGCCTGACTTATTTGCAGAGATCAGTTGCAAACCATCAATCAACCTAAACTTTGACTAACATTTTCAACATATACGCATATATCTTGTGAGGTTTAACCTATATAGCTTACTCATACTTTTCAAGGGAGCCTGTAGGATGCCACAAGCGGTGGTCGCTGATTCTCAGGTCGACGTGTGCATCCTGTGTCAAATTAAGGACGGTTGAATGGGTCATTTTAAACTGTATTTACATAGAAAGCAGGACAAGAGAAACTCCTCAACAGAACCATGATTCATCCTAGGCATGTACAACCAAATTATTGAAGGTTTCATCCTGTCAATGAAACAAATCTATGCTGGAAAGCCGAGAAGTACTGTACAGCTGTTTTATTCTTATTGGGAATCATCAGAATTGTGCGCCTCGTGAACCTCAGTGTTTCGAACGCCCGACTTCTGACCAGTGGTTGAACACCTGACCGTTTGGCCACCGGCAGTTGATCATCCATAGAATTAGTTTTCACTTAGACAGGATAGTGTGCCACTCATTCTCCAAACATGGAAACCATATCACGTGGCCACGTATTGACTGGCTGGTAGGGTGACGAGGTCTCAGATGGCAGTTTCACTCATTATGTGAAATTATTCTTCCACTGCACTAATCATTGATTAGGGGAAGTTTGGTGAGATTTATTAATTCCATCTTGTCAGTGAATCCAATCTATGTTGAAAACCAACTTTTTAATAGAATTAAGCATATCGTTTTGCGTTTGAAATTCAACAATCCAGTCCTGATTGCAGATTGTTTTGAGAAATACGCCACCACACCTCCCGTTGCGCTTTCGCTGAAAATTAGTAGTAATTTGGAGAGCAAGATATTGCAGTTGATATGAAGTGTGCAATTTGCATGCGTGGCTTTAGCACTGGTTTTAAGTAGTTTAAAGATGCTAGCCATTGTGCAACCACGTATGTGTTCTCAATGTTGAGGTAACCGCATGATTTAGCGTAAATCCAAAGCCACCGATATGCCTGCAGTTGGGAAGAATGACATTTCATTACGGCTATAGTGAAACCGTTAAATGTACCGTCAGTTAGCGCCTCAAGAGTATGATTTCAGTTTTTACTCCACGACGTCTAGCGCACCACTGATGTGGTTGAAAGTGCGGTATCAAACATTTTTAACCTCTTATCATAACAGAATGTGTTCCTAACAGAAACCCACTGCGAGGGTGAAAGGAGCGACAGCTCTGAACTGTGTCCAAGCAAACCAGCAGCCCAAAACAGATATTTGTACTCTACGTTGTGATATCAGTGCATCTTCCATTTTATCCGTTGCTCCAATGAGACAGAGTTCAAGCCAAACTCTAAGGGTATTTTCCTGTTTGTTTTACAGTGACTTCTTTTCTCCTTGCGGACAGCCTCTCAATTTTTTCATCAAGTGACGAAAGAAACTGCTTTAGAATTTGTATATCTATCGCCGTCTGCGATGTTTGTGAGCATGTCGCCACCTCATTCTTACTGTGATTTCTGGGCCTTGCTCACAGTGGGTAAAAATTCTGCTATTTCGAGTAAAACCACGAGTGATTTTAATTAATTTTATTTGTGCACTGTTTCCCGTAGACTAATATACTGTCTACGGATGTTTTTGTTGTCGATCTTGCTCAACTCAAACCTGATAGAAGTCAAGCTTTTACCCAGGTTAGTCTGACGAGAGCGGATGGTCGACAGAAAATTCAATCAATCAAATTTACGCGTAGTTTCGAAGCAGCTTTGGAATTTTACAGTTCACTGGGTGTGAAAAACAAAGCATGCTGACGCTAGTTTTGTAGGCAATCTCAGGATGTCAGAGCACTGGAAATGCCGCTACACCTTGGTAGGCATGCATCTGCACAATTCTATTTTCAGTTTCGGGGCACTCGCCAGTCAGTGACTAAGAGTGATGCTCCATGTACGCTCCTCAATGTTGCGTATAATTATACCACTAGCTTCTCAGCTTTAACTTGTCCCTAATGGCCTACGATGAGGATATTCTAGAAAAAACTTCTCAAGAATCGGCAGGCAGTTGGCTGCGCAAGCGGCTGAAGAAAGGATCATACAGCCAGATAAAGTAGGATCACAACAAATTCCGGGCAGACGGGTGCGCATCTACAAGAAGCAGGAACAAAGTTCGCCACTACGTCATATGAATCGTGAGGACAAGGCAATCACAATAAAATTAATAATGGTACTAATGGTAGTTATGTTAGATACATACCATCTCCGGCTTTCATGAAAGTAGGAGTTGATGTGTTTCGGCTTTATTCTAGCAGAAACAAACTGCGACTAGCTGCTTACCGAAACGTAATTTGCAGCAAATAAAAATGACAGAACAGACAGATTCACCAAGATACTATACGCAATCTAGTTTGGGAGTGCAATGAGAAAAGCCACTAACGAGATGGATTAATTCAGTATGATGATAGCGTTAACGAACAGGGTTTCGAACCAATAATTACGGCTTGATAGGAATAGGCATGGTCCATTGTCACTAAATCCAGATAATTCATAGTAATTTTGATTCCCACGGACTGGATACTGCGTAATTGAAAGGTCAGCAGTCAAATCAAGTAGCACGGGTGAAACAAGTTCTGTTCGGTAGCCTTTCAGATATGATAGGGAGTCTCAGCTAATCATTCCCAGTTCACCTGAGCTCGACTGCCTATCGATGTGATATCCTTTAGGAAAATAATTCGTAAGAATTGGCCACCAAGAAATACACGCCAGGACAGCACCCCGGTTATGTAGCAGTAAAAGGGGACCTCTGTTCTCCAACATTTTTGTAATGATTATCGCACAACCTACTACCAAACTACGGCTCTTTTACATCACTCTCGTTGGAATAGTTATCCTCTGTATTGGCGTACTTATTCTGGACTGGACTCGAGTTTCGATCTTATTAGAGCGCATCATCAATTCAATCGCTGTGCCGGGGTTTGAACCCCGGACATGAGACATGCGAGGCGAGAGTGTTACCACTATTCCATCAGCGCACGTTGGACGCATCTGAGTTCTGGCATCTGAACAGGCGAACGTGTTCACGCTTCAACGATGTGATTGGCGTGCCCGACTCATCGAACGCCGACCCAGTAACTATCCTGGTTGTGACGATCGACTGACCCGCCTGTCAGGACTTCCCAGTCAGGTAGCGCCCCAGACGCCATAAACCCGCTGGACAACTTTTCTTTTTTCTGTTGTGGGGTTTGCTGGATATGTATTCTTCATATTCCCACTATGTTCAAATGATCTCTGCTATTTACTGCTTCCATATATATTGTGTTATAGGTTGCCTGAAGTCCACACAGAAAATATCTTTCTAATCATTTTGATAAGCTGAAACTGCAGGAGGCAGTGGCTGGGCTTCCACACGCGTCACCCAGGTGCATCTGAGCTTCATGTGGTGCGGTGGAGAGCTCTAGCTAAACTGTGAATATCCAACAAACGGGATAGCAGTCCATCAGCCGTTAGGCACGCACACGTCCACTCACCTAGCCAACTTTCTGACAGGTACGCTAACTCCGCTGACGCGTATGCATGACATGAATGTTTCACTCTCATCACAGACCCTATATGCTCACCTTAACTACACAAATGCAAACAAAAAGGAGAATGTATTTACCTGGAAGCCCATTGGTGATATATCCATGGTTGACTATAAAACGTCTGTGAGCCAAATGTTTGGTGAACAGAGCAACTACCTATTTGAAGATGTCAAGAATACAGACTTGCACTTCTCACGCCTAGTCAGAACACCACATATGACAACCTTAGCCACTGTCACGCAGGACTAACCTATGTAACTGACCTAGACGTAATACACTACTCATCAGAAACGAGCGATTCAGTTGGGTTCCAGGTAAGTCTCCTGCAAAACCAAATTGGTTTACAGATTGGGGTATTTCGCCAACTGACATCTACTTGTGGTGAGTCCTGTTTCCCTCTGCAGTAGAAAAGAGTGTGCGGAAGATTCTTGACTGTTGGCAATTTTTAATCATGGAAGATTTGCTGGAGAATCCCTCGACCGTGGGCAATCAACTATGATAAGTTTGTAGAATAGCAGCCTGAAATAGGTGTGAACAACTTGGGCATATTTTTACAAGAACAAGTGCCCAAGGGGAAATTTTAATTAGGCCATTAATCAATACACCAAACTGGTATCCTACCAAACAATACAAGGGACAGCGTCTCTAAATAATCCATTGAGAAACTGCCGAGTGACAGGCTTCGAAATCATGTTTTGGTGTTGTCTGTTTCTCCCGAACTTACATCCCACCTCTTACGCCCATGAAGTAATCCACAAATATTTTATTTCCAGACATGTTTGTATGTAGCCTGTATTCTTTTTACACCAATGCTGTCTCAGCAGAAACTAAAATTAGCAAAAATATCACACTAGTTAATTACTCATTCTGGGCAAAGCAACTAACTGGCAACATTAATTCACTCGACCACATAAGCCAAGAACATAAACATCCGGACAGTATAACAAATGTTTCGCGCCATATTTACCCGAGTGAATGCACCAGCCGAGTATTCCACCTCGCCCAGACAGCTAATTCAACATTGATGAGCCAAACAATGTCACTGTAAGACTACCATATTATGGTCAGTAACCTTACGGAAAAGACGATTTTTCAACCATCATAGTGATTCTTACGTTGTTAATCTTGCCGTCTTTAATAGCTGGGTGACTGACAGCACACCTAAACTCTTCTACATAAAATTCAAAAGTTGTGGTATTCCTCTTACTAGCAGCTCCAGGCTTGAGTTTTTGTTCGTAGTCAGAGAATGCACTCAGTGCTTTTGACTAATATTAGAGAAAATAAAGCATAAAAATAGACTGGCATGGTGTGAAATTTGTTACCCCTTTATAAGCCGCAGAAAATTAAAGCGGAATAGGAGGGAAACGAGCGTGTTTCGCACACAGGAATT
This sequence comes from Clonorchis sinensis, assembly GCA_003604175.2. Lineage (NCBI taxonomy): Eukaryota > Metazoa > Platyhelminthes > Trematoda > Opisthorchiida > Opisthorchiidae > Clonorchis > Clonorchis sinensis. Next base: position 38,998,508 of record CM030370.1, read on the forward strand.
AACTGGGGATGCATTCGATTCAACCTTGTTTAAATTACTTTAAGCCCAGTTTGATCAAACCTGCGCAAAAGGTTTCGCTTGGTTCAGTCATTTTGTCTGTGAGAAAAATTACTACTTGATCAGTTGTATTACTACAAAATTGGACCGAAAGATATGCATTTAATTGAACAAAGTAAGCCCACCCGGCTAATATAGATAATAATGTTTAAACTTTTTCACTTGAAAACTACTGGCCAAATGCTGGGTTACGGGTTTTATTGATGGAGGCTCCGGTGTATAGAAGTACGCCAGTGCTTCGAAAGACGCGCTTAAGAGGAACATTTGACAATTCAGCAAGTGACTATTGGAGAATCGCATCGGCAAGATCCAAATCAGTTTTTATACGTCGTATTATCAAGTTTCCTGCTAAAGTCATTAGAAGATAGATTACTTGAAAACAACATTGTTTTAATAGAGATCCAGATGATTTCAAGTTCAAATTTCAACAGCTCACACAAGCCGTGTTTCTGCAATATGGTAGTACGAGTGGGATAGTGGCAACCGTAAAAGATTTGATCACAGAGAGGTAAATGTGTGGAACTTTCGTAGGATAAAGAAACTCTGTCACCGGATCTTCAGGTGAAGAGACTTTTTAGTGGTCGTATCAGAACTGATTCCGGTTATAAACACCGGTGAATCTAGGGAACTTTACGTGAGCTGAAGTATTAGTTTAGCCGATGGTTGTGAAGAGCAGTGATAATACATCATCCGTATGTTGGCCACCTTGAAATGTAAACAAAATACTGCCGCATTTGCAGTAAAGGGAATGCTTTCGGGTCAATAAAAGACACTGTGGATATCCTTCTGGAGCAGCTAAGAACCTGTGGCTACATAACAGGCCTGTCAGTGTTGCTATCTCCGGCTTATTCTATTTCAATGCTTTAGTTGTCAAGATTTAAGAAGTTTGCTTAAAATTTAAAAAGGGAAGGTGATAAAAAAGGCTCACGGAGTGGAACCGCACTCGTTTGCAATCGTGGTTAGCCTTTTGCCACTAGTCTCGTTAGACGTAGTGAATCGATCATGATAGGCCCTCGCTTATCATATATTTGAGCTTCTAGACCATCAAAGTTCAATTAACTAAACCAAACCTCAGTGAAACAAACAAGGACACACTTGCTTTGGTCGTCCAGAGCTATCAAAATTTGGTAAACTGCGCAAGTAACAGCGTTCATGGTTGGTCCATTGGGATTGTGAGCAAGCTGGTATGCATTCTTAGAGACCCCCAGCAGGTGTTACATGTTATTGAGAATCAACCTGTTTGACCACGTAAGTTAGGCCGGAGCATTAGGCGAGATTTTTGAGGCCAAAAGGCGATGGTCCTAGTATGAGTTCAATTCTGGGGGTCTCAATTTTTGATACTTTTATGGATACATTTGAATTGACTACAGGTGATAACAGAATGTTCAGTGGTATACTGCTTCGAGACCAAGAACTACACATTCAAAAGTCACGTTGCACTATCTGGGGCGAGATTTTTCTGTTCATTGTGCGCATCACACAGTGATTACTTGTGTACTCACGAGCTCCAGTCAAATGTTTCTTGACCGCTAAGGTCCTTGCTTTTGGCAGCGGACAAACAGTTTAGTTGTTTGGTGTCGTCTAAGAAAATTTAACTCTGCGTTTTCCGACCCAAGACGGTTCTCATCGCCTTTTGGTCGCAGAGGAAAATTGAAGTGAAGATCGTGACTTCTCCAGACTGACGTGAGTTACCACGCGTTTTATTGCGACTGATGCTGCTTAAGTGGACACGATAAAATGATGGAATTTGCTGGTAAAGTCCGTTAAACATTGTTTCACACATCATACGTGTCTGTCCTTGAGAAAAAATGAAATTCGTTTATTTTGAACAACAGCTGACTTTTGGCTCTAATAAAATAGTGCTCGTTTCATCTTTTTTCTTGCTCAGGTTAGAAACTACCACACCTACTATCATTCGAGTACCTGGTAGCTTCTACTGGAAGCCCACGGGATTCAAAAGCGAAATGCGTCAAAAATCAGCTGGACTGGATTTTTATGCCTTTAAGGATTGCCACTCTACCGCTGCGAACTTAACATGTTTGAAACTTTGTGGCCTACCGCCAGCGATAAAATGAAGAAAGGTTTATTACTATACAGGGTGAAAACATACAGAAGGAGAGCCTAACAATATCTCACCTACCATTCAATGTTTTGGGTCTGATTAAAAATATCACACTGCGGCAATTGAAGTCATGGTCATCATCACCACTTAGATATTTACCTGGGAAATTTTTTCGTTTTTTTCACGTTCGTTACACACTATCTAAAGCATATTTAATAAATTAATTGACCAGGTATAAATGCCTTGCAATACAGATCATAGTTAACGGCCGGCAACATTTTGCCAAACGCATTTCTTTTGAGGAAGCAATATCCCTTCTAGTAAGCGAAACTCGCACGAGAAATTTCACAAGCGTGTCACAAAATTTGACAAGCTGGAGAAGACAACCTAGCCTACGACCTTATTTTGATAATTTAGTTTTCCCGAGAGACATTTCCCTTGAACTTTTAAATGTTGTTCTGCATCAGCCACAATTTAGCGAAGAAATTCCTCGCAAAGGGGACCAGTGTGCCACTTTCTCGCATAAAACTCCCTGTAATGACAGGCTACCTATCCCTACTTGGCTCTGGCCAATATATCCCGCCACATAATTGTAGCACCACCATGGTTTCAATGAGACTGCAAGCCGGGTAGATGGAAGTAAATGAGTTTCTGTCAGTAGTTGACAGATCCCGTCAGAAATCAATTCGAGCATTTACTAGAAAGCCACCCTGGTCGATGGGAGCAAACAAATCAAAAAGTAAGGAATAGGCACGACGAAATTATAAGATCAACTTATGGTGACTTCACGTTGAGAGGATTCTTGACCATACCCTCCGGTCACTTCGGTCCAGAACCTACGCCAATCAATTTTCTAGATGTTTGACAAATGTTGGTAGATGTTTGTGTTTCTAAGGCACAGACATTTGCGACTTTGTACACACGCTTTCCTAATAGACTCTACGAGGCCCGAGTCAAGTGGAAATCAAGTGAATGAATCTTCAATCAAGCTGCATGAACTAGTGTGGGGGGATTTGAGATTACTGTTTTTTTCATTGGAAGATGTCCCAGCTTCTTGTTGGTTGGTTTGTGGCTGTAATTATTCTGATATCAGAGTGTACTTTTCAGGGTCCGTTGGACCGTTAAATGTCGTCAATTCGCCTGTTTCGGAATATGACTTCTGCAAATGAAGTACAGTTTATCGAATTCAAGAACGTTGCATAGCCTCGGCGTAGCTAAAAGATGCATGAAAAACGCACACATTGGCGAGAATTCTACGCTTCAGTAAAACAGGGAAGCATATCGTGCTCGAATCGTGCGCAATATCTCCTACCTGGGATTGATCTTTCTGACCCTGAAATGAACTAGATGTAGAAGTATCTTGGGCATAAAGGTCTTACGGAATAGATAGATTTTAGCCGAGTACAAAACTCAGCTTTCAAAATGGCACGAAAAGCCGAGGGGTCAAGCTGTTCCCGAGATCCATTCAGTGAGTACTGCTTACGACTTCAAACAAAGTCGAGACAACTGCGTAGTACCACTTGGCTTTTCAAAGCAGACTGACTTTTTCTGAGGGATGAAACCTCGTCCGTAAGGGACCTATGATTGCTTGTTTCCTTAAAACGGCAATGCAGTGATCAGACAGTCAAGTGCGAAGCATCTGATATAGTTGTACACTTGAGTCTAACCTGGTTAGTGGATAGCACCAGCCTCCACTTTGAAAAATGTGTGTAGCAAACTGGGGCTAACATAGGATTTTACTATTTGCGCAGAGGCACCAGTCCCTTAAATGTGTAACTCTCATAGATAGCCGAAATGGTAAATGCTGTATTGCTAGGCTCGCGAACGCTCCCGTCATCCCCCCGATGTGGAGTTTCCAAAAGCTCTGTGTGGCAGGGGACTATAAGTAGGATGTTAAATAGGACCATCTATTGACTAATTCAGGAAAATTGAGTATGGCTTAACATTTGGTAAAATTCAAGGCCTGTTTGTTATGTGGCCATCTTGATGGATCGGTCACCATTTCGCTAAAGCAATATGACCACTTATGTGTAGCGATAGTGTTCAAATAGGTCAGCAGCCCGTTAGCTAACAGCTTACGCTCAATATCCAAATGGCATTTCCTAAGAATATATCCGAAAACCGATCAAATTTTGCGTCGTCATTTTTGAGATCACCGAATCAGGTGTATCCCACGAATATCGTTCAACCTTCCAAATTACCTATTTTGCCAATGTAAAGGAGAATCAGCTCTCTCATATTATCCTGTTTTTTCTAGAACTGGGAAAAATTAGACACCGTGGAGTAAAATGTCGACATATTCGTTCTATCTCAAAAGGCCGCAATGGCTACACCATCCCAGAAGTGATTTTTTGATTGACCAGTATACATGGACCTACCACCACACATGAATGTCCGACAAATGCAAGAATATTAATCTATCAGTTGTTGTGGTAGGCTGGATTTTTACCACTTGTAGACAAGAAATTGTCTGCCAAAAAACAAAGACACTTGTTCGTTAGAGTTCACGGCATCATTTGATTAGTAAACAATGACAAGCGAATTATCAGGTGGTATAAACAAAGAAATCACAGGGGCGTAGGCCGGGACGTCAGGGAAAATATGATTATTACTCACGTATAAATGTGTATTCATTTAATGAACAGAGATAACTGACGTTCGTCTAGTTTTCCCCGAGGTAAACTCAAGCAACTGGAGTTCAAACCCAGGTGTTGACTGTGATGCGCATCACTGATGAACTACAATGGGACAGAAAACCCCATTGTCTTGGGAGATTTGAGGTTTAGTTAACCTTCAGAGCAAGATGGTCCATTTAGGCTCATTTCCCCACATAGGACATACATTCCAGGTTTGTCAAGCAGATAACTTACAGCGTGATGGTTACTTTTTACCCTAAGTTCTAGTTTAGTCGGGGCTACTTTATTAAGACAACATTCTACTTAGACGTGAACAAAATCCATCAGTTTAGCTAAACAAAGCTGGCCTTGAACAAACAAACATCTTATCAGAATAATTACTTCCTTTGAGACAAGCTTTATAAAGGAAAAAAAGTTTCTTTACTTTCTGTTTCCCTTTAATCCACTAGAATTGGTGATTTGTCCCCCAGTGAGTGACTTAGCGTTCATCCTGGCAGTGGACCCTTTAGGTGTGAGGACTTCTCGCCGACTGTCTGCCAATCACAGGGTGGTTAGACAAAATCGATAGCATGAGGTTTGCTAAAATTAGCATGGAAAATATATGGGCTTTCTTAAATTTTGGTGCTTCACAGTTTTGTTTCGGAAAAACGGCAGGTGTGTGAAACTGAAACCTAATATAGGCAATTCATGTCTTCCAAAATGGTTGGTTTTACGGAACGATTTTTTTACCCGGAAAGTAGATAATCCCATTCTGAGGACTGTTTAGATTCATCCGATTTTCGTCCCAGTTTTATCCCATATCCGGACACAATTTCCTTATCCGACACCTAATTGTGTACAAAGTATGGTTATTTGTCCCGTAAAAAATCTCAGTAAAACTCCCCCATCCTCAGCACAGCATAACGCGAACATGGAGTTTTCCGTTACTTCTGGACGGGTTATCCGTTTTTTCAGTTGTATGGGGGATTGCGTGACAGTAAGTGCGTTTGTTTAGGTCTTAATTGGAATTTTGTCTGTGATTAATGAATGCCCACTCAAATGCGCCAGGTCCTGCCGATTCGAGACCGATGGTGATCAGCGTATCTCACGCCGACTGAAACGGGGACAGTGGGACAAAATCGACCTCTTCAAATACTTGCGGAAGTAACAGCATTTCATCTATTAATTGCTTTCCAGCGTAAACAGTGAGAAAGTAAGGGGGAACAACTTTGATTTTGAGCTTCAGAAACGGAACGATAAGCAAAATACGATAGATTAAACGACGTTTGCAAAATGAGCGCAAACCAAGTCGCATCTCGCCTAATCTCAGTAACAAACATCAAAGTTTGTCATGTTATTCGAAAGAATGTTATGAGCTTAGCTCAGTAAGCAAACCAGTGACGCTTGATATTATGATGAAAAAGTGACAACCCAGTGCCTCCACAAGTGGTTAAACAACACTGTCACCTAATACCAACACTTTAGTTTGAAGTTTTTTACAAGATCCCCTTGACCATAAAACGTCTTGTTTAGGACCAAATTCTTTTTGAGCTGAAATTAGAACTCATATTTTGCATTTCCATCTTCCTTTACAAATAATTCACAATCTTTCCGTCCAAGAGGAAAGGCCTCAGTGTTAATATCCTTAAGTCTATCGGTTTTGGTACGCTGGTACGGTATCATAAAAAACATTCAACACCATGAATACTTTTTTCAATGATGGGTATTAATTTGTTTCAGAGACTACACGTATGGTATCGTTTCTCCGAAAACTTAGAAGTTCCGATATTAATTAAATAAAAAAGCCAAAAATAATGTACCATATTATTCAGGGAGCTCACAATAATATTAGTTGTTTCATTGCTGCGTTCCTCTAACAAATCGTGCCCTAATGCTTTCTAATTGAGCTCATTGAGTTGGTGTAATTGTTTTCATTTGTAAAACTGGATTTGATGACACCTGCACAGGTTTGCACCCGCATGTCTGCCGCGGCTTTACAAGATTTCTGGACACCTAGTACATCCTACAAAAATACATCCTTGGTGAATGAATGTTTTTAATCCCTTTGAAATTAGCTAATCCACAGGGGGGAGCTGACCAATTCAGATTTACCTGACGATTCGGTGCCCACACCCATTCGATATAACACCGTTCAGTCTGGAGGAGTAAATTCGTCGGAAAAACCGGCGCAAATATGTCAGGGACCAATGGAAGGTTTAAAAATGGTGTGAAAATAAACGCCGGAACTGAATGCTAGTGTTATAATCACTTCTTTTTTATATCTTTTAGTATAAAAACGCAATTCCTCAGAAAACGGCATGTGATGCTACTCACCTCGGCCACGCACTCAGGGTTAATACATCATTTAATCGGCGGGGGTAATGGCCCTCATTGATGAGGGTCAGGGCAGGCTCACTTTGACTAGGAAGTCGCCGTTTGTGAATGACATTGTCTGAAAGGTTTATGTTTGTTACAGCTCGGTTACAAACGAATCGTATCTGTTCAATTCTCGTGACACGCAGCATTCCGAAGCACACCAGGTGTGTATACACGATCTTCCGTTGGGCATTTTTCTCAGGGGTAAGATTTACTCAGCACTAAAATCAATCGCTAAATAAACCAAGCAGTAACTTGCTTCTACACGGCGGTTTTGCATCTGTACTTTCAAAGCCCATATGGAGAATTCATACGACTTCGAGCTGATGGGATTTACATCGGCCAAACACAGTACCTGGTTCTAAAACGAAACAATCAAAATCCATAAAATTCCCCCCCCCCCTTAAATAAAGCTTCTGCGTGTAACCGGTCGGCTTAATAAAAATGCCTGCTATCCGTGGACCAAGCAGACTAGGCTTGAAGAATTTGGGTGTAACGCCGGTGTATAATCTTGAATTAGATATACGTTAACAATAAACTGGCTTGAGTTTTGAGGTTAAATCTTGTACTACCCACTTTTTGAGGTCCTTGGTTCGTAAATCAAACTACCTGACGGATGTCCTGTCAATAATTAAAGTGAGATAAACACAGTGAAAATCTGACAAGTAAATCCCGTGAACGAGACTCTGCGAGTCGCACAACTCTTCAAACTATGACAAGCAGCAATGAGTGACACGCCGAAGACCGGGAATCCAGTACTTAACAACAAATGCTCAAAACACTATCTGCCAATAAATGGGATAAATGAAAGAGCCAGCATCGCCTTGACCCATCAACCAAATTCCCTGACCGCTGAATAAATATTGTCCCTGTTTTTATACTCATGATTCTATTTCCTCCTATCCCACTGTCGTTTCTGCTCCATGAGACGCGGTTTAATACACTCGTTTGCAAACTTATGTGCCTTATAATTAAAGTAGGCACAATCGGTTGTGAAAAGTATTCAACATCTACACTTCCTAGTCTCACCAGGGTAAATCCTGTAAACTTGCCCTGCAAAACCAAACGTTTAGATTTACTGAAGTATTCATCAAAGAATAAAATGCGGAGTGACTTTGTATTCGGAAACATTTGCAAGGGGATATTTGTTTCCCTTTTTTAACAACCAAATTTTCATGAAATCTTTCTCCACTATCGAACCAAGCAAAATCTTATCAAGCCCACTAGAGCCTTAAATATTTCTAAATGAGGGCATTTGCTTACATGTTTTTACGTAGAAGGCAATCGGGGAGGATTGGGATCAATTCTGAAAATGCTGAGCTCATAACACTCAGTAACAGACGTGCGTATTCACCAGACTATATCAGCATTTACCAGCAGAACTAGGCCACGATAGACAGTTCGTCGCAGGCAAGATTCGCAACAATAGTGTAAAGTTCCTGAAGCGAGTTGTTCTCTGTGAACAACTCAAGTCTTTTAAAAGCTGCTGTGTTAGACGGACAATTGTTTTGTGTGAAAACACCTATGCACACCTACACTTGACGAAACTTTAATTTACCAATACCCTGTGATACCTTAAAACTTCATTTAGAGGCACGTTGTTCTCCCAAACGAAATATACCTACTTCCCCCGGACAGCCAAGTTGGTTCTCAAGCTTACCCACCAAACACAATCATGAGTCCAAAGATGCAGATTCGCCGAATATCCCAAAAGTACACTCTAGTTTGTTTTTTATGGGTAGAAAAATAATACCCAGCTTCTTGTATTTACAAATAGGACTCATTTCAATTTTCTCATAGGTTCAGCTAAAAGGTAGGAGTAAAAGTATTAAAACCAAAAGCAGTTGAGGAGTGTTCAAACAATGACAACTCTTTTGTAGTAGAGTTACTACTGATAAAAGGTCTACTATGCAAAACAGAAAAAACCCTAGAGAAAGTATAACTTTAGTATGTAGCTCGTAGTTCCCTACTGCTCGAAGTCATCTCAGTTTTTTCTACCTATGCTTTGGTTGTCTTTACTAAATGTTGCTTCATCTGGATTAGGAGTTCCAAAGTCTCCACAGAGTTACTCAAACTCACGAATGGAACAGTGAAGGGAAAAAAATCTGTATCACAAGGGTTAAAAAGAGCAAATGGAAAACAGTCCTTTAAAAAGATTCTACGCCCAGGTATTTCTGTGAACCACACTTGATTTTCTGCAGCGAAAGATCTAGCGTTCTTGACTGACAGAACAAAAAAGGTCTTGCTTCAATATTTATTAGCAAAATTAATTGTACAACGCAAAATGCGGCTCCGGAAACGTCCAACTAACCTTCTAAGTTATCAGAAGCGCGCAATGCAACCAAAAGAATGACGTCACTGCTGATGAACTGCTTGCAGTTTGGAAACAAACGCTATTTCTTCCCATCTGTTTCCTTCCTGTTTTCTAAAACTGTTGAATACCGCCAAGCTTTCTTCAAAGAGACTACTCATAGGACTGCCAAAAACTCACAAAATTATACTGCATTATTGTGGGCTAAAACTTCCTCTTTAGGAAAAAAGTGAGGATGAAAGCGATGTGGCTTGGTCTGTGGGGAATCACTGTGAAAAAGGCATTTATTCAAGTGACGTGGAATTTGCGTTTAACAGATCTTCGTTTCATTGCGTTGATGTGAGAAAAGGCAAACAGCATAATGTGCGTGCGATTTACTTCGGGTTAATAAATCTGTCACACCTGGCGGTAAACGACTGCCTTCAGACGCGTGGGCTCCACTGTTGACAGTTACATGCCAGAGTTGCAACTCACATCCTTGCTGCTTAAGACCCACACCATACAGATGGTACGCAACTGACAACTGGCAAATCTCACTGCCTATCATCCATCAACTTGGTCATCTGAACAATTAACAGAAATTATAACATGAACTATGCGGCCTTATTTGCTCCTCAACGTTAGTAGTTGATCAAGCGAAACATGGTATGTAATCCAGGAGAATCATCTAGAATACTCACATAGATCATGTTAATCGGTTTCGCGTTTCAGAGGTGGACGCTGATCGGTGGATCTCAAGTAAAGCAAAATAAGCATTTTCCCATAAAACATTTAACACACCATAATTAAAGGGTCGGATTAGTCCTCCGAGTCCCTCCCAGATAAAATTCCCTCTCAGAAAGGGACAATATTTCGTTATCTTCCTCTTCTAATCACATCAAAAACTGACCAACACGTGTTCGTCATTACAAAGACATTTATCTGGCAACCTTTGTCAGAAGCAGAGATTAAAGAAGGCTGGCTCAGTAACTGAACTGTGTTTGCTTCGATAAATGAAGTTCGCTTCGACCAACAAATCCTTTAGAAAGAGAACAACATTGCATGTTAGTGGAAACTAAGGGTTACAAATAGAAACGCAATGGCCCTTATTGAATCCATACACCTTAAAATCTAAGGCCGCTCAACGCGATCTGTAGAAAAGCTGCAGTGCTTTCAGTCAGCCCGTTCAATTTTATAAATTATTAACTGTCGGAAAGTGGCTTCGTTTTGGAGGAATTTCTGTTTAAGAACGTTTACTAGTTTCCACCAAGTTTAACCTCCTCTTAGTAGTTTAAAATGCAGCACACTCAACAGGAGCTATGTGGCCAAGAGACAGTGATAATCTGAACATTTTTTGCGGATAAAAGAGAAACCGAGTATGGTTGAGTTGAAAGTCAAAGCTAAACCGAGGTACTACAATAAAGGAAGTAAAGCTGCCTAGCAACATAAATAGTTTTTGGTCAGCGTTTTCTGCCACATACTGCCACATACTGGTGCTTTTTTCCTTATCAGTTTTTACTCCACTTAGTTACAACTCCCACATCCCTGAAACCCTGCAATAATGAAGCTTTTCAACACAACTTACGGTAGATTCTTTACATATGGACCCGAATGGTTGACGATCCGGTGCTTTTGGAAAGCTGTTCTTATTTCTGTCTACTTTTTTATTTGTACCGGAATGCAAGCTAATGTTTTGAGTGGGATAATCTTGTTGAGAGTTTTTCCGATAAAGATCACATACAGTACCTGCCATTTAAGACATTTGTCCATTAAAAACCATCCACCACATCAGACAACCAATAAATTAGTGCTGTATATTGCCAGGGCATTTGATCGACGCGATAAAACGCTTTGAGCTTAAAGGCTGTTGGGTTTCTTTCGGTTGCTTTTGTTGGAATGAACCACTGTCCGTTTAGTTTATTTTTTGGTTTTTGCGCTCGTGAAAAATGGATTTTCCTGAATAACAAGAACATCTTTTTCTAATTTACAATGTTCCAAACTCGAGTTCAGTTAGCAGAAGCAAGTCACATCAAGAACTACATTGTGTAAATTGTAAGACTTTACTGGTTTTCCAAGATTTGAAGAGCGAAAATTATGACCACTTTGCGCAAACTTACCCGGGAATTGTCAGGTAGTATTTATGTTTAAACTTTGTGCTTATTTTGTCTGTTTTCGATGGTTTCTAGAATGAGCTGGGTGAATGGAACCGTCAAAAGGACACACGCGCAGCTTTGAGCAAAACAGCCAGTAGAACAGAAAAGAGATTAATCTTTCTGTTGCTGTTGCTGGTTTTGCCCGGAATCTTTCGAGCTAAATTAAATCTGAGCTTATCTTATCAGTTCCTCTTGGGATTGGGGAAGAATCTGGCAAGACAGAGATGACTGAAAAACTATGCGAGCAATGGAATCGATCGATTGGACCATGGATTACTTTGAGTAGAATGTCCGACGATTGGAGATCGGTCAACAAGCAGTGAGGTAGACGATGAAAGGATAATTTAAAATCACGGGCACTGCATAAAGAGACATTGCTTACGAGACAACAACCTGCGGAACACGCTTTCTTACTCCGGAACCAACAAGGAATTGCCCTAGGAGATGTTCCTTTATTTTCACTAGTTACATTTAAACTATTTTTGTTGGTAAGCCGACAAAATTAAAAATAAAAACAGCTTTAATGTTTACAAGTGATGCATGGCATGCTACATTAGGATGCGCCTCTAAAATTTACAAGCAAAGTGCAATCAGAAATTGTAAACTTCCCTTATTTTGTCTCCATGCATCAACCAAGCACCTAAAGGAAATCAACAATAAAGTAAATAAGCTTGTATAAAACAATAAAACACAAATTTATTATATAAATATATATATATATATAAATGTGGCTGCTGATTTGCCTGCAAGGACAAAACGTGTCATCTAAACATAGAAAGCTCCCGAAAGGTCCCCGGAAAACGGGTTTGATTACGTGGGACTCAAGGAAGGGTATTTGAAAGAGGAGCGGTCACTATGTATTGGGATTGGAAACAGATGAACCCTTGTATAATATAAAAAATCTGCAAACTGACGATAATATGCCATAGAATGAAAGTCGCGAGATCCTAAACAGGTCTGTGTTGACAGACGACTAATTGTGTCACCAAAGTTGAGGAGAAATATACACATGGATGGCTATGTCGCCCACATCCAACTATACGTTCAACTATGCGACATAGGATTCCACTAAATCATAACAATCGAAGCCCATGTCAAACAGGTAATCGCCAGTAGACGGAAACGGTTCTGATTCACAATGCAACCCAGTATTGTGACCACAGATTAATAGCTTTCTTTGAGTATCTGACACATAACTGAAAACCCGGTGAAAATGTGCATGCATGTCTGGAAGCCGACGTCTTTGTTACGAACGCGAAAACGGAAGAGGGAAATGAGCTGTTGTACAAACAGTACACGGGGTGGATATCGCCGTACCTCTTTGGGTGTATACCACAGGAAACATTCGGACAAATATGAGAGCACCCGAGTTCCTACCATTACGATGTTTGGAACAAATCGATCACTAGGACAATTTTAGTGAAATGACCGATTACTTCTGATTACACGGTTCTGGTTTCAATATGCAATCCACAAAACCGTCGTCTTTTCTTCTTAATCTTTATCAGACGGGTGCATTTACACTCATCACGATAACTGGGTTTTGTTCAAAAAAAGTAAAGTTTATCGAGGCCTAAGCGCAGTTTTCGCTCTTCTATCATCACTTTTCTCGCCTGAGACCCAGAAATGACTGAAAACACTGATTATTGACAAAAGATAATCAATTCTGATACATTTTATCTACCAAAGGAACGGCGTGCAGGCCTTACCAGAATTAAAAAATCGGGTTTTTCTTATATAGCTCGACAAAGGGTTATGTTTTGCCCTGATGAATAGGGGAGTTCCGGATAAGCAGACAAAATTTATGAGTATTGCTTGTGGAAAAGACAGGATTGAGCTAGAAGGAAAGCTATCTCAAGAGCTCTAGTCCTTAGTGAACTTCTAAAAGGCAAAACGTTCTTAGATTAATGAAAGTGCACATTTGTGTCTTTCCAAAGTTGGAGGTTTGCCTGAACTTGAAACTCAAAAGAGATGGTGTGGTGGTTTTTAATATCACACCGGAGTTACTGCCAAATCCGTGGGCATCTTGTCCTGCAACGGAAACTCGTTAACTCAGAACGCCATCCGCAACCTCACTTATTAGTCACATCACTAAAAATTTCCTGGTGAACGATTTGTTTCCAACATCGTAATGGTAGGAACTCGGGTGCTCTTATATTTGTCCAAATGTTTTCTGTGGTATACACCCAAAGAGGTACGGTGATATCCACCCCGTGTATCGTTTGCACAACAGCTCATTTCCCTCTTCCGTTTTCGCGTTCGTAACAAAGACGTCGGCTTCCAGACATGCATGCACATGTTCGTCGGATGTTCAGTTATGTGTCGGTTCTGTGCTTACAATACTGGGTTGCATTGTGAATCGGAACCGTCCCCGTCTACTGGCCAGTAACTGTTTGATATAGCTTCCAGTGCCATGATTGAGTAAAATCCTATGTCGTATAGTTGAACGTATAGTTAAATGTGGGCAACACAGCTATCCATATGTATATTTCTCCTCAAATTTGCTGACACAATTAATCGCCCGTCAAACTAGACCTTTTCCGGATCTCCTGACTTTCATTTTATCTATGTTATCATTGCTTCACATTACCTAGTCTACGGTGTGCTGTTTAATCGTGACGGTATAGCGCACTTGCGCCTGACAGTTTCTAGAGGATTTGGAATAAAACAGGTGACGTGCCGGATATATTCAGCGACTTGAATATTCCAGGCGATTTTGGAGTAATTTGGTTGTCTACGGAGGGTCGACTGTCATTAACTCGATAGTGAATGGATCATAATTGCGAATAATTTGTTAGTGGTTGATAAGGAACAAAATCTTGATTAAAAATTGACTTAAGAGCACGGACTGTCAAACGGCGGAGTTGAGTCATCATTACTGCAAATCGTAACTGGCAAAATTCTGATTTTTGTAGCCTTGACTGCAGGTGTGTGTGCGAACTAGTTAGTTTTTTGCTCTGTGCAGTGACTTCGACTGTTGGTAGGATTTGTCGTCAGGACCAAAGTCGACGTTTCGTCGTGGCATCTTTCCAGATGAGTTTCCTGATAGGTCGTAAATTTTCTACATGATGAGCTTTAGAAATGAGTAAACTTTCACACGTGAGCACACTGCCCTGTTTGACCACCAAGAAAGCTGCTCAGTTGCACTTCAGCTATTCTGTTCAATGTGCAAGCAGTACTCATAAGTATTCCACAGGCAACTCCTATCCACGGATTTCTTCTATCCTGTGCTCTATGTTCCGCATAATTATCGGTTGATTTTTGTCGTAGCACCGGTTCCATCCGATTGATTGTTTCTGTTATTATGTTTGTCTCAATCGGGCTCTGGTTCCTAAATATAAACGATATGCAAGGTTCATGTTCTCGCAAAAGTTCCTTAGATGCGTATTTACTCATCAATGTTTTCTGAAACACGATTCGCTTAGATTCCCTTATTCCAGAGTTCATCAAACCTACTGCGTTTGGTCGAGTTTGTTGAAAAAGTACACCTTAGGACAGTAGACAAACTATACATATGGCTTTTAAAGCTATTCGTTCAACTATATCACAAGTCATTGTAGCTTTGATTTGACCGTCAAAAATTTCAAATGACCGTATTAGGACATGACTTGGTTTGATCTATTTCTGGACCGGACCATTTGGTTCTCACAAACTTTTGCCATCCAAAATTATCTGCATCCTAACCTCCCCTATACAGGTACCTTTGCTCAGGGAACAATTTCGAGCCTGTCCTCCCTGATACGGTGACTCTCACGGCAGCTGATAGATGGAGCAAAACGAGCAGTGCAGTCGTTTAAGTATGACCACAGCCTGAACGGTTATTCTCATCCATTATGTTATGGCATGACAGGGGATTCAAATCAGGGTTATACAAGGAATCACCTCCAGGGATCCAGAAAAAATTACTCAAAGAGAGCTCTATCATAAGGGGCTGAACACCAGGATTTGCATCACGTTCGTTTTGCACTGAGTTAATGAAGTTTCGTTTGTATTCGGTCGTTTTTGATAGCGTTCGCGTGGATGGAATAAAATTTCCCATGGAGACCTCAAATGTTGATTAAACCTACTTATCCATGATTATCCGTGCGCCGTCACTACTAGGGTAAAATCAAGCACGAATCCCTGGACACGGCAAGGTGTCGAGAAGACATTCTATAATGCAAGAATAAAAGATTATTAAGAACTCGAGAAATATCTAGTAGTCGGGTGTTGCGTTCATCCACTGTTCGGCCGTGTTGTCTTCATTCTGCATTTTTTTATCTTGAAAGTCCCATGAGAATGACATTTTGCGCTTTTCCAATAAGGAATTATCTGGTAGGCCAAATCCAGGGGACTGGAAAATAGTTCATCAGTCTGGCCGGTCACTGTAACATATTGGTGATCTAAACTGCCAGAGGTGATGGTAAACTAGGTTGACTGCACAGGAGAATTTCGTCTTTTGCCTCCTCATGTTCAGTGGATCAGCTATTGTAAAAACAACCGTTTCGGTTCTGGTGTATTTTTTGTCTGGCGTGATTCTTGTGGAAGAAATTCCTTGTCGCCTAATTGCCTCGCCTAATGGAGACGTTTCTTTGAAGAAGGAACCAACGTAATTCTATTTTTAGTTAAACGTTTTACGACTCAGTCGAGTAATCTACCGAGTTGTCATTCTTCTGATCAATAACTATAAATGGCTAATCTGTGACAATGGTGGACACGCTGTAAGTATTCTATGACATGATTTATAGCATGCTTCATGGTCAAAGTTTCGAAATAGTCCATTGGATCTTAGCTGTAGAGCATATGGCTTAAAGGGTTTCTTCTTGGGCAATACCTGATTAAATCAGTTTGGCTACTGGAGGTCCATTTCTTGTTTGTATTCAATTAACAACCTAAACAAGTAGCGGCTGTCTGGTGTCCTAGCTACCATGTAGCAATTAAAATTAGAATATTCCGAATTTTACAGAAAACAATAAAATCTTTCAGGTTCTCATCAGATAGTTAGAACACCGATTCTTGATCCTTCAAAGTACCAAAAATTTAGTAGCCTGAGAGCTACTTCTATTCATTCACAACTGTTTGTAGTTAGTTAAAGCTTAGCTTCCTTAGTAGGCAAATGAACTGAAAAAAAGTGTAGTGATCAGGTAAGAAAAAGAATCCCCAAGAATTCAGACCATTGCACATTTCTCGTCACTTGAGTTGCAGTTCCTCTAGGTCGATTTTCAGTTCAAACTGGCACAGTATCGCCTTACATTGTTGATAATTTTAATTTTGGCACTAGTAAATTAAGTTATTTGGATGGACCATCACACGAGTCGCCGTCCATTCATCGATTTTATTTGGTTAGCTGATGTGATAAAAATGCACAGATGCTACTGGGTAGGCTGCAAACAGCATCGTGATTCCGATACCATACAGATCCTTTGCAGCTTCCCTTAGAGTTAACCTCCAAACGGCAGCCTCGCAGCAAGTGAATTTATTGAATTTTCAATCAGTACCATTCCAAGTACGTAAACAGGAAAAACTTATCTAGATTCAGAGGAAGAACACTACGGGTTCCACTCATTCTGAAACCCATAAGTTTTCAACAGTATTCTGAATCCCCAGAAATTATTGAACTACGCAAACAGCGTTTGTTTAACTGTTGACCTTCAACTAAACAACCAACCAATGAAACTGTACTTACTTTGAAAACCCTCATTTTAGACTCCGTATTCAGGCCCTCTAATAAGGTATTATGGGTTCTGATCCTGATGTGTTCAACAGAAAGAAGGATGTGGCTCACAAATTAAGTAGGTAAGTGGCTGTCAGCCAAATAGTTATTAGCTAACACTGTTCAGATGATCGGGCACTTGTGCAAGGTTGTAATAATACAAACGATTTGCCCAGAAACGCGTGTGCAAGTTGTACGCCTACGTCTGTGAGTTAGACGTAAGTAAGAAGGCCCGAGATAGGCGGGCAAATTCATCAGGACCTATTAGGAACCATCAGCCCGAGTAGGAACGATAACACTGCAACGTCCGTAATTTCAACGATGTCATTACTGACGTATAAACTGGCCCACAACTATGGCGGTTTAACCTAGTTGAAACAGATTGGAGCCCTTTTTTGTTTATCCATCCCTATTTACAAAGGTCCTAGTGGTGCAGTTACACTAACAACAACAAAAGCTCATTACCACCTGAATGACTGCTATAAATGTATAGCAGGTCCTCTAATCATTTGCACTGATATCGTAAGGTTTACTTTCCACCCAACAGTGCTTTCGTGACTAATTAAAACAAATTAAAAGAATCCATAATAACGAAACGGGTTCTGAGTTGTACGTAGTGATCTCTACAACCAAATTAGACCACTAATTTTTGCCTTATCTGTGGTATTCATTTGCAATCGTGCTTCTTGACTTACTTGAGGAATGGAAAAGATATAACCCTCAGTGCTGCCACCATCTGAATACCAGCCAACTCTGCTTATCCACAGTTGACCAATCCTTTCAGTAGTGTGTTCAGCACTCATTTATAGCTTGCAGAGGTTCTTCTAGGCCCTGCTGGTTGCATCGTGTCTAGTACTGCTGTAAATTTAGCACTGTTGGATAAGTTTGAGTAAGTTTGCTGATGAGGAGACACGACCAGCGACAGATGTGGTGGTTGAAGCTGCTTCATGTTTCAAGCTGATTGTGCAACTCGAGTAGCTGGGATCATCAAAACTCACAGGTAAGTGATTCACTAAGCCCATATTAATCATGACAAAATTCTTGTCGTTAGAGTACTACGTAACGCGAGCCTAATTTGAGTGATTTAGCGGAAAAAACTGAGTTTGGAAGAGCATATTTTAAATGGTTGCTCCTATTTTTCCCTATTGTTAGATGTCATAAAGTGTTGATTATGAATACCTAGGCACTTATCCCGGTCTGGTTACTCTACACACATCCAATCCTAAAGCCGTAATTTTATTGTGCAGAAAGATGCCAGTTTTTCTTTACCAGGCACAAATTACGAGCATATTAAAGGATTCGCTATGGGAAGATTTTTGGGACCCACATTGGCGGATACTTTTTGGTGAAACTTGGGCAATTGACAGAAACGTGCACTCAGCAGCTACTTTTGTGCAAAAGATGTTTGGACGGTATTTTACTTGTGGCAGAAGTTACAGGACAGGCTATTCATTAGCTGTCGATTTTTAACACACTCCAAAACATTTCCTGTACTTAGGACTGTGATTTAAAAAACAAAAATCCTATTTTTAGACGCTTAGATTATTAGGAACATCGCTGGTGTTACCGTATCACACTCCGCTTACCGAAGGACTACCTAGACCTGACAATACTTTGATTTTACAAGTTTCTGCTCCATGCAGCAAACATACCTTGATTCATGCTTTATTCAATACCAAAAACTTATTTGAATTCCATACAAGTCATTGAGAAGGCGGTATAGCTAACAAATCTGTTGTCGTCAAACAACTAGTCTCACCGCTTGATTAAAAAGCACTTCAGAATGAGCAATAAAAAGTATGAACCAAGGCATCGGAAATTCTATTCACTTGGTAATAACCTACCTTATTGATAATGCTTTTAATCAGCTTAAACAAACCGTAAACTTGGTTCCGTTGCGAATCGGACTGTTTTCTAGGACTACCTGACTACCGCCGATCAAAACTTCAGCGTTAGATCTGTCCACTGCTCACTGCATTTACCGATTCACCTGCAGTAACAGGGGTGTACATATTGGCAAAACTGACTGGAGGTTGCAAACACGAGCAAAGGATCACCTGTCCAGAAAAATTCCCACCATGTTGAGTGACTGATTTAACTTGAAAGGATTCGAGGATCATTTCATCGATTATCAGGTATCTCGTGCAGTCATGATACAGAGTTTAACTTTAGTCTACTTTCCGGATCATAGCACAAAGCAGTCGTCCAAGTATGCTGGAGTCCCTCGAGGCAATAGTCATCATACGACCCAGGCCTACGTTGTGCACTCAAAAAGACCTGAGAGTTACCCCCAGATTACCTTGGCTCTATTGGTCGGTTATGTTACAGTTTGGCTTCATATAAACAATACAATTTTCCTTGTTTTCTGTTCCTTTTTATTTTGTTTTACAATTATTGTGGCAGACGAGAATGCACGAAGTAAATTCATCCCGCAATATTGTTATTCCTGCTACCTTTTTCGAACAGTGTCGATCGGTTTTTCACTAATTTGTGAAAACGACGTCATTAACCACTGAAGGTTTGTAGGGTTTTACATTAGGCGCACAAGCATGGACTTCTCTGGAACATTTATTCAGATCACCCAGAGTGAACTGTCGAAGAGTTTTCAGCGACCTTGTAAGTAGTGGTATTATGGTGTTATGATAATATTATTGGTATCGTGATTGGTATTGTGCTATCGCGAATATTGTACCAACTGAAACATGAAGCGGCCTGGTGCAGCACATTCAGTTGCTTGATAACACCATAAAAGAGAGACTCAGCTGGATTCCGGGTGCCTCCTATCGAAATTAATTTGTTATGCTGAAAATTGTATAAGTTTAATCTCAGCTGACTTATTCTTAACTGTTAACGTAACATTTACAATGGAGCTTTTGGATAAGCTTTTTATTATTTCAAGTTTTAAAATTGAGGGAAACAGAATGCCACCTAAAGAGGTGAGAAAATTCAACCGAGGACTTATCTGTGGGTAATTTCCCGACGATGACAAAAACACTGGCAGGCCTTAAAGACTAATGTGAATGTGAAATTGCTGTCCGCTGCTGTCCGCTGTCTGCTTGAATAGTACTAGGAGTTACAGACATACATATTGCTTATTCAATGAGAGGATAGTGATTGATGAGCTAGGACGATGGACATGCTTATACGCATGAGGGTAAACAAAAGCCCAATCTTAGCAAATACAGATCAGAGTGGCTGACATTCTATTTGATTACCTCTCCCTCTGTCAACTGCTTCGTCGTTCATCGTCTGTTGGTATTCGTTTTGTCTGTTATATTGAAGCTCAACAAACGACAATCGCATTTTGGTCTGATTTTTACTCTTTTTATTAGACACATGATTATACTGGTAGTGAAAAGTCCAAAATTTTAGACGCTCCGTTAATTCTGGAGATTGTTGCGATTAATTTGTTCCACAGAAAAGCTGACTCACAAATTTTCATCTGGGCTTTCTTGGGTTCATTAGATTATTTAGGCTACCGATTTTGTGCAACAATGCCTGAGTTTCAGATCCCCAAGGGAGAGGACGGGTATTCACCACCAGTTAGCTCTAATGCGAACAAAACTTGAGTTCACGGCTTCCTCACTTTCGCGTGATCTATGCAGGTTCATCGTGTTGGGACGGTCGATGGACCGCCAAATCCATCTACACAATTTTTCCACATCCCATTTATGCAGCAGTGTGTGTATAAACATTTTCCATAAAAGCAAGGAATTTCGAAAGTAATTTGGTTCGCCTAAAACAAGATAACAATGTTAGAATGAAATCTAACCACTGAACCGGAAACCGCGCTACAAGTAAAGCAGTAACAGCCTGAAACTAGGATTACCTGGAATGTTGAAAGTACTAGCGTATGCGCACGGTTGAATCAGAGGGCACTTCCGCTTGCCCACCCATCTAATTCGTCGTCCTCTTATTATTAGTAATAATAACATTGTTCTTTGATAACGTCTCCATGCTAACGTGAACAATGAATGTGAGCCGAAGAACTATTTTCTTTTAAAAACAAAAAATCGGTTCAATGTTGCACCGTTTTATCTTTCTGTATAGAGTGTGTAAAACCGATGTTGCTAGAGATACACGGCCTTCCTCTTTGTATCATATTCACGTAAAGGATATTTCTATTCATGCAAATAAAATGTTACGCTAAAATATCCAGCTTCAGTTCTTGATAAAAAAAATTGCAGTATTTCTCCAGTATTTCTAACCACCACTGCATTCTGTCCGTGCTTTGATGCTTAAAGTATCCTACTGCATCCGTGCTGCAACAGAAAATGCAAAAATTTCAATTCTTCACATCACTTGGAGGTACTTTCGCCTGACGAAGAATGAATCAAACCATGCCAGCAATTCCTCACCCATTTGCTGCAACTCAGGACAGGGATTAGATGGTTGTTGGTCGTTCTGACAAATCTGATTTTTTTCTGTGGTATAAAAAAGTACTGGGTCTGACAAAGAGCAGTGCGAGCACTGCCTGTTGGAGTTTGGCCACCCGTATCACTCACTCTCGATTTAGTAAAAGCTTGCGATGACAAGGCAAGTATGTTCCTCGCTGGTTTATTCCCCGCAGTAGAGTGCGCTTTTCCTGTCTGGAGAGGCGTTACTTTAAGAAGACAGACGTGACTGCCTAAATGTTAAAATTAGCTGTTTAGAAAAAGCCTTGACTTTTTAATTAGGCAACTAGTCTACCTTAGATGAAATCGAATAGTGAAATCTGTTTAAAAGACAACCTTTGTGAAGAATGAGTGAAACTGTTACTCAAGGCATACAAACTGAATAGGCCACGAAGCCCCAGTCCAAAAACAACCTTGTTGGGTTAAAGAAGGCAGATCTTCGATTGACGCCGGTTGATGGACCAAAAATTTAACACCACAATCGATTGCACTTAGATATGAAATAACAGTGAGGGAATAATTCTATGTCATCCGGTTCCACAAAAGGCAAAAGACTATGCCTGTGTTAACGGCCGTTGCTCAACGCTCTCAAACAACGAATAGGCTATTTCTGATAAAAGACCCTGAATTAAATGCTCTAGACTCCTCGAAAACGATAGGTCCCAAGCCACGGGGACCGTTTTCACTTTCTCTCGCAATCCGGTTACGAGCACTATGCACGATCCATCAGGACTGCGGGATATACACCAACTGTCTGGTTGACCACATTTCCCACAATATACATCAACAAGGCCATGTGAGGGGCGCCAAACGCTTGTTCTTAGCAGTTTGCACTGGAGCTGGATACTGCCGATAAACAACCAAGGAATCATGCATTATCGAAGCACAAGCAGTTGATTCGAAAGACGAGAAGCAATCAACTTTGGCTAGCTGCAACCACCAACGCTGCTCCGCAGTTTATCGCCTCAAACAGACACTATTTCTCCCGTATTGTTCACACGGTATCTTGGACCCTGGTCAAAAGCTTCAGATCCTGAATCATTGTGCCAAATGCAGGGTCGGTAACCATGTTTTGGAATCCCGGTATTGTGTAGACAGTAGCTTTTCCTCACGCAGGTCTCCAATGTATCGGGAGGGGTGTACTCAGACTTGAGATGCCGAATCCTTCATGCTGTTTGCCAGCGTGGGTATGGCTTATTAGGACGTCCTATGACAGACGTTGTCAGCCACGGAAAGACTGTCTGACATAGTTACCCAATCTTCTGATGGTATGCAGTGAGTCTAGTGGAACAGAAGCGAGTGTCAGTCTCCGTATTAGCCTTGTGGTTTTAGTTTGCTTTTGTGGCTTGGTGGGGCACGCCTCAAATAAAACTGAGCATTTGCAGCTGCACTTTCAGTTTGTTTAAGACTGCTTCATCTCGTAAGTAAAGGAGACGCTAAAATAAGTCACGGTGTCCGTTGAATCCGGTGGAGTGATGATTTCCTCGCAAATCAAGATGGTTTGGTGGAAACCGCGGTCATCCGATATTTTCTCTCATCACAAATCACCAGAGATTTCTTTTTTCGGGCTTTTCTTACTCCAGCTCAGCAGCTTCAAGCTTCTTCTTAAGGTAAGTCTGACGTTCTGCACACGCCACCCAGTCTTTAACGAGGCAAAATTATTCAGTGCGTTCTCATGGGATGGTAATCCATTTGGTGCATCGATAATCCAGGAACCAAAAGTCAGAAACCTTATCCATCGGCATGATAATAGAGTGCATCCACATATTCCACTGTGTGACAATGAACCACCAAATGAGGAAAGACTGCTACAGTGTTCTTATAGCACTGCAAGATGCGTCAAAATACGGCTGAATATGTTTCAAACGCCTCTGTAGACTTGGCAATTGTGACATTGGAAACCGAAGTAAAACTGAATCTTTCGAATGTCCAACAAACCCCTGATTGAGGTCAGACGGCTGAGGAGTGGTGAAGCAGTGCATGTAACAGCAACGTAACTTTCAAACAAGTGAATCAGTGCAGAACTGAAGAACGGCGCAAAGGCAGTGGCAACCTGTATTTCAATCAATTAAGAGCTTCGTATTAAACAAGTGAGTAAGAGTGAATGACATGGAAATTGGTCTCAGTCGCTCCAACAAAGTTGGATTTTGGACCTTCGGAGCCAGAGTTTCCCGGGTATGACGAACTATGATGAGCAACTCTCAACTAATAAAATTAGGTCAAAATACCAGCAAGAGTGTTATTTAAACTCCGAAGCTTTTTTGCATTTGAACTTGTTTAAAACTAGAGACGTATTCTCCATCAACTTCATCACACGAAGAACTTTCGCTGATCGGCTTAATCAAACTCCTATCAAAGGCAGTACTTCAGGATGGCTGTCCACATGTCTTTGAACAGACAGCAGCTGCATTCAGTACAGTTTGTTGTCTGAAGTTGCGCCACGGTTTCTTTATACATATTATATATTATATAATATATAATATATAATAGTGTAGATATTGTATGTTATATATTATATTTCCTCCCGCCACCCATCGGGCGCAGTAGACATTGTAGCTTTCCACCTCCAGTGGTATAAGTTCTGGACGGCAGCGTGGATGACTCTATGGACTCGCCTTCGGTTGACCGGCCCACGATGAGCTTGGTGCCAGCGGCATTGACAGGCAGAGGTCTACTTGCGCAGAGCTGTCTTAAGTGGACGTCCAGAAGCAACGGGGCTTGCAAATCATCAAAAATTCACTACAAATAAACTGGTAAATTATCCTCTACAGAAGATTTACAGAAAAATGGATCAACTACAGGTCCATTTGTCCTAATCACTGACTTCATCCACCTTATTCCGCAGAGAGTTTAACCTCGGCAAACACAACTTCTTAGTTGTAGCTGATGTCGTGAAGCCTGTCTCAACTTCAAAGTCCTTCTCAGAAAAGACGACTTCCAGATTAAAAAAACACGTTTTGTTGACACATTCAAATAGTAGCATAGTGGATATTGTCACAAACCAGCTGCCCACACCGAATGAACACGCGGTGCAAAGAGTTCGGTTACACTGGTAATCAATAAGTAGGCAGGTCAACTGCACCAAATAAAGATGCTTTGTTCTAACTATTATGTTTCACCCAATTGATGTTTTCATTTCACACCGATTTTACGAAATAACGAAATGTACAGTAGATAGATAACCATATTAGCCAGGGTCATTTTTTTACCCAAAAAATGCCGCTCCAAAAGAGAGTTCTGAGGAACTTATTCGAGAATGTGGCACTTAAAATTATTTTATTACGTGGTCGCTGCTACATGGTAAGTTCTACATGAACTGTACCACTAGGACCGTCTAATGGACCATACATACCTGTAAAGGGATGATATTCCATTCTAAATATTAACCGCTTTTATCATTGCTTAAGTACCAGAATAAAGGACAAGTTCATCTGTTGTTAAATCCACGTAAACCACTACAAACTAACAATGCATTTAGTAAGTCACCGAAGTAGAAATGCTTCCATCTCACCATAAATTACTACTGTCGATATGTAGAACAGTTGTTCTCTTATCACAGTCACATGTAAGGGTTGAACCAAAGCAGAAATCTCTGCTCTTCAAGTTTGTTTAATGGAAAGGTCAAGTTATGAGATCAGATGTAGATGACTGCACTAAATCTAAATCGAAAGAACGTTGCGATTACTTTGAGTTTGTTTCTTTAACCTCGCTGATCCTCCATTTTATTTATTGCCCGTTGAACAGTAAGCTGAAATCCTCAGTAGCAGTTTGCCACGCAACCGAAGTCGCTGGAGGTGAGTTACAATAAACTCATGTGAAATCTTCAAAGCAGCGTCCATTGTCACACTGTATAGCAGTAGACGGTATGACAATCGAGAGAATGGCAAAATTGTATACGACCAGGAAACTACATCAATCACGATTTGGGATAGTTGGATTAATACCAATTGCGTTCGTATTTCCGCTCAGTAAAGGTTGATGACATTAATTAATGAGTGCAACTCGTGCATTGATGAAGACCGAATTGATTACAGTGTGCTAAACAAAGCAACGTTTTCAGTCTGCTAACAGTATCGGTCAAGTTTTTTTTTAGTTTGCGGCTGCGACCAGGCTACAACATTTCTGAACCACGTAAAATCTCTGGAACTTATTGATGTTTCTTATCTATCAATGACTACAAACCTCAGACATTGTATTCTTATTGTACTTGGGGAGATCAAAGACAGTGAACGAAGAGGAAGAAATTGACCGGTTGTTTGGCCGTCCTCGATAACTTACTTTGTGAAAGACTACTTTATGATAGGAATACCAATGACTTCCAAACGACTGTATTGTAAGCCAGCGACTTTCTAACGTTCACAGCGATTTTGGACGCATTTTGGCGATGTCCTACCAAATTACTACTTCCATCAAATGAATTTATGTAGCTGAACAACAGTAAGCAGATGGGCTGGGGATGTGCGTGCTTCGCACTTTGTGCAGATTAGAACTTGGATGCAGGAATGACGCAGTCAAACGCACTACTGCATGAAACGTGATCACACTTGCACATACCATGAATTGGGCTCTGTCCAAAAGTATTTTTGTTAATCCAGTGGGTCTTTGGTAGGACTCGGAATAGGGGACAGACTGATCCGTTTTGACATCCTGCTGCATAGCGGTAAAATTTGCCAAGTTGTACTGACTTAAATGACGTCTCGGATTTTTTCTATTTAGTATGCGATATTGTTTGCTTCAGCAAGAGTAAAGTAGAATTACTTATCTCTATGGAATGGCCAACATTTTCCATATTACCCTCCACTAACTGAAACTGTTGGGAGGTTTTAGCTTAAGTCAATTTTTATCTCAAGAACAGCTGAGGAAGAAATTACCCGCAAGTGGCTGTTTACGGGAGAGCAACTGATGACAAGCTGGAAGGGTAACCTGTGGGATGACTATATACGTGTTGGGAGTTAGTTGCAAATGACTGCTTAATGTGCTCATAACTATCATTTTGGATCTTGGTACCCGTCTTCTGATATTTTAAACAAAATGGTCCAAATATCCATACAAGGGTTGTGGTAGGGGGCAAATAGCTGGTGTTATACGAGCCACAACATTGCGAGATTATTAATGTCAAGTAGTTAGCGCAACTCATCCACGCCCCGACAATACACTAGCAATGGCCGGTCATTAAGGAATTAAATCCATTCACATTTGAAGTTCCATTCAATTTTCGCGCATTTTCTTTTGTCTTCAAACCAGCACGATAAAACTATGACGTCTTGATGGACAACTTGGTAATAATTTTGACCTGCGCACAGCAGGGATGGTTGTTCTCTGTTCTAAGCTTTCTCTCCTCGTTCTACTCACTGTTTGATCCTCTAGTAAATGCGGTGAAGCATACCGTTTACATCTTCATTTGCACACCTGGTAATGCCAAACTTAAAGATAGCAGTATTTAGCCTTGATCCGGCAAACTATCTGATCGACGCTCAGTACGGCAGTATTAAAAAATTACCTTCTTGATAGTGCTGTGTGATTTGAAATTTTACGTGTGAAATTGCAGCAAACAACTGATTCTTGCTCCTGTCGCAATACCAGGGTCATTAAGAGGTTTATGTGATTATGCCTTTTGTTGAACCGCGAGGGAAACTCCTTTTTTCTTCAATTTTTTTTGAAAATTGATTCCTGTCTACTCCATTAGACGAACTTCCCTTGCCACACAACTTTCGGGCTTTATTCCTGCTCAGTGTTTTCAGCGAGTGTCCCAAAGAAGCTTAAAAATAGACTAATCCAGTGGTTTGGCGTTATCGTCAGAATTGTAAAATTGCCGTTCTGATCTTTGATTTCCTTCAACTTAAACTGCGCACTTTTCTGCCATGACTTCACTGGGTGGTTTTTTGCATTGTTGCACCTCTATTAGCATACTGGACCGTATACAATAATATAAAACGATAACCTCTTATGTCATCGGTCATCTCATCGCTTCAAAATGACTGTTTTCACTCAGTTTTTTTACAACCTTATCAGAACCGAAGCCATTGTGGTATTTGGTTGACAGTTTGAAATAGTGGCGCAATTTTTTGTGGATAAAAGAACGAACTTTTAATTATATTTATTCTACAGTGTATCAGTTTCGCCTGAGCCGCACCCAAATTGTAAACTCGCTATTCGTTGGCGTTCAAAATGCCAGTTTCACTGCTGGCTAAACGAAAAGAGCTCAACTTATCATTTAGACATTTGCGTGTGATTAGTCAACTGAAAAACTACATTCATTCCCTCATTTTCGTTTACATGCTGCAAATGTTGCTAGTTTCATTTCGCTGCTAGATATTGTACATTTACGCTTAAGTTCCTGTCTCACATAAATCCGAGATGGAATTTTCGAGTCCAGAATTTTAGAATGGAAAATGTTGCACACGCATGAGTTATTGGCGTGCTGGATATTTACAGTGCCCAACTACGGTAAAGAGTTAAAATAAGTTCTTCCAAACACAAAAGTTGCCTTATTGATTGGATTTCATACCATCTTTAGTCGACTGTAAACCAGAGGTAGGATTGATGTTTATGTATATCACTGAACAATACAGTTTACCTAACAAAGTGCGTTAAATTAGCCTGAACTGATATTATCTTGACATTTCTTCAGGTAAAGCAATCGAGTCACCTGTCACAAAGACAGAGCCATATCTCAAGTTTCGTTGCAGTACATGAGCCACAGGACTACTCTCTTATGTGAAAAGTTGACTTGTAAAGCTCACTTGCAGGAAAACAGATATGAGGTAATCAGTGGTGCCAAGCCCGGTTTGCAAAACCCTGGTAGATTACAGAAAAACAAGGAGCATCTGCTATGTTGTGCGGTATTCGGGTTATCTGGATATTGAGAAAACCGTAGGTTCATTTGAAGGCAGGTAAAAACCAAGATTGACAAATTGTACCATCTCTAATATTGATCCGATGGTATTGTTCGGGGGTGATATGCAATTAGCCGTATATGGTTTAATATTTGCTAAAAACAGTCTATGTGGCGACACTGCACTGATTCGAAATAGTGATTGGTTGAGGTACCTGTGCCCGACAATCAAGCTGGTGTATTGTTCCACCCCACACACTAGCTCGTCTATATGGATCAAGGTAAGGCGTTTATCACAGACTACAAATCTCTTATTCGCAATGTTCCATAAGGAACCGCCTCACACTCGGCGATCTATGTCTTTCCTTTAAGGTTAACGGCGATACTGGACAAACCCTTGTCAAGCAGATTGAACTTAGTTCGACTGAACACATGCCGTTTTGAAGACGCAAATCTGAGACAAGAACTGCACGGTAGTCCTGATCTTTATGATCAGGTGTGGATAATTTCTTTATGCGCATACTGGCTAGTGTTCCTTTGTAAGACAGTTGTGCCTTCTTAACGTATGATTTAAAGCACCTTCAAAAAAATGCACATCTTTTAGTTTCGCCGTACTTTCAGTGCGTAGTGGTCCCCGATAAGTCATCTGACTAGCGTACGAGGTGGTTATCTAATCCTGGTTACCATACGCTGAGGGATACTTTTTGGCGCCCCCATTACAGATTGCTCGTTGCATCATCCATGAGATTTCAAAAGTTTGTTAATATTTATTCGTCCGTATGATAATCAGGAAAAAAAGTCATTTCGGCCACCCTCAAGACAACTCAAATAATCTACGTTCACTTCGCTACAAAGATAAATTTAAACGGAACTGTGCACTATCAGTTAAACTTTTGCATTTACACGGATGTACTAGGCAGAAAGTACGGTCCTCATAAAAGGCAATTTTAGCAAGCTACTCACTCCTTCCAGCATGCTGAAGGTAGGCAGACGCCCAAGTATCTGGGGTAAAAGTAGGGGTTTTGCGTCTGTCACAACACACCGATCTTAGTGTAATCTAGTGAACGACAATCATAAGACTTGCCTGCATCACTCTGTTATCTTCATTCAAAGAGAACCTGCACACGACAAGGAACAAAAACTGAAAAGTTCACCCACTGCTTGCGTCAAAATCAGTGGTCTCGTTTATAGCGCCACGAAAAGTCAAGCATTCTTTGCCGCCCCAAGTCCTGTGACATATAAGTTAGCGAAAGACATTACGAGTATCAAAAACCCGTTTG
The DNA here is from genome assembly GCA_003604175.2 of Clonorchis sinensis. Taxonomy (NCBI): domain Eukaryota; kingdom Metazoa; phylum Platyhelminthes; class Trematoda; order Opisthorchiida; family Opisthorchiidae; genus Clonorchis; species Clonorchis sinensis. The sequence continues at coordinate 39,028,262 of CM030370.1, forward strand.
TCCTATATCTGTTGTTTATTCTCTGTGTTTACTCTTTCTGTGACATGGCATGATATTTGGCGTGTTGGGTACGCACATTTGGATGTTCCCATAATTTTGCGCAAGGTTTCGCAAAGAAATGAGTTGAATAACAGCTTGAGAGATTGTTGGTCACTCATCATCCATTTTACCTGAAGTATTTTTTCGTGTTGTGGTGCTAACTTTTGTCGAAATTAGGCCTGTATGAAGCACAAACATTTTCTACTATGTATTGTTCGTAATAAAACATTTCAAAACTGGAAAGTGTAAACTTTTGTAGGGAGTCCACATAAATTCCGTGCCATTTTTTGTCTGACAAACCAATAAAATCCTGTTTAATAATGGCAACATACATTTAGCTGTAAATTATACAAATGTTGACACCGCACTCAACTGAATTCCTCGATTATGTTGTTTTTAAACTGCATGTTTACTAGTGATTTGATTAACAAGATCCTCCAACTTCCTTTCGGCAATGACTTCAAACCCAGGAAGGAAGGGAAACATTGGTTTACAAAAAAGGTGTTTCCACTAAGTGATGAAAACTATATGCAAACGCACAGTGTAACGTGAAGTAAAGTTCAGCTGAAAACAGCGCATTCCCTGATACTGCTGAATAAGAGAAACCAAAGGTCCCCAAAATTTCCATGTTGGACATTTTTAGTACCATCACATTCCTGCTGAATGGCAGATGGGAAAACCTAATTAAATGGCTTCGTTAGACGTTGTAAAAGTTGCACCAGCAAATAGAATGCTGCAAGTAAACAAGCTTTGTTATTTTCCGTCCCCTACTGGGTAACTGCCCCGGTAAGCTGCTTTGTTAATTAATCAGTTTAAGAGGTCAACATTAAAACAAACTCGGCTACACCTAACCCTCCATCCATGGAAGATAATGGACTTGATTTCAGGTACCGAAAGATAAACGAACATAGTTAAATATATAAGTCACCCAGCTGTGACAACCTTTCGGTGCCTAAATGCCATGTAAACTGAAGGAAGCACGAAGGATGGGATACTGTCAGGTTGCTCAAACCAAGACAGGAGAAGTTGAGATGCAAATGTCAGGTTCAACCCACGGACCTCGCGGTCAAGGAATTGGGCTCTAACCACTGAGCCATCTTCCCCTGTTGTTAAGCATAGTTAAGCAATAAGAATTCCGTGCCATAAGAAGATACAGACCGATTTTCGCGCATAATTCAAACACTAAAATGTGTGTAGATCTAAAACATATTATGGCACACCGAAGCACATTTTCGGGTTTGCTCTCACATTAGGCTACGGCGATAGACCCCGTGTACAATAAGGAATGTGACGTGTGTGAGTCGCGTGTGTAACTATATGAATATCACGTACTCTGCGTGAAATGAAGGGTGGAAGACGGCGGAGTGAACAGAAGGAGAACAATTTAAAACCATCAGCAGGCCACAGTGAAGCCCCATAATGGCCAGACAATGTTACTAAGTGTGTGTGAATGTTAAACTGGTGGTTCGCGCCCCAAGCAAACACTTACGCCCAGTTGTTGCTAAACAACAATCAATTTATCCTGCACAAAAGTGGTTAAAGAAACTCACCTCCGGTACCGTTGCTGGTTTGATATCCACAAATGTCCATAGTGGCGTACGCTTACAACAAACACATGGAGAATACAACAGAAATAAAAAAATAGAGAAAGGCAGAAAGTGGAACTTAGCAGAGTATAATTCGTAGAAAATAAGGACAGTTTGCTAGAGAAAAACAGGGACATCCCTGAAAACCAAACGAGGACCTACAGGTCTTAGTGGTAGTTTTTGACAGCATCTAAAACATCAGCTATATCGGAGAGAAATTGCACATTCTTCTTAGAGATCAAGCTGTTGCTATTGGTATAAAAACAATATAATCTCCTGATGTCTTGAGTGTTTTTCCCTTTAGAACTGCGTATCTTGGCCAGCTGCCTCGAAAGACTGATTCTGTATCAGCATATTTCGTATTAATCGTGTATTTGTTGGGTTAACTTTGTGGGGAACTTTCTATGATTATTTTTAAGGGTTGTGATATTGTCTGCAACATTTGGTAACGTCTTGTATTTCATGCACCGAACCATTGCCTGCTTTTGACAGCTGGTTGACATACTGTGGCGGAGAACAAAGTCGCATAATAACCACGAGCTGCATTATCGTACGAAAGCTGAAGTTTCGAGTCTTGCTTCCAAGATCGACGTTGGCTGTTACTGACATTAGGCAACAAGTATACCTAGTCACCAAACAGAGGTTAACTGGGCTCGGTTGCCCTGCGTGCAACGCGATGAAATTCAGGATGTACTGGCCACACTTGGTAGAATTTGATCATGCTTCAGTCCAAATACTTTATCACCTCAAATCAAGCTAACCGCTGAATAGGCCTTTCCGGTAATTCTAACTCCTTCGGGTTGGTTTGACTCCACAGGCATTAAAGGCTGGGTAAGTACCTTCTAACCATACCTGTAATGAAGTTTAAGAAGAAAGTTAAAAAAGACAGCTTCGCCTGACACCAACTGAAGTCATGAACTCAGGCGACAGCCTCTCGTATACCTTTACAAGTCCGCGGGAGTTGGTGCAGAGCGCCTTGAAAATGGTCAAGAATTTACAGGGGACACCCGTGCTTCACAGACACAGCCATAATGCTTAACGGTCCACAGAGTCAGAGACGGCTTTCAATCAAAGAAGATTACCATTGTTGGTTGTTGGAAGTAAGGTGTCGTCAAGAATCTGACGAAGGGTGAAAATTTGATCAATGCATCTTATTGCAGGAGGGAACCCTGCTTGATTTTAACGGATCTGTTCATCCTGTGTTCAGTCAATCTTCGGAAGATAAGACCAGAACAACCTTTAATGCCACAGCTACCAGGCAGTTGACACTGTAAATTTCACACACCGTGCATGCCCCTCTCTCTACTCACATCAGTTAATCTTGTCAGATGGATCACCAGGGATTTTGCTGCTTCTATGAAGGGGACTATATACAGACCATCCTTTACTAGTGCCTTTTCACGTTTCTGTACAGATACTTCGTATTTTATTTCCTCTTCTGAGGGACGACTAAGGTTTACATTCCATTCGTTTTCAGATGCTGTGTTTCAGGAAGCCAGTCGAATTATCTTTTGAAGCGTTCGGCTTATCCGTCCAATCGGTGTCATTTGCGAATGAAATAATGAACTGCCTTTTTACTTATTGTTTCACTGACCGTTGCGTTCCTATTGTCAGACGACCGTATCAATTGGTATAGGCGTGGCTATTTCTGGTTGCAAAAGCCTTCTACATCTATTAGGTTTTCGATGTCCACCGAAGCTCCGGTCTATCCTTAGGCTATTTACTGTTTGGAGTTTGAAGGGTTTGCTCGTCGCCCGTTGGTTTTGATGTCCTGGGATCACTCAGGACTAGCGATCTCGATGATATCATATGGCGATTTGGCCATAGCGGACAAGTCAGACAGATAGCACTGAACGCCGCTAGCACAGCTCGTTTAACAGTTAGCCATGCTTCATCGAATTGCTCGCTACCAGCACAGTGTTTGTTTACTGTAGACAGCAACTGAGCTGGCTCAGCTAGATCCTGGGCTATGATATGTCCTGGAAGACCGAACACTGGGGTGTTTCTTGCTGACATGCGAGAGCATGAGTGAAAGCGAACTGTCAGGCGTGTTTGCAACATGGCGTGACCGGAATCACTTTGTGTGTCCCAGAAGGGACAGCAGTCTTGAATTGTGGCTGCCCATCGGTGGATGATGGCCACGTGATCCAACTGGGTCCATGAATGACTTTCGCTTGGCCGTCCCAACGTTACGCGACGCAGACTATTATACTGAGAGCTCATGTTGGTCAGAAACAGTTGATGATCAGCGCGCAACTGGAGTCACTCTCCGTTGTCTGTGCGACGAGTATCGACTCCAATCCGACCGCCTGGATATGATTCCCAGGAGCTCAGATAACCGACTTGGGCATTCATGTCACCCTCAGGGATCACAGTGTCAGTGAATCATTCTTGACAAATGAGCCCAGATAATTCTTGATAGAAAGTATATTTCTCAGCGTTGGAACAATCGTCCTTTGGGGCACACGCCGACACTACAAACAGGCACCGTTTTTTTACGTCGAGGGACGATGAGCTTAAGTGAGCTGGATAACCGGACGGCACAAAGACGACTGTTCACTGGGCTCTAGTCCAGCAGATCGCGTTCAGCTCGGACTGAGTGCAACTCCAACGCCGTGTATTCCACGAGTCATCGCTTCTGGATCACCGGACACGTGGAGGGAGAAATGTGAAGGACCTGAGTTCACCCTTGGCGTTCTGAGATGCATAATCACGCTTGAGTCTTGTATGCGTGTTTTGGAGACACAGCATACATTAATTTTAAGGGAGTAAATGATTTCAGAGGACATCGCCTGTTCGCCAATTTGACATAGAGTGCGAACGATAAAAGATCCTACGTGGAAAGGATCTCGTGGAGTTAGCAAGACGTTAGTTTGTTTATTGTCAACAAGGGGAAAGATAGGGTGTCGAAGGTCTTTGACTCAAAAGTCTGACCCACAAGGCAACGAGAGGATGTGGGGTTTGTTCTGGGACCCTGACCCTAGCCTCTGACTCAAAAGTCTAACTCGTAAGGCAACGGGCGGTAGGGTTTTTGGGCGACTATTTCTGGGGCCGATGACTCAATAGTCTGACCTGCTGTGCTGCGGTTGGTTAGCCTAATCGAGGATGCAGGGAGTAGGGCATCATTTTCTCACACCTAATATGGAAGCGCACAGCAGGCGCCTTTTAAAAGCTTTTAAAAGCACTTCGGCCGTACTGAATAATGAATCGGTGGCCACGAACAACAGTAAGTCGATCGGAGTGTGTGGTTTTTAGGGCCGACCTCTTCTAACACGTCCTTCCTCGGAGGAATGTAGCATCGCTTCTGGACGTGCTGGTCTCATGAGAGAAACATCTTACTGCCTTCACACTGCTATCGCAGAGGAAAGTATTATTTATTTCGAGACCGCCTCGTAGCACAATTACTCATGGTATGGGTTCTTGCTACTCTTGATTTGCCTTTGGCCTTCCTCGGTGCAACTTGTGGAACGAAGTTCCAGTCAGTATACCCCGTGGGATAATTGTAGATCTCAAGGCCAAGCATCACGCCAAGGTGGCATCTCTAGGTCTGGAACCATGGTAATTATATTAGAGTATTATATGGGAAATGAGGGTGATGGAGTTATACTATTTTGAACTAAGGGGGGATGAACTAAAAAGCTTGAGAACCACCGACATGCACTATAGGCCGTTTCATTTTGTGTGCCTCTCCACATACAATAACCCAAGACCATGCACGAAAATCCGCAAAATGCTGCCAAAATGCAGTAGTACTGCACCAGTTGATGCAAGGACAATGATTATCTCTTTTCGCTGTTCTGTCGGATAACACGGGATCTTGGGCTTACTTTCCACAGCACATCGGCCGTCACACATCTGATGTGCACTGTAGATATGGGCACTGCGGAAAGTGAAAACAACCTGCAAATCTCCACTTACATGCTATGGGTCAAGTCAATTTTCTTGAATCTTGAGGAACTACGTAGGCGTTTTGTGCATAAACAAGCATAATCAGTTCTGCAGCTGTTTTTGCCAGTTAGTCGTTTTAGTTTTTACTAGTTGGTCTCCGCTTAGTCGCACGGATGACAAAGACTTGTCCAGCATGACAGATAAACATAGAAGAGTTCGTTTGAATTTCACTATTGGGATTGAGTAAAGGGTGGGTCGAGTATAAAGCCCTTTCGTACGAAAACGACTTCACCGTCTGCATCCTGCAACGTGCACATATGGGGAAGTGTCTCTCTCTAGGGTAACCTCTGGGCAGAGGCAATTAGTTAGTATAAACCATTAGTTGGCGGAATACTGCATGAACGATGTCTGTAATGTGCAGTCTGAGGCAAGGCGTGCTTAGTCCCCTAAACCATATTTCTCGCAGATCGCACATGTGAGCTGAGTGCATCCTTGTGAACTTGGTCCAGTTGACGGAACGTACTTTTCTTGCAGACCGTCAACTTTGGGAGTGTTCTGACGAGGATAATTTTTCAGTTCTCCTAGTGAAGTTTGGCCGAATACACCATATTGGCTTCGGATTGTTGCACCTAGTAGTCAAAAAAATTCTGCTCAACTCCACGAACGAGAAAGTTTATGCTATCCAGTCCCCGAAGGTGAGAAAATTACCCATTTACACTATATTACATGTGAAAGAGAGGTTTAGATGAATCCCCCGCATGTGATGATTTCCAATCAACTGAGTAGTGAAAAGGCAACTTCTCGATTCATTAAGACCCATTTTTAGATCTCGAGATATTTTTTATCACAGTCAACGATAACAAATTGACGTAAAATCATTTTGTGTAAACTGTACAAACTACCAGTGTGTTGAAGCCACATCGTTGGGGGCTTATCTGTCTAGAAGTTGTGGACAGTTAGCATCCAGGATTGGGAATAGTATTACTTCTTTCGACATCTATCAAAAAGACATTTCTTAAATTGCTCCAAAAATGAGAAAAAACACTCACATATAGTAATAGCAACTTTTTTTAAATTTTCCCCTAATTCCAAAATACCTGGAATAAAACAAAGGGTGGTAAGTTTTCAACATCATCTCATGGTTCATGAAACCGCGTTCACTATCCAGTGAAGTAGGCTCACAACTTATTTCTCGTCCAGACCCCAGATGCTACGTTACCATTACTACGAGGGACTGAAATCCAACCCCAATACAAAAAATGCAATAAACTGATGCTGAAGAACGGGATTGCACGACAGTGCTTGTTTTCACAGCGGTCCATTTTAGAGTCCTGCTATTAGAAAGATATGCTTCCGACGTTGAGTCTGTCAGCATTAATAATGGGGAGTTTATGCTAATGCTAAAAGAAGGCATTTAGCCACTAAGTTTTCTCTTTTGCATTGTTGTGTACAACTGGACAACGTCAAGTCTCTCCCATGGATCGAGCTGAGTTCGTGAGTAACAATGTCAGGCAATCTTCCCTCAGTGAACACGCATCATCTTCAACTGGATAAAAAGCAACTTAAATTCTATGGGGAAGTGATGTACCAGTAATAAATGTGTCAGATGAATGACACGGTTTTGGATGGAGAGATGGCCATTAAGATTAGTTAATCTTCTGTGAACCGACGTAATACCTAGAACATGAAGCACTGTGTCCATGAAATCAACAACAGCTTGTCCGAGGTCTTCCATTGGTACTCATGTAGAGCATCCCAATACAATTTTAGAAACGATCCTTTCTCAACAGTCACCAAAATTTTACTTTTTTGGATTTGACTTTAATTCCTTTACTTACATTTGTTAAAAGTAGTTTTGTCCGCTTTCACCAACGTTGATTAAGCCGGAATTTTAACTACTAACAAGCAGTCTTTCACCCTCCTCCTTGTAGAGTTATGATTGATAACGGTGAATATAGATACTGCAGTCGAAGCTAAGGAGTTTATCAGAAAAATAAAAAACAAGGGCTGTGAAACGTTAAGATGACGAATTGTTTTTATCGGCCACAACTAAAAAAATACTCTATTGTATAAATATGCCTGATGAGTATAAGAACATGTTTGGATTGTAGGATTACACACTGTACCTGTGAGAGTGACTTGAAGGCATTAGCTAAACTGATGTGCTTCACAGAAAGCCAGCAGCTTGGGGTTTGGTTCGCTGAACAACAAGGCGAAGACCCGGGCAAACTGGACTTGGTGAATTGTCTCAGAGCACACGAAAACCGGCGCATTATAACAGCCTGCAGTGTTGATCTGTCACATTCCATTATTTACTGCAAATTTCCGGAAAATTTTCAAAGTTCCTCCGATCGGGACGTAGAAAACCTCCGTAGGTACATATAATCTGGCAAATAGTTCCTAAAATGGTCAACAACTCTCTTCTGCGATCGAGCCTCAATCATAGTCTCTCGACTTGTTGAGCTAAAAACGTAGTTTGGTAACGAAATTTGTGAGGCTCACTTCACAGCTGAGCTAATGTCCTGTGCTGTTCAGCTTATGGTCATCCTTAAATTGCGAAGCTTCAGGGTCGGATAAAGGAGAGTCGATAGCGATCATTGACGCACTTAAGGTCAAGTCAGCGGAGAAGTCTGCTTTTTAACAAAATGCTTTTGTCATATCCACCGTCGTTCCAGTAATCTTTTGGTAAAAGTGTGTCGATTCTCAAAAGATTGGACAAAAGCTAATGAGTTACGCAGTCTACGAGTTGTTGTTCCTCCGAATTGCTGTGCACATGTAATAGTCTCTCTTGATACCAAGCCTTTTGCGCAACTCGACACTTTACTAAACACGCCCCTGTATAGCATTCAAAGATGGTAGAGCAGGAAATTTTCAGTAATCTGACTGCGACACATTAGATGATCCGACTCAAAGCTAGGCCGTACTGAGGACTGTGCAGTGTTTTGGGTTTCATACAAACATACGAACCGTTTCCGGATTTCGAAAAGGACACCCTCAACTTATTCCAGCTTGGTTTTATGAATTTCATTGCACATCCTACGAATAAAATTGGGACGGAGTGAGAACAGACTTCGATCTGCAGTTCACAAACCCTAATCGCTTTCCGGTCATTTCAGTTTCGATTGTTTTTGGCTGTTCCGCGCTTGGTCTGTCACATGCAGACAAGTCGTAAACCACAAGCACATTACGACAAGGGGCTCTGTTTTTTACCTGCTCTATTTTTTTCGTCTGAGTTAAGGAAACAAACTTTTCAGTCAAGCTGCTGAATCTGCTGAAATGTTATCCACATTGCTTTTGCCTGCTTAGTCTCCGTCTCACCGTGTACAATTGGTCTGGTTGCTATAGTATTTGGACCCTGGGTTTGATCGAGTTGGTGTTTTTTGGTCATGGCGTGGCGTCTTCCAAAAAATGAGACAGTAGATTAGCTATAAATAGTGACGAAATTAAAAGTGACAACATCATGCCGTATAATATAACTTGGCGGGTCTCCAATGAATAAAAACCACAAGTATTTGAGAGAGGATTTCCTGGTTCCACATAGAAAGTGAAAGTAGTAGGTTTTGCACCTGCTCTGATCACATTTAGTCCAAGAACTCATTCATCACTGGGCTTGAAAAAGTACATTTTACCGGGACTTCACGTAAGTTCCAGGTGCCTTCACAAAAAGTGACACAGTCACCACACGGCAATGAGCAGTTTTAGTCAAAAGGGATAGACGGACAGTGATAAATAATACGCATGGGAGAGTAAAAGTTGTGAACTACTACCCTAAAAGATATGACACAGTCACTATTGGAGGGTACAAATGGTCCTCTATTTAGCCAGCCTCAAATACTTTCGAGCAGTACTGCTGCACCGCCATTATCTTCTACATACTGGTTCCACAAAAAATACGACCCTATTGTTTTGCGGGTTGAATCGCTTTAGTTCTTTTTCAACGCATTTCCCCCAAATACTACCCACGTTTGTTGAGTGATGTTCAAAAGTTCTCGGTTCAGCTCGTTATTGTTAATGACATTTATCCAGATGGAATGATAATTTGTTCGGACGGCAATGAGTACGAATCATTTACTAATAAAATCCTCATTTCGATATAGTTTGCTGTTTAATATATCGTTCATACTGTCGGTAACTTTCCATTTCCACACACTAAGGCGTGTCCTGAACATAGCCCTTCTGATTTCACATGAAAATAATCCTAGCGTATTTTAACTTCTTTTTTGACACCTGACAAATCATTCTACGTACGAAAAAGAGATTGATAATGATTGATTGTTTGACGATAAATATTTCACAGCATAATGGGAAAGAAAGTTGATCAGTGTACGGTAGTCGATGTGCACGTTACTACCTTGGAGACACTTTCAGGACCTGTCACGTAAATTCACGCACGTGAAATAACTAGATTTTGCAGCCTGTTGACAAACACATAAAGATCCTTGATGATAGACACCTGGCTTCGAAAATTCAAGGAAAATTGCGTGTCTCCGGAACTGGTCTCAGGAGACATTGCATGACGGGGAAACATTATCTCTGCTGATCAATCTGTTGACAAGCGTGGCCATCGAAGCGAGTAAATCCAGGGAAATCCCATGTACAGTAACTGAGTCATTTAACACCTGCATATATTTTTAATGGTAGTATCATATATCACTTTGGACTAAGCTGCTTGAGATTGCACTCATTACGGCTGCGTACTCACTCCTTTTCGGAATTATGTTATCTGAGCCCAGGCTGGATTATTGCTCATTCTATCTCAACACTCTACAAACATCAGTCCTCGGAATTCTGGAGTTAGGCGTAAATTCCACCCAATGGACGTGTTTTTTGTTTAGTTTGTCGTCTTCCTGACATACTCTTGGGATTGCTCGGAATTCCTTGAAGCCTTGATTCTGAACACGAATGGGAACCACCTGTTAGTTGATGATGAAGCAATTCAGGCCGTGTAAAATGCTGGCAGTTTTGAACGAGTAAAAAAGTCGACGTTTTCCATGATTAATGTGGTAAGCTCAGTTCTCCCAAGAACACCTCAAACAATAACTTTTTAGTAGTTCGACGGTTGAATAGCAGAAAGGTGCTAAATCACGCACGATTAAGATGTCAGTAAAATATAGCACACCCCGTTGAAAAGTTTTTGTCTCTACGCCGAAAGTCCAAATTTACTTTGGGACTCTTTGATAACAAGAAAATGTGTCGTGTGTGGAAAACTGGAGAACAAAAAAGCATGGTCAAGATGGAAAGAGAGCGTACAATCTATGTTCAGTCTCAACAGGAATAATCAATCTCTCAAAAGGTATCGGATTCTGGTAGCTGTGATATCAGGATGTGCTTACCCTTTGGATACACTAATTTATCATGGATGTGTTTTCGTCTTCGTAGGGCACCATGACTTCATCTCCGAAGCATCCTGAGGTGCACAGCTGGAGATCTCATCGGCTACACTTAAATCGTACTTGAGCCATAAGCTCAAACTTGTTGCCACGGAAAAATATATTGGTAATGATTTTCAACTAGCAAAGGCGGCGGCTCACCCATCCCGTCCCATCAACGATTCCGCCTTCTATTTCGTCTCGCTATAATGCTCGATCGGTCAAACTGTAATAGGAGTCTTTAGCGACGGAGCTGCCGGACACTAGATACGAACTCAGTCATATCAACATCACATCAGCTTTATGATTATCCTCGCCAGCATCTTCACTAGTATTTTATCTCGCAGCGAAAGACTGCTGATAACCTTTTGCTAGGTAAAGTAAAAATTCTATCCCAAAACAGTGCCTACATACGCTCATGACTGACCAGTTACCCTGGTCAAAAAGTTACGTCATAGGAATGTTTTCGGCTATGCATTTTCGCCATGGTCTATACTACACAAAGTGACTCTTGGTAAGTATTGGCGGGAAGCACAGTGGTGGTACATGGCAGTTTTTAGCTTACTCGAAATTTATCCTAATAGTATCTTTGAGTTGCTGTGTTCATGGGTATGTGAAATCTCTTGTTTTATTTTGGTAGGCTGCGTACTTTCTGTACACTGAGTGTGAGTAACAGGATTAGTACACCAATGGAGCAATATAACCAAGTGAGATCAAAATGGTTATTCATAGTGAAATTAGTGTCCGTATACACCAAAATATCGTAGTGAGTCAGGATAACTAGCAACAAAAATAACAATGACAAAAATTTGGGCGCACACATGTTTTTGTTAAAAAAATCTGGGACCAATGCCATCTGACACTTCATGAACTTGACGAACATGCCAAATACGGTTGCAAGTGTACTACGATGTTCAAATCTGACTGAAAGTGCGCCTCTCGGTGAGCGCTACTGTAAAGTGGTTCGTTTGGTAGGCCAAACGCAAGCAGTGCTGTGGTATATTGAATTGATGAGTTTGTGCAGAGATTAATTTGACTGAGGCCCCGTAGGCTGTGAGCATGTGCAGCGTATGGATTCCGTAATTCGTGCACATCGTTGTATGGTACTTGTTTGTCGAGTTAGCAGGTTTCAAGCAGCCACGCGGATATATCCACAAACTAGATGTGGTGTCCGCACAGTGAAATCCTCTTCGGACCGGTTCTCCGAAAACAGTGGACTTTCCAAGAGGATGTGTAAGCAAAAAAGAGAGAAGTCCCCCCCAACTGAACCCAATCAAGCCAGTCAAAATGAATCACCAATACTTGCTTGGAAATTACACAGTAACAATGTGACACACTGGTTTAAAACTTTGGCAACTGTTAAATGTCATCTCGACCTGCATTTGCGACAAATTTCTTCAAATTGGATCCCAAGATAGGCAACATAGTCTATAATAATCAACATTGCGTCCAACAACAATTAAAATTCAAACACATCCAATGATACAAATTGATTCATTCATCCGGCTACTGAGACATTGCAAGTAGTTTATAAGCAATTCATTTGATATTTCGATATCGGTAGCAACTTTTTTCGAAGCTTTGCCTAAGGGTGCAGTGCATCCTCGCCTTTATGACATTCTCAGATGCTTTCAAGCAATTTTTTCCAACCACCGAATTAACCAGTTGATGATGGAAAACCAAAATTGCAACACCACATCTTGAATCCATATAAGGCTCCTACTCAAAAGTGACTCGGTTGCTGAACCATTCAGCAGAGGGTTTAGGAATTCTGTCAAACTTTACTGGAGTTTATTTTCTAGCCCGACTGTCAGCTTCCGCTTGAAGGACAGATTGCCATCTTCTACCATCAGCTTCTCCGTCGGTTGTGCGACAAGTCGTCCATCGGACAATGTGAGAACACAGTCCAGTGTCTCTGAGTAATAGTTGGAAGAAACCAGATTCACGTGTAACTGTGTCAAATGTGGCCGAAACTAGTCGTGTCGTTGACAAAGAGCACACCGTCGGTGTCGTATACCACGTATCTCCGGACTCATTAAGACTGATACGACCCAGACTGATCAGAGGAAGGACAGAAATCCTACTGCAAGATCTATAACTTTGCGTTCAAAAGAAACTTGTGTGACCTCCAAACTTGAGTTGGTCTGCGAAAAATCCGGTCCCACAAGGTTGTGTGACAATAAAGTCACCCAAATTACTCCGCGACACACTGACCCGTGTAGCTCCCATTCGACCTACTTCTTCTTATTCTTGTACTTTCCTTTCATGAAGGAGTATCTACCCGTGGTTCTCACGTGATTGATGTTTTTAGTTGAAATTTTCTCCTAATTTGTTTCAAAACCAGTCAGGTTAATGAACCTGAAATTGTAGACACTGTTTCACGACTTCTTCTGAAGATTCACAAAAGATTCACGTGAAATCACACTTCTGTTTTGTACAATGTGTGAATAACATTCCTTGTGTCCACTTACAACGCTTGTTCGCCGAGTTTTAGTTCCCCGGAAAACAATAAGGTGCACAAAAAGCTAAAATCTTGGGAACAAAGTAACACTATATTGAACGTTTCCTGTGGGATTTTCAACTAATCTCAAGGAGGGTGCTCCCGATTAATTATGTGGTGTGTGCGGTACCGAAAATTGTTGCTGTTAAATGAATTTTATTAGTAGAACATGTTGAATTGAATACCCGCTATTCATGGCCACTTCTTTTATTGTGGTATCCGTCCACTGGCTCCGGGTGTTCTCTGGTTACAAAAGCTGTCAATCGAGTAGAATATTATCGGCTAAGGGGGTTGGATTCTGCCTTTGGTATTTTTTGATAGTGTTTCCTTCCTGGTTTTGCCTCATGCCGTAATTAGGCGTCGGATACCACAGCGAACACCAGGCTCGAATCCGGAAATCCTCCGAAGAAGGATTATACGAACTGCAAAAACACCGAAACCAGATGCCAAGGAGTTCCTGGGAGAACCAAGAAAGCCAGGATCGAAAGTAAAGAAATAACGCATCACTTTTACATGAAGCACAGTCCAAATCAGCATCCACAGTCCCAACCACCGTAAAAATTTGAGATCGGGGACAGAGTGTCTCGCTAGCAGAATCAGAAATGGATTTCTCATTAAGAATTTCCAATGTGAACGCTGAGAGTGTGAAGTATCGAATTGGTTGTACAGATCAGCCTTTGTCAAGGCCTAGGAAATAAAAAGTTTGGACAGAGATGTGACTCCATAAAAGTCTCGTGAGCTTCACAAAATATTGATTTCGCCTCAGCTTCTCTTAGGGTATCGAGGCAGTGCCGCAATCGCCTTCAGCAAGTATGCGAAGAAGCTAAAACCTACGCATGGGCCCTTCGCGAACTGACCAGCCGCGGGTTCGACAGGGAGTAACCCGAATGACTCGAACGGAGGATCTCTGAACAGTCCATTGAAAGGGGTTTATCCAAAAAGTACTGCGAATGTTTCTAGCCCACCCTCAGTATCGCCTGATGGCGCACTGTTCAGGACAGAAGAAGTGGGAAACATAAATTTGCCGCCACTCGCAACCCCCACGGATGCAGTGTATTGCGGACAACACTAACCTCCTTGGGTCCTCTCTACCAAGAATCCAGTAACCTTACATCCACGGCCACCGAGTTATCTCTCGCGTCTGACACATCACTGATCAGTTACTTATTTAGCTTGCAACTACTCTGAAACAGACTGTCGCGTCTTAGAGGACTCCCGGTTCAAAGTAAATTTACAGTTTGTTGTTCCGTATCTGTCAACACAGTTATCAACAGCTTGGCATCCTCTGTTGATATCCTATAAGCATCTGTCTCTATGGACAATACAGCTTTTTACAACCGGTTACTTTCGGCACTCACATGTAAGCTAAGGGATAAGAGGAAGACACCATCGACAGTCTCGCTAGCAACCGGATTTCCGATAAAACTTTAGGCAAAAATAGTCAGCTCTATCGAAATAGTGTGCCACTTATCAGAGCATAACTGTACCGCCAGCCTTGAACTGGCGTTTGCTGCAATTCAGGCCCTGAAATACTGTTCTAAGTAGATTTTGATCTGGACTTCAAGACTTTACAGCGAGCGGTCGTTGTGACGGTCACTCCACCACGCAACAGTCAAAACAGTTGTGCGCAAGAGCACGCTTCAGCCACCATGAGCCCTACCTGAGTGACAGGGAACCACGTAAGAACTTTACTAGAGGCAAACAGATTGGGCAGTGAAGAAGGACAGCGTCATAGACTGGAGAGTATTACCTTCCAACCTCTCTGTACACAGTCGTCAGATGACGTTCTATCAGCTGATTCTAAAGAGGCAGTCACTTCCGCTGCAACTGTTGAATTGGTCCTCCTCCCCATTAACGAGTTATTTTGCTCGGCGCTTTCTTTTTTGCGTCTTTCTGTTCCATGACTGGCTTGATCGTTGAGGTTACCACTAGCTTATGGTTTTTGCTTCATTCCACGTTCAACCTTCCGATTTTGCCATTTTGCTTCTTTTGACCATCACAGAAGTTTCATTCGACTAGTATCACACAGACAAATTATTTCGATGAGTTTATCTTTACTGGAGGTACCTTACAATCTTGGTGCTGCCTCCCCACAAATGCAGTATTTCCGCGTGCTGCATACGTCACTCTGTATAGCCTGTGACGTATAAGCACCAGCATGCAAACAAACCGAGTTGACAGTCAACCGCATTTTCTCGGTTCTCCATACTTCTTTAGAACAGTAAACCATTGTAGATAATCCCCCTAAGTGACACCATTAAATCCTGTCTGAATATCCTGTGCATCGCCAGAGTGTGAATGTTACACCGTTCAGTGTGAAAACTAAACCGCAGATCATCAGGTTTTCTTACTGATTATGGTGATTGTGGTTTTCCTTGCAATAGGTAGTTTCTTAAGTCAGCACAAATTGGCCAAAGCACAGTTATACTTCGAGTCAGCACGGAAGGTTTCTAGGTGAAACCTACCTCAATACACTTTGGTCACAAATGGCAGTCATTTGTATGACATGGAGTGCAGGTGACCAAGACACCTTTCTTTCAAAGAAATGAGTGCGCAAAGGCACGTTATCCTGTAACTCTTGGCAATACGAGCATATGTAGGATGGAGAGTGCTGTTACGAATCTCCTTGAAGATTTTGGAGATGCGCCCGGCTGACGATTTCCGATAGAGATAAAGTATTTGTACAGTGGTTTTCGACAATCCATTACAGACAAACTTAGAGAAGTAAGCCACCATTGAAAGATTTCCCTAGTTTTATCAACACGCATTAGACGGTTGGTGTACGTCCTCAGTGTCATTTATTCCGCACTGTATGAGTTTTACTATCAGTAAAATTTCACTAAAACCAGAGAAACAGTGATTCCTGCAAATTAAACACAGAAAACCCTGCTTAAAAACATTCGCAAAACGTCTCATTCTGCGAAATGGTTATTTTGGTCGCCTAAGGGAACAAAACACAGAAC
Organism: Clonorchis sinensis; assembly: GCA_003604175.2. Taxonomy (NCBI): domain Eukaryota; kingdom Metazoa; phylum Platyhelminthes; class Trematoda; order Opisthorchiida; family Opisthorchiidae; genus Clonorchis; species Clonorchis sinensis. The sequence continues at coordinate 39,044,607 of CM030370.1, forward strand.
TCATCGGCATTTTTGTTACAAGGCCCTTATACAAGCTAGACCTTTTTGCGCCCTCACCTTTCTCGCAAAATAAAGGACCATGGTTAAACATACCAGATAGTTGGAGTCAACAAGTCGGGTGATGTGTAAAAATCTCAAAACCGAAGTAATTAGAGGACGAGGTTAATTCAAAATACTGCAGCAGGTAAACGGTGGAACCGTGTCAATATGATAGAACTAAATATAGATACAAACTGTGAAAGAATTTCCAGGAAGGAAACCAGAGTCAACATTTACATAGCTTTTGCCGCGTTCAAAGTCCGTCTGTGGTTTGCCATCTGTGATGGTTCAACACAATAGTTGAGTCGAATTGTAGGCAGCGAGACGGAGAGTTCAAAAACAATACATAAATGTGATGGTTGACGACAGTGTTAGGAAGCGGGTTTAAAAGCAAACCATATTGATAATGAAGGCATATTACACACCACTCTACCGATGCCAACATAGATTATCCCACCCCCGTCCAAAGCAAAGCTTACCGTAAATAGATGAAAGTAGAACGTCGTAGTGTTATCACAGACGGTGATTTCACTTATTGCTATGTTCCAGGTTTTCAAATTTCTCTGCATCTGCTAACATACCGGTAAAGTTCAATGAGTCTGTGCATCCGGCAAACGAGAAATGTTGACTAACATTGACTGAACAAGCCCTTCTGTTGTTAGCAGAGGTACTTAATCCACACAGTCAATTCATATATATATATACATATATATATAGTCTCACAATAGTGTCTGCGCAGCATTCTGACCTTGACGCCAGCATAGACGTGGGCTGTTATGCACGACTGTTACATTCATGGAAACGACCTTCAAAATTATCCGACTTCGCTGCTGTCATCAGGCAAAATTTAGTGATTTTGTTCTCCAATCCACATGGAACGTAAAGTAGGGAGAAGTGACAATATAAAAGGTAACAGGAAAACCAGTGTTTTTTGTGTGTCCCACTTTGACAATAATTAAGGTCATTAAAACAACTAACGGCTCAGAGAATCAAAGAGCGCCGGGAAGTTATTTGGTTTGGCACTGTCTCCCAAAGGCTGAAACATGAATAATCAGCATTCTAAAGACAGGAATAGTGTCGAAGTTTTTAAACTTGGAGAACGCCTTCCGTTTTAAACTTGGTCAAACTCCTTTAAACACATATTTGAGGATCTAAACTGTTGCCTCTTAACAATCTTGTTAAACTAGACATTTTACCCAGTCCGCCAAAAAGTATACAATAGGAAAACACAAAAATATCCTTACATCATGCAACTTGTAAAGCGCTGTGAAATTTCGACCCTTTAAATCAATGTTCCCCCAGGTTATATGTACACAGCAAGCCGTGGTGAAAAAACATGCGCAAAGTTGAAGAGTAGATAATTACGTTGACTGAGTAAAAAACATTCCTCTGGCAAAAAAGAAAAAGTAAAACATAAGGAGGACAAAAACTAGGAGACTGCGACTACCTAATGAGCCCCAAGAAGGGCAAAACCGGTCATGGGCTATTGAGGAGTTTTCAACAGTCTTGTGAGTAGATTCCTTTATAAAAATAGAATTATGGTTTCTTCTTGGTTGGAAGGCAGCTTCGGTCATAACTTGGTCAAAAAGTTGGATGCGTTTACCACTCAATAAAATAAAAATCCCGTCTTGTAGCAGGTAATGTATGGAAACAAAACGAGGAAGAGTTTAAAATGCTTTTGGAAGTTGGCTTTGGCATCCCTGTTTTTGAAACAAATGTTGTACAGCTTACCAGAATCTGTCCTAACGGTCCATTTGAAGGCTCCTACACGGGGCTAGGTAACCCACAATCCTTCCTCCTCCGACATTCGTGCCCTCAAAAACGTTCCTACTGCCATTTGAAATGTCGGATGCAAGCTGTAAACTTAAAAGCTATCCTCATTCACTAGTTTTAGGCGTTCTAACCTAAACCACCTAAATAGTAAGCATCAGTTGTTGGATAATAAGTAATCGATTGAAAATAATTCTACAACTGGCAATGAATACATATGAATAGATCGTCATGAGCCCAGGACAATGAGCGTTTTTGGAACTGTTAGTAGACTCTGATAATTGCAAAGATATAAGCCACTACCGCGGTGACGCATCAAATTTATTTTGCTTTTTAAACTTTAACATAGATAAGAGCATTCTAAAACTCAGAAGTTAAGCAAGCTATTCAGCATTATACAGATGGCCAGCATTTCAGTATGAAAGGCTTTTTATCCAAAAAGTTGTTACATGATGCGAAAAATATCTGGTATGTGTCGTTGACGGTTGTATCTTCTCTGAATATTTCACAGTAAAACTGCATTAGTAAACAGCACAGTCCGCTTCTGTATCATTTTGTTTTGACTAAGATGTGAACATACCTGAAGCACTTCCTTACTGTTAACTTGTTACAAGGATCGCCAAAACGTTCAGAAGTTACCGCTAATGCACTTGTATGCTTCTCAGATCTATGCTTTTTTCGCAACATTTCACTCGCATACGGGACAATCAGTGGAGTTAAATTTGCAACTACCAAAGGATAACCTGGCCAGTGAAAGGCCTTGTAAATATGTGCAGAGCAATCTCTATCTGCGACAATAATTTGTTGTAGACTTTAGTTAGGTTTGTACTATGCGCCAACGTCCTACCGAACTTTGGTACTGCTTTCCTTGTGGCATGCGCATTCAACTTGCAGACCGGACCGTCGGCACAAAAGTTCTATACGAGGAAAAATACGTAGAATTAAAATCAGCTAAACAAGATAACAGTCGCAATAGTTGTGTTAGTGAAACAAATCGAACCTGATCGCATTCTCACACAACTGCCATATAGGCGAACCCACAAGATATGAAAGGCTAATGAAGATCAAAACCAATGCGCAGATGAAAGGCTTTATGGAATGCCAGCAAACGAATCGGTCAGGAACATGTCGCTTACTACTTGGTGAACAGGGAGAAGGTGTGCACAGTTGTATACAAACGGGTGAAATGGTGCCAAATTTCAGTGGTCTAAGATGTACAGCAAAACCGTCAACAACAAGCACTGTAAAACTCTGAGTAGCATAAGGTTTTCAGCTAACTCCATGTCAGCATCCTAAAATATGATTCTGCAAAAGAGTCTTTAAACTAGAGTCAACAATGGGACGTTTTCTTCTTGAAGTCCTTTTAAGCGTTTACTTTGGGGGGAAAAGCAAACAATTCGCACATCATTGGCTTAGGTGTTGAGCTAGAGTCTCAATCTCCGACTTTATATTCTGCAAAGAACATCAGCCGGGGGTTGTGAGATGGTGTGCAGAAAAGAAAGGCTAACAGTCGATGGTTTATAAAATGTAATTAAAGAGATTTAGAGTCTAACTAAGAAGCTCCAATCCAATGTTCAATCCAGCGTTACAGAGCACCATACCACCAAAAAACACGATCTGAGAATAGCTAAAGACGCGAACTGGCAATGCTCATCAGAAGCTAACATAAATTATCTTTTTCGGAAACTCACCTGATTTTTCTGCTTTTTACGTTGCCGAAATGTTGGGTTTTTCAAAACATTAGTCTTTCGGAGTTAAACCAGAAATTCTCACCAAAAACCCTCAAATAATGAAAAGCAAATCGTAAAAGATGAGATGAGAAGTCAATATACTATTTCGTAGTACACTCTAGCTTGGGTGTGCAGAATACCTAAATCGGCACTCGGAAAGCTGGAAACGTACACTTTTTGGGCAAAGTACTTAAAATCTGTTGATAGAAAGCACCAAATGGCTTAAACAGACTTTTAGCATTGTCAGACAGACGAGTATTATTCTTACTGGCCTGGTTTAGGCTGTCGTGAAGGAATAAGAAATATTCTGCAGTTGCTAAAGTATGGCTAAGAATAGGTCTAATTAATCAAAATGATCGTCAAGTTGTGTGCTGTTTAGTGCAGTCTTTTACTTTGAAAGGCTTGTAATACACAGACTCAGATACTGTCGTAACTTATCCACCCATGGTGTACACTCACGACTGGGTTTAACAACTGGGTTTAGCGCCAACTAAGATGAATCGGCTATGTTCCACGAATGCCAAAACACCGTCTTTCGAGACCAGTGTTTTTCTGTCTGCCTTTTTCAGAATGACGCAACCCGCAGGGTGGAAAATGTGTGACTTGACAGAAGGGTGTGAAAGAGATCACGAATAGTTTGTATGTTATCTATGTTGTCCGTCTTCCAGGATAAGATCTGTGCGACTCAGACAGTGCTTGGTTAGATATATTGCAAGAAATGGCTGCTAATATATATCAGTTGCGTTGGTGTCGTCGGTTGCTTTTCAACAATAAATTCAATTTATCACCTATAAACCTTGTACAATAGGCACATTGTTTCCAGCCGCACCTGTTTCGATCACCAAAAAGCGACAAATGTGTGATATACATCCGAGCATTGGAGGCGATGAAATGTTCAGTTAGCTTGTAAACTAGATAGCTACTCACTGAAGACAACATTTTTGACGCAGGAGTGCCACTGACCGCTCGACTACATTTCTGTCAATATCATTAGCCAGTGTCGAGAGGAAGGCAGCGTTGCTTCATCCATAGATATGAACATACTTGTCGCCTGGGTAAAACGCGCTACCGTTTTCACACTCCTATCATAGAGGATAGTACGTCCATGTACTATGTCTGTCAAGGGTCCATCGATCGCTTAGAAGACAACGACGGGATTGGAAACTTCGTTGCGATGTATGTTACTATGTTGCTTGTTGAAGGAAGTTTGCTCCAGAGCCAACAAAATGGGGTTAACCTTGCAGTCCCCGGTCATCAATAGAATTAGAGATAGACCACATGAGGAGCGGTTGACTTAGTTGCTCATTTATTCGGGCAGTTTATACAGGAACGTGGAAGTGGAAATAAGTGACAATATTTTGGCATCGACAATGAGGCCTGAACCCATATGACATACACGAACAAGGGCCTCAGGTTTTCTTGAAAGCTCAACCGGCTTTATACCCGTTATGCATGCTTTTTCATCTATAACCGGACGTTGTGAGTCACAAAAGAGTCACAGCTAATAAGCAGAATCCCAGAATGGATCCCCTATTAGATGACAATGCCATCGCAGGTGACTATGCGATGGTTACAAGTTATGATGAGGAATACGGAACTGTTGCTTCCATCAAGGTATATAGTATAAATGTCGGAAAGCAGAATTGTATTGAAGTTAGATTTTAGTGCTCTAAAGAAGATCTGAAGCAGTATAGCTGTACACTCACTAGATCGTTGCTACGACTTCATCCTTGGGCGCATCTTTGACTTCTGGTGCCAGAAGGACGACAATTAGCTCAGTCGTGCAGCATACAGCAGACATGGCGCTCTGACGGTACACTGGAACAAGAAATCCTAAATCTCATCAAAGGGTTCCACGACAATTTTCTTATAAAGAGTCTCGACAGGAAAGAAGCTAACACTGACACCACCACAGTTGAAGCAAAACCTGTTTACATTAGCTTATCGTTTAAAGGTGATATACCGGCCGACCTACTGAACAGAAGACTTTATACCAGTTTGATCAAAGTTCTTCAAAGTAAAACACTCCAAACTTAGTTCACAAGCAATCATCTGTGTTCCTTTAATCTCAAAGACAGAGTGCCTGTCCGCGCCCAAAATATGTTAGTATACTTATTTTCTTGCTGCCGTGCGAAAGAATACACTGGACACACGACTAGGCAACTCAGCTAAACAATAAAAGAACACAATCCTTCCTGGCTATCTTCAGGAAACAGGAGGACGATAGCCAGTCCAGTTGCATAGCATCTTGCAGATATGGCGCAAAACGTAATACCCAGCCAAAGCCTCTGCATTGTTTACGAGGCTTCAGCACAGCAACGCACAATCGCAGTGGCTGAAGGTACCGCCGCACGTGACCCGATCCTTTGTCGACAAAAACGCTTTGTTCGTGTGTTGTACATCCCATGGTCCAACTCACCTCCCCCCACATACACCATGTGCTGAAACACAACCACAGCACTGTCCGCACCAACAAGTTCAACTCATCCAGTTAGTGGCCTGAACTTGTTGTTCTTCGATAGGTAGTCAGTGTCGTCTCACTCGATTTCCTGCTTATGTACAACATGCTCTGTCCATTTTGTTAAATACTGCTCTCTTAACCTTTGCAACCCTATGACTTGAAAAGACCTTGCCGATAACATGTTCGTCAACCTTTTTGTTCTCACTTATCATGTCTAAGAATCAAGCAATCAAGCCCACACCACTTGATCTTACGACTGCCTTGTGTACACCCTTGTTTATTTTTAAGTTCGCTAGGACCAAATTCGGTGTAGACATGGATCCTTCAGTGGTGACACGTGGACTGCTTGACCATGAATTAAGTCTGCCACTATAACGCTTAGGTGTCTGCGCAATCTTATCGTGGCCCATAGAAACGGGTCTTGAAATTACGATAAGTAGCCAGGGTAGGCGACAGCGCATTTAGCATAATGACCTGGACTTGTTGACCTTATTCTCTGTCAAGGTAGACGGGCTTCACGACGTATTCCAGCTAGAAAGCTTGGTTATCTTCAATAGGCAAGATGTCGTTGTGTTGGTGGATCATGTGTAGATATCTCGTGACGCTGCATTAGCTACTGACCAGTTATGAACATCTGTGAATGGGGATCATACACATAGATGGCGCTTGCATCACCATTGTACATGGTTTCAAATTGCCTTCCACTGTTATACCAAATGGAACGTGAGCTTTCTAAAAACACGATGTTTTGCCGAAGTTCGCTGAACAAACTCAAATATTTGCCACGTCTGAGGAGCGTAGAGCACACGAAAGTTGTTCACCTGCGGTGAAATTGTGTAGGATATTTTGCATATGTTAACTCACTTTCGAAGAACGCGGCGGAACGTTCTAATATGCTAAAGTTTGACTTTATCTTTATCTCGTTAACTGATAATAAAATGTGAATCAGTGGATGTCGGTGACCTTGAAATTTTGCTCACTTAAACAAAATGCTACGAGCAACATACCACTGGAACGTGGAAGCAGGTTCGACCAAATCCCCTAAAATTCGCAACTTCGAAAACCCCATAGTTTCGATGAAAATAATTTCGGTTTACTTCTAGTATCCGGCGGTATCCGGTGAATGAAAAACGATGTCTCGGAAACGACGATGCTCTCGAGGTTCACGGATTCACGGATTGATACACAGGAGCGAGGCTTTTGCCCAAGTTTCCCGGGTCGGTTTTGTTCTTGTCGTTCAGCAGCTGTCGTTCACCTGAAAGGCACAAGTGAAAAAAGGGTGTAGCACTGCTCTTTAAGTTCTCAGCGCGGGGCAGTATGTTTGCCAGCGCGAGGACTCGCGTAAATAAGTGTCCAATAGTGTTTTGAACTGAGTTCTAGAGGGAGCGCGGACAACCGTCTCAGGAAGATTATTCCACGCAGCAACTAACCGAAATGAGAAAAAAGTCTGCCTAATGAAGGTGTACGCTCTGAGCTTAAAAATCTTCTTAACATGTCCCCGCCGTGTGTTTGCTCGGTCAACGGTGAAAAACCTATTGGCCAAGCCTTGTTCAAACAGAGTGTAAGTAAGAATTAAGTCCCCTCAGTATGACCTGCTCAGCTGCAGGGGACTAGATTAATTCGGGGGCGTAAGAAAAAAAACAAAGATGTCTCAATCCTGATTCCCCGAGCACGGCAAAGGCATCGAGCTCATGGCAAGGTTTATTTGTTTTTCGACCATATTAGGCCACTCATCGGTAGGCGACCATTGAGGGACCGAAGTGGGCAGTTTTTAGGGGCAACCTTTTCTAACCCGTCCTTCCTCTGGGGAAAACAGTACCACTTTTTTCATGAATATAGGTATGTTGATCCCCTCGGGAAATCGCCTTACTGTCTTCAACCTCCCATTACAGAGAACAGCACAACTTTACCCCCAGACTGTCTGGTAATACGATCACTTGTATTACCTGGTCCCGCTCCCGTTAGTCTGACCGCCCTCCTTTAGCCTTCAGGGCATGGTTGCGCCTTGTGACACGACGTTTCAGTTAGTACAGCTTGCGGAATCATTGCGGGCACCCAATTCCTGCCACCACGCCAAGGTGTCAGCTTTAGATTTAGACGTAGCTTAGATGCTACCAATGACAGGTTCTACGACGCCCAGTTACGATAAGCTAAGAGCCCGTAAATAGCAGTTATTGTCTGGAATATGATTAAGACGATAGGTAAACTTTGCGCCGCTGGTCATCCTGGAGTTGAATCAAGACACACAAATAGCGGCAAACGGCCGTCTTGAGGGTGTGCTGACCACAAATTTGACTGTGCAGCACTAAGTCCTGAAATAACATAAATCACCTAGCCACACGACAGCCTCCAGATACGAACCAACATCCAAAACAATTAGCTATAGGTGGCGAGGAACATCTACTGATGACCGCACGTTCTGCATGAATTGCGAGCAACTAGGTCTGAGCACAAGGTACCTAGTAAAACTATAAACTTACTCGAAACTCGGACACATTTTTCCTGGTCGGGAGTACAGCACCACTCGACGAGCTGCCAGATATCAGGTGGAAAACAGCATCTGCGCGCATCGCAAAGATTGGCTCGTCGCTCAACACTGAATGGCGTCAGAATCGTTGGACCGAAGAATTTCACCAACCATTCCAATAGCCACATGCAGCCTCTTAACCAAAGTTCCTGGCCTGTAACGGAGCCCTAGGCGGTAAACTTAGAACTTCCGATACCTTTCCTCCCTCAAGCGTCATCGAGCTATTGGTGCTGAATAACTCCCACTCGCTCCGTTTAAGGGTGGAAATAAAATCCTCAGTCAGTGCCGGAACAACTTATTTGCCTCCATCTGAGCGAGAGAAATCATCCCAACCAACTGGGTTGAGTAGATTAGAGTGCCCTTTTTCAAGGAATGTACTTGTAGACAGTGAAACGAATTAGCTTGATCCCCTTTGCAACAGGATTCTTAAAAGCGCTTATTTTACGCCCTACGAAGGCGCGTCAGGACCGGAGAACAACAGGCGGAATTCAGGCTGTATGGATCACATCTTCATAGGTCGTCAAGTGTTAGAGTAACGGTTTGCGTGTAGGAGCCCTACAATCTTGGTCATCATCACAGACAGCAACATCAGTGTTGACACTGATGCTTCACTGCCGTACACACAATCTTAGTGTTCCTTGACTTCAAGAGTGCGTTCAGTTTAGTCAACCGTCCGGTCCTTTCGAGACACTTGTGCAACCGGGTATGCCCAGGAATTCGCGATTACCGTGCGTTATTTGTAATCACATACTTGTGGGCGTGCGGAGTGTACGGTGAGCTCTCCAAAAGCTTTCCCTAATTTCTGGCCACAATAGTTGCCATCGGCTGGCTGCTCCAAAACACAGAAGGGCTCTGTCACGTCTATCTTTGTTGGCCCAAAAGATATACTGATCTACCCCAAAGAACATTTTATTGGCTCCATGTTGCCATAGCCTTACAAGCGGCCGAACTCGACAGTGGCGTTTCATAAGCTGCTGCGCATTAAATCATCACGCCTAGTGAAAAACAAGGTTTTATCTTTTTCAGAGGGGCGTTTTGTACATAGGAAGTTAGAAAGGCGAACACCAGTCAATGCATGGAGCTGCGTTGGCGATCACGTCTGACATTAGTTGCACGGCTGTTGGACAATTCCCTGACTCGATGATAGGGTTCAGGAGATTCTTGTTTTATTCGGTGAGTCGACGGAGAACAGCGCGTTCTCCTACGCGGTGGTGATGGCTGCGAGTCGTGTTGTTTGTGTGCGGGTGACACTGATGAACTCTGTTTGCGTGGTGGCGATAGAGAACTTCGCTTACGTGGGGGCGACAGAGAGGATTCTTTTTTGGTTCGAGAAAGGCTGATCGAATCATCAGTTTTGTACCTTTGAGAGTTAGAGGAACCCAAAGTTCGTGTAGGTGATGGACTAGGATTACGTGCATCCCTGGAATACCCGGAAACGTTATCATCATTGAGATTTCGGCGATTGCCTGAATGGAGCGTGTCACGAGAGCCGTTGTGTGATCCCTTGTGAGCTTCAGCCTCAAGCTTCTTCAGGTGTTTCATAACCTCCGGACCACAACCATGCTCACGAACAAATGCACTCACGGCATCCTTGTCGTTTATGTTTTCAATTCTTCGTTTCTTCTTCCCCGTTCCCACATCCACAGTTCCATCTGTAGGTACCTTGTACTTCTCCACATGATCAACACGAATGATGCGACCGGCAAGTTTGATTCCATTGAGGTTGTCTGTTGCTAAAACAGTGCTGCGTTGATCTTCGTAACATAGAAAGGCGAAACCCTTGGATATACCGGTCTTTTTATCACGCACCAAGTTGATATTCACAACCTCGCCATACTGAGAAAATACACAAATGATATCACCTTCCGTCAGTTCGAAGTTCAGACCACCGATGAAAATCCAGGCAGAGTCCTTGTACTGTCGGTGCCAAGAGCTCGCGGTTCCGGTATACCCAAGGCCGAGCTCCCGCATATTCATGAGATTCTGGTTTTTCGTGTTAGTGATTGGGTTCATTTTTGATGTGAGATCAAAGCGATGATAATACGTTTCAGTATGACTGGTGTGTCGATTGGAATTAGCTGCAGAAGAGGCAAGGGAAAAGTTTAGCGACACTAAGTAAAGTATATCAACACAACAGAAAATAGTTATTAAAAAAACAGGCTACATTAAGTGAATGTGATGTAAAAAAAATAAAATCGTTCAGCTGTAGCACCACAATCAAAGAGGCTACTTTAGACGGAGTGGAGCTAGAGATTGGCAATTTCACAGCCTCAGTGGATGTACGGTTCTCGCAGCATTCCCCGATGTCGACGTCAGCGCATGTGGTTGGTTTGCCGGTAGGCTTCACCACTTGACTCCGCTCGTTTGACCCAATCCAGCTCGGTTGTAGCTTGGGTGTGGAGTTCACTGTTGCACCTTTGACGTCTGTTACGGAAAGAAGTGCTGATAACTGTACGTACTTTGGGCGCTCCGTCCACGTGAGACTTGCCTCCTCCAGAGCGTCACTGCCTATAGAATTCGAGGGGTCCGCGGTGGTTGAGTAGAAACTGCTGTCCGGAGTCGCGGTCGTTTGCCTCGGCGTGCTTTCAGGAGCACAAGGGGCTATAACTACAATCGGTTTGGCCTTAAGTTTGGGATCGGCCGAAATGGCGCCATCCGGAAGCTTTTTCCGCATCTCTTCCCTAGAACTGCTGTGGCCTGGCTTCCGTGCGTCTAGAGGGCGATCCTCAGACGCCTGATCGTTGGATTTGCCTTTGGACGCTGACAGCCCGACCCAAAACCTTCTGTACGGCCGACGGCGAGGAAAGGGTAACGAGAAGCCCGAGTGTTCGCTTGCTTCCCTTCTGGCGTAACCAGTCTGCGTGAAGCGATTCGTGGTCAGGCTTTGAGAGGACACTGCCAAGGAGCGATTGTGCCTGCTTCGTTGGCGTGACTTTTCTAGAGAATGACCCCCAGATTATCAGTCTGCTCTCCCTTACGCGTCTGTCCACGAGAGACGCCGTGGCGGTCTTTATTGCCGCATCGGAGAGCTGGATAACCTTTTCGCAGCCAGCAGACCAGGGGTGGATAGTGCAAGGTACTCGTTCAGCGAGGAAAGTTCCTTGTCAACTTTCGTCCAGATCGCTGCATTTGTGTTTGCGTCCGTCAGAGCTTTAGAGGGAAGCTCGAGTTTCGTCGCGAGTACATCGATTAACGAGGAGCACTTACACTGGTCTGTGTGATTCGGTAGTGAGGAATTGGTCTTGTTTTTTATGGCTTTCTTCTTAGTTTGGGAATGCATTGCACCTTAATGTGGAGGCAGCTGGCGCATACAAACGGGTCAGGAGAGTTAGCCGGTTGGCTTACCTGGTCGTCCTGTTAACCCGTGCATTTAAAGTGTCACCAGGCCTTGCAGGTGTGGCATTGCATACCCCGTCTCACGTTCGATGGACAGCTATTTCGCCCACATCTGTTGTGGACCATCGATGACTGCAGAGAGCAGCCTGCATTGACTAGTGACATGAGTGCGACTAGATGCAGAGTAGGAACTGGGTGCAAAGTAGCAGGGATTATAACGTAAATGTTATGTTGGTGTGAGAAAATTCAACAAATAACACGTATAAACTCTGTAAATAGTTTGAATAGTGAAAGAATTCTTTCACGAATTAGCACGAGGGAAAAACGAAACCAATTTCGAACGTACCGCGGTTGGTTTCCACTTCACATTAATAGTGTCTATGTCCAGTGCATTTTTCCGCAACTCCTCTGTATGGTTTTACTTGTTTAAGTTAGTGACTCTTCAGAATCAAGCATTAGCTCGAATTGGGAATCGGTGTCCAATGAAATAGGATGTCGGGATTTGTGGTAAAACTAGAATCCCTTACAATTGGCGTCATTTACAGACAGTTCTGCAGCTACAATAGTTTGTGGGATTTGCGAGAGTTTTCAGTGCAACTGATGACACCAAATACGTGGGAGTATTACCCCTGTAACTCAATTTTTCTTGTCCTCTGATCGACTAGGCGGACTAGACGGACGGAGACTTGCTAGTCCGAGTAATAATCGAAATAAACACATTCATTATATTCGGAAAACTTGTACAGCGTTTGAAGAACGTAAAGTTTGCAGACGATAATGACCAGCACCTAGGTTAAGTTTTCTGGTACATTGTTTGATATCACTATGGAAGAATTCAGGCCCTGTTTACTGGTAGCAGCGTTCTCCATCGCAAATAACGAAAAATAACAGGCTTTCCGTAGCCGTCACCAGTGAGTTGTTAGATACGTTGGGGCTTGAGGAGTGCATGGTGAGCTTTTCAATATAACGACACACGCTGAGCCCCGACCTAACTGAGCGAGGCTGTAAATTGCAGTGATAAGAACCTAGCTGACACAGACAACCAGAACATGGCTGGGGATCTGCAGTGACTAATCAACTGGCTAGATTTAAACTACAGCTGGCATAGCGGACTGCTGAAAGGACCTAGACAAAGCACACGACTAATAGACATCTACATACCCCGACTGGGAATCGTCAGTGGTCCAACTTTGACCAGCCGAAAGGTTGAATTTGATCGGGCTTTCTAACTATTACATATGTCCTGGCAGGAACGGCACGGCCTTGCTGGTGCGATGTGTCCATCGCGCTACAGAAGTCTCGAAGTGAGAGGAAGATATAAATTAGGTACTTGAAACATCACTATGAAGCGCACGGCTGAGTAACTAGAAGCACGCAACTCAACGGCTATAGTCTCGTAGTACCATGCTTCCACGACGTCATCGTCACTGGCTGATTCATATTACGTTGCTTCTTGCTGCTTATGATTATTAACCGAGAAACAGACTAGAAATCGTGGTACTTACGTGCACCACATGAAATAATCAACGTTCTTTTTCCTCCATTTGTTGCTTTACAACAGTGTTATTGTTATTCTGGTGTTAACTCACGGTTGTTAATTTGCTCTCCACGGAGCAGAAAATACGGAAGATATCTGGGACAAAATGGTCGGGATTATGCGCTTCGGTTCAAGTTAACATCGAAATGGGCCTTCTTTGTGGATCTTTCGGGGCCTTCTGGACGGGCCGGCAGCTAGACGGCGAAAACAAATTAATATACCCGCTTGTAGGTGGCATACGATTAGTGAGCTGCGAGGGAACAGACAAATCTATAGTCCGTGAGAAGCAGCACTTGCAAGTCTCACCTGAATCCGTGTGCAAACAGTTTGCTAAACATGTTGATAAACTGTACTGTCTGGGTTAGCCAAACGGTGGGATGCTGGGTGTTTGCAGAGCGTGTCTATGACCAAAGTACCTTTTTTAAGTGGTACATAAGTGCTTCCTGATAGGTCTGCAAATCACACAACACAACATCGCGGCGGAACACTACGCTCGCCGCCCGCGTTTGCGACTCCATTTTGTCCAGGATGCACGACTTTACATGATATCGATTACCCATAATTTTCCTAAACAGGCCGAACAGCTTACACATAAGAGCAAACTATTCGCTTTTCACAAAGGCTCGCGCAACCGGTGTAACGGTGGCATGCGAGTAGTATGTTTTCTCGTAAATCCCTTCGCGCCTCTTGAAAAGATAGACCTATTACGGAATTTGTGGAGTCGCTTTGTAGCACTTGCTTGCATTTGAGTAACAGTCAATGAATATCCAAGAAAGTTCAGGAAGACGCGTTCAGGGGGAAGATGGATATAGTCTGTAACTGTAACCGTTAATTTGGTGCTTCTCTAATAAGCAACTCCGCAGCGAAGACCTTCTTCCTTTTCACCGGTAGCGTATGTAGCATCGAACTTTACGTCATCTGCGACCCGTTGGAAAAGCGCTATCTACCGTCATCTAGCGAAACATACTTGTCTGTAGCGACCTTCCCCTCACCTTAACACAAGCAACCGACCGGAATTGCGACGCTCAGACAGGACGGAAGGCACATCACCTGTAACAGTAAAACCCGACTATTCATCGCATACTAAACAGAGCTGGTCGGCACGTCCGATGGTGGTTGTATTTTTCCTCAGTGGTAGGAAACTTGTCTAACTGCTCGGCTACAAAATGCCGCACCTTAAACGACGGCGTTGTACACTACAAAGGGCTACGTAGGTGCCCAAATGCCCCTTGATTAGCAGCTGATTTATAATAATGATCTATAATAATAATGATCTATAATAATGATCTGGTGACATGGTAATTGTGGTAAATATAATAAGAGGTGACTGAGAGATGTTCTAACGTTTCCTTAGACAAAAGTGTACCGGACAGTCGGTGCTTCGCTTGCTGTTTCTTATCAACAAATGGGCTCAACATACTGGCTTTTTAGGGTTCCTTGACTTTCCGTTAGCTTTTCTGGCCACCTGCTACATTTGTACTACATCCACCCGTAGAGAGAACCAGAGCTGGCGTTTTCTTCACGCAGCACGCACAAATACCACATGACTATCCCTCACGTATTCGTTTGACGCCTTTTCAAATGCTGTTAGGAACGAAAACTTGAAGCCACTTATGTCCCAACAAACATAGTTGAAGGCACTTACACAGCTTGCTGAGTCTTAGCACTGCAGCTGTAAAACTGCGCTGTAAAATGCGCGAGGTTTATTAAAACATAGAACAAGTTTCCATATATTTCGGAGAAAGTTTTATTTTCGCATATAACAATTTGAGGAAACTTTCATATCCCGGATAAACATCAGCGGCTCAGCATGACCTGTTTGTAAAAGCGGTGAAAGATTCTATGCAGAATTTGTTTTCTCCACGCTTTCCTCTATTGCATCTGAGAAAGTTTTGGGTAAGTACGTGAACAGTGGTTACGTCACTACTGTCCGCGCGAACTCAAAGTGGGCGACCAATCGCGGCCTATGTGCAGAAGGAATTTCAGAGGTTGTTGGCGCCCCGCCAAAAGCGAAATTCGGTAAAATTTGTGGAATTTTTATGACAGACAGCACAGACACCACCAGGCAACCGGCGAGGTTCTGTCGTCACCAGTATTGCGGTTCCCTGATAATGGCGTACCATCACCTGGAGCACAAACAATAAACAAGCGAATTTCTTCCTGATAGACACTACATTAACCGATGCCTGACATGCTGGGAATTAAAAGGGCGCAGCGCTCTGACAAAGTACGGAGTTCTGTCATCGGACGTACTGCTTTACGTTGCAGTTGATTTGGGAAACGTGCTGTCCATTTAAGGTATTCCCAATCACCACAACTCGTACCGATTTTCACTGCTAAGTAGGTTGACGTTTACGTATTCCATACTTAGGTAGCTGGCATTACGCCGGTTCTCGCAAAACTCTTTGGATGTGGCCGCGTACTGGTGGTGGTTGTTTTAGTCTTGTGTCTTCAGGCACTCCAAAGCAGCTCTGCGTTGACGTTTCCCAGATGCCACGAAGTCTGATGACACGGCACGAATCGTCTTGGATGCACTGTCCCATGGCATGTTTGTACATACAAGCTGTACGCGTGTAACGGATCGGGTGACCGTTCACCTGTGCCTACTTCGAGGACGAGCATTTCCGCCCTGCCACAAACTGTTAAGCTTGTGTACAGACATGGTAGGTAGATAGCACTGCATCAAGATGTTCCGGATAGATATGGTGATAACAAGAGTTCATCGTACTCACACGTCTTATAACCAGCGGCGGGGCGGCACGGGCCAAGCAGTTATGACAGGCAACCAAAGTAAGCGACAATGCATACGGTTGGGATGTGAAGCGCCGTCGTTGACCATCGCATGAGGCGATCGCGCATAGTTAGGGTCTCATAATCAGTGGAACACATAGAGACGGACCTAGCAGGTGTAATAAGCTTCCAGGAAAAACAACGCATTAGATTTTGATTACCGAAGTCCCTTGTTAGCCACATTTTCTGGCAATTTTGTTTTCACTTCGTGAAGGTCAAACGCACTGGTGTTCAGCATTCCATTGCGTAAAATTTCTTCACAGATTAATTCCAAGTTGCTGGCAAATTTTTTGAGAACAGCGTATTTTCTCCTGAATATATGAGCATTCTTGAGGACAGAAGCCACTCACAGAGGTGCGTGATGGCGTCTATGTTACGTAATGCGTCAGGTTTTCTATATGTGTTGCACCTGCTCCAGAAACAACAGTATTCTGCCGAGCTTCCCTGGACCAGTTCTACTGCTTTGTTGTATCTTAGGAGAAGAACAAATCTAATAGCTAATTTTCTATCCGCCTGGGTGGGATTTTTATTGGAATGCATGCAAAAGCTACTTTAGGGACACAATAGACCGTTAAAACATTGCAACGTTCTGGTTTTATTCTTCTTCGGCAAAGATCGATGGTGTTTGATGACCTGAAACGTTCACTTAGTTAAGAATACAGCCGTAAAAAACGCTGTAAACGCCAAAACGTGTCGTCGGATTGGACTAACCAACTGTAAAATTCTTCACATCATAGAACTTGGTGTTTTGGAGAAATCAGTTCCGACTTGTTTCTGTTGAGCGACCAAAACCACTGAACTTCAAAACTTCCTTTGAATTCTCCACTACAATGATACTTAGGAACGTGAGTTTATTTTGATGAGCCTAAGCTGGAGTCTTCCCCAGTGAGCAACTTAGAGGATTGTTGTCCAGAAAATAGCAGCTGATGCAACATTGCACCGAGTGACATGATGCATTTTGGACGCAAGTTACAAACTATGTGTCTAAAAGAAAGCTTCGGCGTACTGGGGGGACGGACGAGTATTTCGAATGCTAGGCAACCACCATAAAGCAAATATGCGCCAGATGGGTCATCAAAAACTGGAAACGATACTGAGTGCTATCCGGGGAAAACAACAGTTCACTGTGAACATGCACTGCCGATCAGTACCCGGTGGACGGAAATACGCTGTCGGAAATAGTGGCGTTTTTGAGGTTTCAAATTTGTGCACGTTGTGTATTCCTGCGACAGTTTGGCGTGTGCTTCATTTGATTAAGCATTGTTTCCAGTTCCAGAAAAACCTAGGGTTAGTAAGCACCCCTCGTTTCTTTTAACCACTGCAGTATGCACACTATAAAGCACCAGAGACGGTGATTCTCCGAAGGTAGAGTTTCACAAAATTTCTGTGGGTAGAAGACAGAAAGAGAGATCATGAGATGAAACCCAGTAACTGAGGTTAGGCATTACCAATCCTTGCATATAAATCAGTCTAACTGGCAGATACCGGTAATCACACCACGAAAAGCCACACTTTCTCTTCAGCTTTTTCTCACCAGCGTACCGACCAGTTGCGGAGTCATGGGTCGTTCGCACCTGATACCTTCCCAGTTAGCACGCGTCCGCTCCTGGGTGCAGAACCTAGGCGGAATCTGTGCAGAACTTCTGCAGTTCTGTTCGGCTTTTAAGCCGCGAGAGATCGAGACATTTAAGAGGCATCAAAGCTTCTTTATTTGTCTCGCAGTGATAAAAACCCACAATGCCCTGCAGTTCCGGGTCCCTATGAAATGCAAACTGTCGACTGATTTGAGTGGTTTTGTTTTAGTGTGCAGCGTCATTATTGGCGGGGAGCTCTGCGTTCCGTTTCTCCTTACGTGCGGCTAAGAGAGCGAGTTTTGTTGAGCTTTGCTATGCATTATGCCTGGTGCGTTTACGTCTACGAAAATTGCAAACGGTATTTTTTTCGTTTTAAGTAATCGTCAGTGCGCTCAAAACTCGTTCGTGTTGCGCGAAGAGGCTCTTCGAGGACAAAGTTATTTAGGGAAGTACGCCGGCGGTTGCATCAACCACTGTTTTCGTTGCCCGACAGATGAATGCGTCCACAATGCCTTTGATCGAATCTGTGAGTGTAAGATTCATAATTAATCAGTTGATAGGTTCCAGATGTGCCGCATTTGACTGTCCTGGGGGATAAACTAGGCTCTGCGTTACAATGCTGCTCGCCGGTGGTCTCCCCAATTTCTGTAATCAGTACTTGGGCACTAGAAGGCCATTCACCACTGCGGTTCCTGGAAAACCTTTTGGTTACTATAGACAACTCAGCTTTTTGCCGCAAGGTAGCCCAGTGCGAGTTGTTTAAGTGATCAGCCCGTATGTTCTGCTTACACTTATATTGCCTTTCAACAGTATCTTTTTCAAACCGTTCACAACCGCGCAGGAATATTTTAACGGCAGTTCGTCGGATGGCGTGAAGGCTGAACCTACCTTTGGGTCAACCATGCTGGCCCAAGGACTTATTTGCAAGTATTTAATGATTGTTTTATACTATGTTATTGAACAAGTGACTGGATGAAATTAAATAACTATATTTTTTCATTGCAGACGCGACAACTGAGAAGTTCCCATACACCAACCTACGGCAAATCAAGGGGACTGTTCATCGCTGGCTTGAAAGCAAATGGCAGAAAGTTCGAAAACGCCTGCAGAGAGCCACCAAGAATGACAAATGATGCCCTTAAGGGCAGTACTGTAATTTTTTAAAAACTCATTTATACAAAAAATTTCTACTTGAAAACACGTATTCATATCCAGGCAGGTAATATACTGAAGAAATGTGTGGGGGTAGGTGGGTTGTCATGGCACGGGGGCATAGTATTTAGAAAGTTAGTGAATTGTACTAGGGGAAGAAACAAATGCCTATAATGGGCTAAATTTGCGCGCCGGACGACTTTAGCTAAGTGCGGACTGGGTGCAGAAATTCCTGTAGTGAGTACGCATTTTCCGCACCCGGGTGCAGAAGTGTGCGGATATTGTGCGGAAATTTTCGCATCTGGGTACAGACATGCTGCAGAAATTTCCGCACCGGCGCTAACTGGGTTAGGCCATTGCGTTGATGCTAGATCTCTGAGCCACGGTAGGTGAGGTTAAACGAGAAACGAGTCTCTCGGTCCATGTGGCTTCCACCCTTCGCAGGAAAACCATTGACAGTGCAGTAGATTGCTTCAGGTGGCGAAATTGGAGAATTTCAACCTTTACGACGATGCAAAAAGGTGGCGACAGAAAATTTTCTGGCAAATATCAACCAGCCAATTTTGCGTTCGTGCTTTTAAAGACACTTGAACGCATGATGAGGGACAAAATGAGCTCGAGACAGCTCAGTGGTTAAGGCGCGAACGTACCGACTGGAGGTCCCGTGGTTTGAACCCCACCTCAGCATCTCGGTTGCTCCTGTTTGGGCTTGAGTAACATGACAGTATATCATCCTTTGTGGCTTGTTCGAGTGCCATGGTAGCTACTCACCGGAAATATGTTGCAGCTGAACGAGATGTGTTTGGCTGAACAATAGCCACACATCCCAATGAACACACGTTGCCCTCGGCCGACAAGAATAATTTCGTCAGGAAGAAATCGAGATTCATGGGAGAAATTACTGTCAGCTTAGGGAGAGGTCAAGAGCAGAATCCTTCCACTTAGGCTTTCTGAAAACTCTTCCTTCAGTGAATAATCGTCTAAGCCCACAAATTTATGTTCTGGAAGTGGTCCTAGGATTTTTGCATGGTCAGCAAAATTCCTCTTAGACCGAACTTTTGGAGTATCGGAGTCCACCCATACGGAGGTGGGCATTCTTTCACTCCCAAGCGTTACTGTAGATATCTTTTGGGCCATCCGCAAAATTGAATTAGGATAACCATGGATCCAGTGGCTTCTCACAGCCTCGGAATTCTAAAGACTTTTAAAACCTCGAAGGTGTCCGGGCCTATTTTCAGATGTCGGTTTCACTAAACGTGGGCATCTTGTCCGAAAAGCATGACAACTAGGTGTTCCTTGAGTTCAGTGGTGTGTTCGAGTCTGTCGATCGGTCGGTGCTGTTACCCCTACCCGCTCAACAGGGTATGCTTCATAAACTGCTGAACATAATCAGGTTCTCATATTCACGTGCCTCGGGTTGTCAGTGTATAATGAGCCTACGAACAAAATAATGAGATGGACGCTGAAAGCTCCTCAAAACTTCGGTGTTCAAGTCGATGCTAGCAACCCATGTAATAAACCCAACCCATGTAATAAATAACAGATTAACCAGTTATCTCGGAAGTTCACTCCCGTCCGCCCTTATACATCTGACTTCCACACCACCACTTTGCATGCTTATATCGGCCTTTACTAGATCCCTTGTAATTTAATATCGTATGTTAGCAAACCCACCCCCTTGGTCGCTAGTCTATTAAGTACAAATTCATCTATATCCAATTCCGTACAATCACTTGTCATCACCCTAATCGCGGCAGACGTCAAGTTTTTCTTTCAATGTATATTAATGCACATTACCCCATTTGTTGTCTTTTCAAACTCACCATGCTCTACTAATTTCATCCCACCCCCTCATCTTCCCAAGCTTCGAACTTCGGCAATGCCTGGTTTGGAGGACCTGGTTGGCTGTTACCCACTCCACCTGGCCGGTGATGTTCAACCACAGGATCCCAAAAGAACCCTGCGATTCCATATCGGCTTCGCTCCACCTTGTTTCCTCCGCCAGCCTGAAATGAATCCCGCTGCCCAAAGAACTGCACACCCCAGCCCACTCACCTTAAAATGTGACGTCCGTTACGGGGCTGTCCAAAAACTGAAGCATGTCAGGCCAATGATGGCACGGCACTGCCATACCCAGTTCGATAGCACACCCGCAACTATTCCATTCCTTCTCTCGACCGTGCCCTCTCGCCCACTCTCCATTAACTGCAAATACGACGAACTCCCCAATCGACCCCAGCTGACTCCATGACACATTCATTCCAACCTGCTGAACTGTTGGTTGAAATTTAACCATCTCTGTGTTACTGTGCTTCCCACCAAATCCAATAACTTTCTATACAGTTCGCGTTCCGGCTCGTGTGTTGCCACCATCTCTCTCTTCCAAAGGAACTATTATGCCCGCCTCCACAACAGCGACACCAGTGAGTCACTACAGTTTAACTGTATACCATGTCTCTGAGATCCCTGCTACCATTTACCCGCTTTGCTGGTCCCTCCATTTCATCATCCCCACTTACGCTTTTGTGACCCTGGCCACGAGCCCAATAGTCCAAGGCCGCGAGGCCTCAGCGGTTGTTTTTGGCTTCAGTTCAATTTGATCGGCTGGATGATGCCAACTTTGCTGCTTCACCAGATCTGATGTTCTGGTTTCTGATTTTCCACAGCTTACATTTCTCTTGTCATATTTCAGGCAAGAAGCCTCTTGTTTTGCCCTCCCTCGCTTTGTTTTTGCCCGCCACCTTCAAATCCTAACGATCTGACCTTGCTTGATGTTCTCTTCGACAAAAGAGCTTCCCTGCTCGTGCCGGTTTAGTGACGACCACGTTTACATTGGATACAGCTCACCGCCTATGGCGCTGTCCTCTTTTCCCACCCAAAACCCCCCTTACCCAGTCCCACCAGTCATACCTTTATTCTGACTGTAACCTTATGATCATGCCTGACGGCATGCCCCACAAGTTGGGAATAAACATTATTATTATTATTATTATTATTATTATTATTATTATTAACCTTGTCGATCTGCAGTGCACAGACGATATCGTCTTCATCCCTGGAAACATTGGCGGGGCACAAGCCTTGTTGAATAAAATGATCATATCATCTCTCGGCCTGCGCCTTACACCTTTAAAGTTCAAGGTTATGCTTCAGAACCTACAGCCTCTGAACGTACCTCTTCACCTTCCAGGAGAATCCTTGGAGTTTGTGGACTAGTAGTTGTATTGGCTCTGACGCAACTGTCTGATGCAGTTAGCGCATGTAGTGGTCTGGCTACCCAAGAAGTTACTTCACCAGGAGTGTGTGGCAAAGAAATAAAAATAATAACGCTAAGTTGGGTATACAATAATAAAGAGGTCAGATGGAACAGACTCACTAATAATTGTTCTCTTTAAAATAGTTCGTCGTTGGCCCGGTCAGCGAATAAACAATAATCCAATTATGGTGTTCCAGGGTCTTCTTCCGAACAGTTCCCACATATAATAGATTCCGAAGATGGTCTGAAATGTTTTGATACCAGAGTTAGCACATGAGACTCGCAAATGACCGCTGCAGGCGCAAGCGAAATCAGAAGAGAGAGTCGAAGCACGTGACCACGCTTGTATTGCGTGAAATTGTACAAGTGCGCGTTTTTGTAGTTTTTCGTATTCAAACAAAAAACAATTATGCAATTGATGAAATACGTAGTGTTATAATGAAAGCAAAATAAAGGTACAAAACGCCACATGCGCGAATCTCAAAGGCCAAAAGGATGTTTGCTAATTTGCATCATTTATGGTGTTAAAAGAGACTGGTGGTGAGAGCCTGTGGTGTTGCAAAGTGCCTGGAGGCAAGCCAGCCATAACAACCGATCAGCACGTCAGTTGACCGGATGTGTCACGTGCGGGCTACGGACCAAACGAAGGCATGTACTGATTAGTCAGATTGCTAGCCAATCTGGATCGAGCATCTTTGGCTCGACGCTTCGCCCCTCACGGAGATTCTAGCACGGCTTCGTGGAACATTCTGCGATTACCCTATAAATACAGTTGTAATAATCTTCCATTGTCGCGATAGAGGGCTGTCTGAAGGTACCGGAGCAGTTAGCCAAGGACGGATACAGAGTTGCAAGGCCGTTCAGAAAGTCACAACACAAATAGACTGACCTTACCGTTGTGTGACAGTTTGCGCACCTCAACGACCCATTGAGCTATGCTGGGGGTGTCCTCGCGACACTCACATAGTCTCTCATACCAGGTTGGTCGATGGTTAGAGGCCTGACAAACAGTCTCCCGGTCCTCCAGCTTTGGGGTTGGAACATGTGGCGAATTGTACTGTAGAAATGGTAATGCCTTTGCATTTCCTGCCAAACACCGCTGAATTGCGGTTAGGATTTTGAGCCAAAGACTTTGGTTGAAAACCCTAATCCTTCTCCTGTCTAGGTGTGGGTGTCCTGACAGTATCCAAGCCCACGTGCAACCATGATACCTACATCCTCATCGGCCGTCGAGTGGTGCCGTCAGCTAGGTGGCCTAACTCGCTGAATACTGCAGGACGAGTAAGCGAAAACAGGTTACTGCTGACGCCTCCCTCCTTTCTCTTCCACATGCTTTTTCTTCCCCCTTTCCCCACCCCATTAATAAATCTCTCCATGTAGGCTCGGCACTTGGGACTGATGACTCCGTTCGCCTTG
The DNA here is from genome assembly GCA_003604175.2 of Clonorchis sinensis. Classification (NCBI taxonomy): domain Eukaryota; kingdom Metazoa; phylum Platyhelminthes; class Trematoda; order Opisthorchiida; family Opisthorchiidae; genus Clonorchis; species Clonorchis sinensis. Next base: position 39,068,195 of record CM030370.1, read on the forward strand.
CATCGGTTACATGGCGCCGACATCCTTAGGTATCTCGAAATCAATCTTCAAGCCTCGACACCCAGTCTATCCTGGCCGCCTTCAATGTGCGCACTCTGAAGCAAGCAGGACAACAACCGCTCTTGTTCTCATACTGGACTCGCTTGGCATTGATGTTTGCTGTGTCTCAGAAACGAGAATTCAGGATGCAAGCACAGTGGTTGAGCTAACCGTCCCATCAGTCTCCACGCACTTCCGGCTACGCACCTCTGGTGATGCAGAGGCTGCTGCGACGAAATGTGCAAGGGTTGGTATCGTCCTAAGTCACTGGGCGGAAGTGCCCTTGCTCGACTGGAGACCTGTTGGTAGTTCGTCTGGCAACGTCTGAAGGAGTATCACAAGCTAACTGTAGCTCCTACACCGCCAAAGACAGGTTTTACGAATGCCGTGTTGCGGCGCGCTAAAAGCTCAGATATCGTGGTGGTTGCTGGAGATATGAATGCACAAGTGGGTAGGCTTAGTGCATCTGAGACTCAGTTAGGTGGTTGACATGGATTGGAATCGGTACGTACGGGCAATGGCAAACGATTGCTTCAGCTATGTGCTGGTCGCAGGCTGTTTTTATGTCGTTCTAACTTCCGAACTAGCCGAAGTCATCTGGCCACAAGGTGTTCTTCAACGACTTGCCGACCACGAACTCAAATCTGCCACATTGCCAGCAGTTGCCGACGGCGCGGATCAATAACTGACTACCACTCGTTTTGGAACACGTTTGTGGATTCCTACCACGCGCTCGTTCGGAGTTGCTTCTCCCTACATTTTACAGGGTCGTGTAAGGTTCGGACGAATCGACTAGCAACTGAGAGACTGACAGATCCGGATGTTTTACGAATTGATCAGAATCGTCTTCTAGAGTCTCTTCCATATGCTCCACCATCAGATGTGAACACATACTGGGACGAGATTGCCGCCTCTTTACATAGTGCTGGGAATTTCGCCTGTGGCAAGGCACCACTAGGCTCACCCAAGCACTGGATATCAGACCGAACGGTGGCACTAATTAAGTCTCGGAGAAATATCCCAGCCGGCCGCGAACATAACTTGATGCGACAAATCATCAGACGTCAAGTGAAAATGAGCGTGAGAACCGCCCGTGAAATGTGGGGCAAATGAAGCCAAGGTACTGGAAGAGGCCCAGAAAGTGGGGAAAGCCCGGAGATTATACCAGTTAATCCATGCGACCGGTCTCCGGAAACCACCTCTGAGCGAAACCATCAAGGATCGGATTAGAGTGACCATCTTGAATAAAGAAGAACACCTCAACCGATGGGCCGAATACTTTGAAGAACAACTGTCGTGCCACCACTTATTTGAAGCCTACAGTTGACGTAGAACCCTGGACGGTGAACGTGGAACCAGATGTTTACGACTGCATATGTTCTCTCAAGCGTCACCGAGCTTCTGGTCCGGATGACCTCTCATTCCCATTGTTCGAAGGAGGGGGTGGAATCCTCGGTCAGCGCCTGTCTGGTCTGTTTGCGTGTATTTGAGAAAATGAGACTGTCCCAGACAACTGGGGGGAGCCGGTGGTAGTGCCTATGTTCAAAAAAGGGGCTCGGAATGAACGTGGTACCCACAAAGGGATCAGCGTGATCCCGGTCGTGACGAGACGGTCGGCATCACTGATGCTTCTTCGCCTTACGGTGGCTCGTGAAACTAACTCGAGAGCAGCAGGCGGGATTCAGGGGGTTTGCGCTGACCAAATATTCACACTCCGTCAGGTGCTATAAGTTTGTGGATTCCTACCACGCGCTCGTTCGGAGTTGCTTCTCCCTACATTTTACAGGGTCGTGTAAGGTTCGGACGAATCGACTAGCAACTGAGAGACTGACAGATCCGGATGTTTTACGAATTGATCAGAATCGTCTTCTAGAGTCTCTTCCATATGCTCCACCATCAGATGTGAACACATACTGGGACGAGATTGCCGCCTCTTTACATAGTGCTGGGAATTTCGCCTGTGGCAAGGCACCACTAGGCTCACCCAAGCACTGGATATCAGACCGAACGGTGGCACTAATTAAGTCTCGGAGAAATATCCCAGCCGGCCGCGAACATAACTTGATGCGACAAATCATCAGACGTCAAGTGAAAATGAGCGTGAGAACCGCCCGTGAAATGTGGGGCAAATGAAGCCAAGGTACTGGAAGAGGCCCAGAAAGTGGGGAAAGCCCGGAGATTATACCAGTTAATCCATGCGACCGGTCTCCGGAAACCACCTCTGAGCGAAACCATCAAGGATCGGATTAGAGTGACCATCTTGAATAAAGAAGAACACCTCAACCGATGGGCCGAATACTTTGAAGAACAACTGTCGTGCCACCACTTATTTGAAGCCTACAGTTGACGTAGAACCCTGGACGGTGAACGTGGAACCAGATGTTTACGACTGCATATGTTCTCTCAAGCGTCACCGAGCTTCTGGTCCGGATGACCTCTCATTCCCATTGTTCGAAGGAGGGGGTGGAATCCTCGGTCAGCGCCTGTCTGGTCTGTTTGCGTGTATTTGAGAAAATGAGACTGTCCCAGACAACTGGGGGGAGCCGGTGGTAGTGCCTATGTTCAAAAAAGGGGCTCGGAATGAACGTGGTACCCACAAAGGGATCAGCGTGATCCCGGTCGTGACGAGACGGTCGGCATCACTGATGCTTCTTCGCCTTACGGTGGCTCGTGAAACTAACTCGAGAGCAGCAGGCGGGATTCAGGGGGTTTGCGCTGACCAAATATTCACACTCCGTCAGGTGCTATAACAACGCCATACGTATAAGCGACCCACATTCTATTAGTCCCGGATTTTCTGGACGCATTCGACTCTTCTGTTATTCTTGACACGCTTGCCCACAGAGGAATGCCCCGGAAGTTCGTGAATATAATGAGCTCTTTGTATTCTCAGACCGCCGGACGTGTGAGAGGACACGGCGATCTATCCAAAAGCTTCCGTACACAAAGCGGTTTCCATCGTGGATGCCCACTCTCTCCATCCTTATTTAACTTCATGATCGATGAAATCATGAGACGAACGCTGGAAGGTCTCCAAACGATATGGAATATGCAGATGACATCGTTCTCGTATTCGAAAAGGAGGAGAAGGCGCAGATGCTTTTGGATGATTGACCAAAGTCATACCATCCTTTGGTGTGCGCTTTGCAACCACAGAGGGTAAGTTCATGCTCGTGGACATGCAGTCACTGAACCCGCCACTTACAATCCAGGGAGAGGCAGTGGGAGTTGTGGAGCGTTTTACGTATCTTGGAAGTTGTATTAGTTCTGATTGTAGTGTGACAGATGAGGTAAATGCACGAATCTCGGGTCGCGTTTGCTAATTTGAGACACCTACGGCGTTAAAGTAGTATATCCCTGAATCTCAATGGACGTGTGTATCAGGCTACAGTACGGGCTGTTTTGTTGTGTGGCTGTGAGGCTTGGCCTGTTCGAGCAACGGAACTGATACGTCTTCGGATGTTCGACAATCGTTGTCTCAGGATCATAGCTCGTGTGGGTTGGTGTCGGCAATTCCGTAACGAGGCAGTTAGAAAACGGGTTTGGGTTGTGCAACGGGTACTTCCATTGGAGAATGTGTCCAGCACCAGAAGCTGCGTTGGTTGGGACATGTGTTGTGTATACCTAATCATCGTTTGCCGAAGAAAGTGTTGTTTTCCATGCCCAGCTCAGAGTAGCGGAAGCAGAGAGGTGGCCAACGGTGGACCTGGCAGAGGGGTATGAAGGAGATTGCGGAACGTTAGGACGCTGTCGGTGCTACTCGCCTTCCAGCATGGGGACTGCTTGATCCTCGCCACACGTGGTTGGAAACACTGCAAGACATGACTGCCAACCGATGTCAGTGGGGTTCTTGTTATCACTTTCTAACCAGATTGCCTGAATGGGTGTCTGAAGGTGTATACACCTCAGAATGATTGTAGTAAGCTATCACTAAGTCCTCTTCACAATAAGGCTTCCAAACAAATCATGGTTGTACGGCAGTAAAGCATCGGTGTTAAACGCTGATGTTATGCTGTCGATGATGATGATGATGATGGTGATATAATTAGATAAACTTTGTGGAGCATCAGTGTCAGCACTGATGTTGCTTCCTCTGGTGGTGAATGTAACATGTGAAGTGACGAGAAAGTACCCACAGAGAGGAATGTATCCCTCACCATCCCTATCCTAAAAAGCTAGGCATCAAGGGTGCTCTCTGGTTTTATTGTTTGAAGGTTTACGTAAACAAGAACCTTGAAAACTAATAGGATTTCGTCCTGAAGCAGGGTGCGTCGATGATATATTCATCCCCTGGCAGATTCCGGAACTGCGACATTGTTTCCAGGATCCAATAGTTCTCGTCCTTCTCGGCTGTATCTATCTAGCGAAGGCGCCCCCATCGATTCCTGACTCTACACAAAGCGCTGTCTGCTAACTCCCGTGGACGCAGGTTTGCGGGAAGCTGCTACCTGAGTTCACCTCATCTGTTTTTGTCAGGCAAGACTGTCGTCTTCCACCTTTCCTATTCAACTTCGACATCGATGTGGTCATGGAAGACTAATGCCGGTGGAGTTGAAGTGCCCCCAGTGCGTTCGCTCACAAATACCCAGCATCCTGACGACGTACGTCTTGGGTCTGTTTTCATGGCAATACAGAATACATCTAAATGATTATGCTTCGCAATTTGCTTCGTACCTGCAAACTGTGAGGTGCTGCTGCAAGATCGAGTGGGGTTGAGCGTGAACTTTAGGTTTCCGGATGAGCCGATTGAGTTAGTAGGCAGGTTTTTTCTACCTATGTAACTGTATCACTCCCAGTAGTCTAGCGAAGACTATATTTCCACCCGGATCGGGAAAGTCCGAGCAAATTTTCAACCTCAATCACTTGTGGTGCAGGCGTGACATCAATCTATCTGCAAGTGGTCAAGCTTTAGAATGCTGCAGTGCGCCCCATATTGTTGTATGTTCCATAACTGCAGTGGGGTCGTTAAAAGTCCAGTGTTTTACCATCGGTCTTTCGAGCATTTCCCGAATCTGATGAGAACATGGGATCAGCAATCCTGAAATACGTCAAATGATCTTCAGGAGAAATAATTTGCACTCGATTAGTGAGCTGGCCGCACTCCACAGTTTGTGCCGGTTTGGTCACCTGCTTTGTTTGTCATCCAGTGGACTCCGTCGGGGAGCCCATTTCGGACAACCACTCGGAGGTGGAAAGTAGCACCGGTAACTAGTGTGCGTTTGACAGTTAGGTTATCGATATAAACTAAACTGAACTGAATAACCCAATCATTTTCGAAACGCGATAGCATAGCGATAGTTACAGTTTCCGAAAAATCCTATTCTTACACTGTTCTGTACTGTTTCATCAACTTTAGCCACTGTTGGTTGGGAAGCCAACCACTTTCCCACTGCCTCCTGATACTTCGCACGCCTACGATGTCTTCCGCGATTAAACAAGCTCCGATCTCCTGTCCTGGGCACACACGGCCCGTGGTGGATATTTACTTTAGCGTGGAAACGGACTGTGGCACACTGTTTATCACGGCAGCAAAGGGCGAGTTCACCATTTAAAAAAATTCATGTTGCTGTTCATGATTTCGTTGACCTCTTACATATTTTCTTGCTCTGTATCTTAGCTAGATATCTGCAGCCAGTTGAGTAATTTTAAGAGTACGTTCTGGTTTGGGGTTTCTGTGGACGTGGACGGTTGTGTTTGTAGAAGCGAACATTGTTTGATCTAAGTAGTAAAACCCACGGGGGTTTCAACTTACGAAGAAGTCTCAAGTTACAACAGCCTGCTAGGCTGTTACCACTCTGAAGCAACCGGTGCCGATCGGTCACGTCATGGGTCGTCCTAATCCTGTTCAATGATAGCCTCTGAGTGCTGCGAGAGAAGCTTTATTTTTGCCCAACTTTTGAATGCAGTTTCAGGGATACTTGTACCATAATCCGCATTGCTTATCACCAGAGCAATTCTCCTTATAATATAACTTTACAGTATTGTGCTCGGTGCATCAGAGGTACATAAAACTTTTCAGATGTACCTTGCTTGCTAGTTTTTCATAGTAATTAGCATTTTCACACATCTTATGTGCAATTCACCAGAAATAGTAGTTCCTGACACTATTGTTTTCCTACACAAATAAGGAAGCTATATTTGTAGTCAGAGGCCACTTGTGAAACGGCGCCACAGTTTTAAAGGCAAACATCTTAATTGAGATTTATTCGGTTTCCTGGTAGATCACGAAGGTTCGAAGCGATACAAGTGCGACGGACTGACTCTCAAGGAAGAAGGGAGAAACAAGGAGTTATGATAGTATTGAGGTTAGCTGCACGTGTCGACATGCGGAAACTCTGAATAGCATCGCGCTTGGTCCTTCAGCTTTGCTTCAAAAGGAGGAGTAACACATGAATCGGTTGTCTTAGTATCAGGAAAGCTTTGTGAATCGGTCGCTACGCTTAGAGACTTACAGGGCCATGACAGATAGCGGCGAACGTTCCTTGTAAAATGAGTTAGTCAGTTGATGAAGAATGAATGGATGAATGGTCGAACTGTAGCACCCTTCCGGTGCCTAGCTGCCTTATCACCCGAGACCGTAGATAATGTTAGGTTGCCAAAGTCTAGACAGAAGCAATCGAGATGCAGAGGTCGGATGCTAACCACGGACCTTGCAGTTAGTAAGTTCGCTCCTTAACCACTGAGCCCTCTCCAGCTCTCATCTGATAACGGATGGTAAACAAATGAAGAGTTGAGAGGAAAGCCACTCAGTGAAGGATATGCAAGTGCAAGCGGTTGTGCCCAACTCACTTGCTTTCAGTGGAGAGATCTGGACTGCTTGAAATTTACTTTAGACGGCTAAGTAATCCACGATAGATGATCCGCGCGATAAAGTCTCCTTCCACTCAGGCTTTCTGTCAGTCTATTTTTATATTCAGACCTAATAAACAGACCTCCTAAATTCAGAAACAGCTTGAAGCACGTAGTTTCTATAAATTTGACAGCCGCACGGGCTGTGTGCGATTTCGGATGCATCAGGTCCCAATGAGAATTTGTCTCATTTCATGGCGGCTTTAGGCCAGAAACATGCCGCGGGATTTTCAACAACTCTTCTGTAGGTTGTGTTTTCGAAGTTTCCTCAAATCCCATGAATCACACACTGCTGCTCATTCCCAATCGAGATTTTACAGTATTCCAGTGCGTCTTAGTGCCTCACCTTGGGTGAATCTAGGTTTCCCGCTCATCAGTTATCCGTTCAGGAAAATAATATATCTTTCGATCGCAGGCGGGCAATGTGAAGCTATCACAAATCTCTGGCATGTGCCCATACGTGTATTTCGCCTAACTTAGCGTCAGAATAGTTGGATGCCCGCCACCCCTTTTTAAAAATTCGGATTTTTGTCTCGTGCTCCTCGCACTGATTTTCCCATACCATTTCAGCGCCTCCGTCATACTTACTCTTCCTTACAGACTGTAAGGCAATTCTGCGTCGCGGTGACACAGGTGATTGGATCGGGACGTTTCTGGGCCACGAAGGCGCCGTTTGGTCTTGTGTTCTTGACGCGCATGCTACCAAAGCTGCCACAGGTGCTGCTGATTTTACGGCCAAACTTTGGGACACCGTATCCGGTCACCAGCTACTATCCATAACGGAGGAGCACGTTGTTCGCTGCACGGATCTGAGCAAAACTGACTCTGGCGCTTTCTTGGCTACTGCCAATAATGCGAAAAAGATTTCCGTTTACGATTTGATAGCACCCACAAAACGTGAGTTCCCTAGCCACTGCTTTCCTATCGGACAGTGACGCGCTGTCTTCTTGTCGTTTTTGCCCTACTGAAACAGCGTTCAGTAGGGCATTCTGATCGATAAAAAAAGAAGTGTGCCTTTTCACACAACTTCCCCTGTCGCCTGCTTGACATCTCTTGCGGCATCTCTTTGAGTCATAACCGCAGGCCTCATTTCCTCGCTCGTCGGTGTTTCGTCCACAAAATCCACACACACGAATTTGTTTCTGACAGGAGACTCAACTTAATTCATCTGTTTATGATGATCCGCCTCAAATAAGCGTGCTGTACCAGGCCGCCTCACTTTTTAGTTGGTACGACATTCGAGATACCACAGTACATTATCTAAACGTAACACAATACTCGTAAAGTTCCTGAAAACTCTTTGGCAATCCACTACCGGTTTCATCCTTCTTGGGGCTCACCAATACCCGAGTTTCCCTCAACCCAAATTGGACAGCTTTTGACAAATACTTTCATTTACACACGAATTCGGTTTTAACAAGAGACTCTTCTGTTTATGATGCTCCGCTTCAACCGCATGTACTGCAGTTGAAGCACAAAGGCCGCCTCATTTTTCATTTGGCTGTTTTCTTACCCGTACAGCGGGATGAGTTGCAGGAATATGTCATAAGTCTTCCGCTGTTAACACCCAGCTGAACCATAAACTGTTACGCATCTCCGGTAGAGATATGTAGCGGAATAGTGAATCTGTTCCTTCCTTTAAGCCTGTCACACTGATTATCGTAGTCTGATATTGAAACCATCATCATAGATTAGGGTTTCTCTGTTCACCTTGTGCCATTTCAGTCCCCGATTTCGCCACTTGCATCAAATTGGTCCATGTAGCCCGATGACTCAGGGGTTCGAAATATTGTAGGAAACTATCCTATTCATATGGAATGCACGCACCGCCTTACGAGCTTCGTTTTAAAGCCGTTCATACCGAAGGGTTTGGAGTACGCTGTCGTTATACACAATACCCTAGGCGTGGCATCCGATTTCTCCCACCATATCTTATCATTTGAACCTTATCTTTAAAACTTAAAATTGTCCTTATCGGTTGCTAGTTTGGTTCACCGTGACATGAGATGAATCATTTATAAACACCATCTGTAACAGAAGTCAGAGAATGCATTCGTAGTCGACACTAGTGGGGCTAAACGTCGACTTCCATATATAACGCTCGATTGTGAGGCGCGTCAGGTGTTTGTTTTGTTTTTACAACCACATGTTCATTTACTTAATAGTATTCGTGTGTAAGGCATCGATATCTTGTACACTGTCGTATCCTCCTGAACCGAAGTCTAGGATGACAAGAAATTAACTGACGCCAACATTGACTGGAGTTAAGCGTTTCGTTGACAGGGGGCCACATGACTGACAATGAGATTGGGCTCTCAGACCGACGTTACCCACTACCGAACGAGTGCCTCATAATAGGCCCACGATGTGAATGACTGCATTCACAATGGTTCTTCGGTTTTGCAGAAACGAAATCTATCAGTAGGTTGAATTTGTCGTGTCACCGTGCACATAACTTGCAAGTCAGTGCGAGTTTCCTTCTGGTAAAAATTCTCACTTGGTCGTGCGATAAGTAGACCTGCCTTATGACTTTTCATGTACACCTATACCACTGTTCTCGGGGCGTTTCCTGTCGCGAATGGAGGGCTCTTATATTTTTGGGGTCTTGCTCTGTTAACCACTGAAGAAGGGTAAAAGTCGTTCATGTGGAGATATTTTCCACTTGGAAGACCAGTTTACTAGCTCTAACGCCTTCATCCTTGTCACACAGCAGGAACTCACCATCCTACATTAGGATGGAGGCTGTTTTCCATTATAACGTGACCACACGGCACAACCAGCAAGTCTTTTGTGGTTCATAGTAAATTGGTTTTCACCAGTTTATCTTAAGAACAACTTTCGCGTCGGATCTTTTGGCCGCACTTTTCAGTGGCCATACAACATCATATAAACACCATTGACTGTGGGTCGCTGCCATGCCTTACAGCCTGACCAAGTGCAGACGGACGTGTGAGTCGCCTTCATTCTTCTAATTCCCATCATAATCTTCCGTGGTGTCATATGTTGCCCGCCTTTCGGTTTACGCCACATTGAATTCAGAATTGAAAACAGAAGTCTTCTCGGTAGACGACAACTCGGTATTCAATAACCAGTCCACTGCATTTGGTAGCGCTGTATTTTTTATGACTGGATTATCTTCTGAACAGCCAAACTGCCGTTTTCTAATTACCTCGTTTTTAATCCAATAATGCTGCAACACCAGTAATGCTTCTGAGACATTGGTGCTCCAGACATCCATTGCCATCCAACAGCGTAGTCCATTCTATAGTCTGGTATCTCTGGTGACTCAGTTATATGTCTTCCTAACACCCAGATTGGCAGACTTGATTCGGGCCCTTGAGTTCCATGCACCTGCACCATCGGACCTAATATGACGGATGAGGTATATAAAACTATACACTATCCAGATTTTCTCAAGGGGTGTGTTCGGGGACTGCACGTTTTGATGCATGGTCTTGCATTATGTAGATGTAAGGCGCATATCGAGGGATCGTATGATGGTTAAATTGTATGATAGATTTTGCACTCCCTATTCGTCTTCAAAAAGTAGAGCAATGCCGTCTACATATTCCAGGTTGGCACTGTTCTCGGCAGCAACTAATTGAACACGGGTTTTATAAACCCTTCCGCGTTTGATTCATTATTTCATCCATGACAATGTTGAACAGAAGTGTAAAGAGTGGTCGTCATTAGAATGTGGCTTTCGAAGAGCTCCCCCTGTGGCCTCATTCGCCAAGGAGGTAAATATAGGGACTGGCTTATGTTCACGAACTTGTGGGATGTTGGCTTTTGAATAAGCGTGGTTTGAACTCACCGATCGACAGAATAGAGTGTATGCTTGAAGTAAAAACACATAGAGATGGAGTGGGTGGTTTTTAAATGTGACCTTTCTCTGACACCATGCAGCTTATGGTTTAATGTCAATACAGCCCCCATCCCGTTGGATCCTCGCTTGTTGCTCACGTGTTAAGGTTCTGCGTGCCACTGCAAAACAAAGAAGACTTCGTTGTTCTAGAAGCTGTATTACTATGGAATCTGGAGTGGCACCACCTTGTTTGTCACTTTCACTGCGAGTACCTTTGAGTACCACTGTCCAGCCATTGTCTCTCTCTCAGTTGAACGCTAGTAATACTGGCCCGGTTAAGGAATTTGCCGTTTTTCTTGCGCGGAGCATATGGATCACAAGGTTGGTGATTCTTGCTTAAGAAGATGCTTCTGAAGCTGAAGACTGTTCTATATTTGCAGTCCATGTTTCTGATATGGGCCCGTAGCCCGACTGGAGAATTGCCAACTCATTTGTTGGTCCAACTACTCTGCTCAACTCGGTAGATTTATTCTTTATTAATTACCAGAGAGCTATTGTGGTTTCGGTTGCCTGCAGCCCGAATCAACTGAAACCACATGCGCACATTTTTTACTTTGTTTCCCTTTGGGTTTCTGGATCCACTAGGCTTCCCGGTCAATTTCACCTGGTTTCTGGTGGTGCGTTGCGTTTGCAGCCGGAATCGGGCGATGAGAGATGGGCAATCGTTTTAATTGCAGTACTCGCGTCCTGGATTTTTGTTCCTGACGGACAGCCTGCATCAGCTCACAGGAATCCAGCACACGAGCAAGAGTAACTTGTTATCCTGGCTGATTTGGCGTTCGGACATTAAGGACAGCTCAGTGTACTGGGTTTCGGTGTGTTTAAATTGGTTTCGTGGTGTCTGAGACTGTTGTTGCTGCTGATGAACGCTCTGAAGTTGCCACTAAGTGAACGCGGACAGAGCTGTCAGTTAGGATGCTGGGATCTGCAGAGATTAGTATTGTCAACACGATGGAATGGGGCAGAAGGAATATGTGGATGTGTTTAGCTGGGTGTTTAGCTGTGTTTAGCATGTTGTGGGACCTAGCTAACGGTACCGTGCGGCGCCTGTATTGCATAAGATTATCTTTGGTTGTGCTGTTCATGACCGTCAGTCAGCGGTGCAGTATCCCATGATGGGACTGATTCCAATCCCTCGTTTAGAATTATCTACCAAAGGCTTCTCAGTCTGCCGATGGCCTGACACTGTAGAGGGGATATTCGTTCATTCAGGCTCGTAAGAAGCAGCTGCTTGCCGAAACGTACTTGGTCTTGTCATGTGACTGACAGACTGGCTAAGACTTTTGTGACGTGTCTTGATCCAACATAATGTCTGTGCGTCATTTGGATTTCACGCCTTGCACTCTGCTAGTGGTAAAAGAGCTGCATTCTCTAAATTTGTACGAAAAGGGTTATGGAAACAACCGTATTCTGGAGATTCAAAATGCTAGACCATAACTGCAATTAAACGAGGCAGTGGCAAGACTCTATTAGGAATTCGCCGTTAGGTTACGCTTGTAGTTCTTTGGTGGAAAACAGATTATCTCATCTCGCGAATGTTGCCTTCAAACGGCCTAAATATCGGTATAGTCAGCTGAGCAACATTCAAGGTGCTATTCACTACTGCGTTTCGATCACTTTACGCTCTCCTTACACCAGTATACACCCTAGCGTCAGGTCCACTGACAGACCTGTATTTGCGCACCAATTTATCGGCTCTCATCTCAATCTCAAATCTCTCATCCCCACCTCCCCAAATCATCGGTGGACGAAACTGTGGCAGCTGCAACCACTGTGCGACAAGTACACGGTTCTCATAGCTGATAATGATGATGACGATGATGAGCGTCAGGTCATATGCTCCGTGTCCCTCTTCCTCTCAAATTTGTTATCCAAGAGAGATGTTACCACAGATTGCTCCGTAATCTTAATGCTAAAACTGAACACAACTGGCAATTCCTGTCTAGGTGCGAGTTGATCACACTACCGATTGCTGCTCGAAGCCAAACGGTTAATTGTTCAGCTACTAGTTAAGAGGTCGAGAGTTCGAAACTCCCTGTAGTTGCGTGAGACGTACACTTGATTTCTAATAAGGATGAAACAGATTCTCGGCCTTTCAGCGTAGATAGACTTCACCTAAAGGGTAAAATTTCCGTTGAAAACCCTTGCCATTTTGTACGTCTTATTCCTAGCTCTCATTCAATTGCAAGCGCATGATGAATTCCTCCGACGAACTCTTTGGTGCGATGGAGACCGTCATTTACTCACGGCATCGGAAGACGCAACAATCAAGTAAGCACATTGGCTTGACTAAACATCACGCTTTTACCCATTACGGACTCATGTACTGCGTCCCATATTTGAATGTGTGCTTCGGTCCCACTGCGTATGCTCACTCAACTCATCACGAGAAAATCCTTTTAACTCCCAGCGCGAGCATGGTTCGGAGTAGAACTAGTGGACCCAGATTTCCTCAAGGCTTTCGTTTTAGCCCATAATCAAAGATGGTATCTTTTATTCGCAACTCTCTGACTCCATTCCAATGCTTGGCATCACGTTACTGTGCAAGAACAGGGTTGCAATGTGATGCATGTTGGTCTTGGTCGTGTCCATTGTGATACAGCAACTTTCTGGAAGGGCAGTCTCCACAGAGAGAGGGTCATTTGGACTCCAGACTCCGTTTGATTTAACACTAGTGTTAAAAATCGGAAAAGTGGAATCGTGCATTGATACTTTCTTGACAAACTATCCAATTTTTTACTTAGGTGGTACCAGCAGGTTACGACTCGTAATGAATTTCTCCACTCTTCACCAGAAGTCGTGGCCGTTAGTTCACAACGAACTTCTTGCTTACTCAGTGGGCTGGTTATTTTACAAGGATATTATTTTTAGTTCCGACTTTTTGTGTCTTGTTTTCCAATACAAGTCTGTCGGAATTTCCACTTACCTTCAGAGCTATCTGAGCACCGGCCACGAAATCGTACTTAGTCATCCATTTTAGTCTAACGTTTAGATAGCTCCAAGGTAACGTTTCTAACACCACCAGCTTTAATCGCCTTTCCGGGAACAACACTCTATGCAGACTTTGACCATACAACGACAAACAAGGGGTGCAACCAAATTCCATGTGACCTCGAAAGGTCACTTGTATCTTCCCTTCGCCAATTCCCGTCATTCATTAAAACCAGTAACTCGCACATGAGCACTACAGTAAGCTAGACGCTTACTGTAGTATTGGGAAGGATAAATCTAAGCCCCATACATTTTTTTCAAATTTGAGGTAAAACTCGATGTGTCGAGTGGTAACAATGCATCTCAAGGTTTGAAACGTCCAGCTAGGTTAGCTGGATTAAACAGGCTCCAAACTTTTCGGAAATTACATGTGCGTTTGCTTGTGCCGCACAATGGATGCCTTTCACAGTTGTGATGTGGACCTCGATTCACCCGTTTTGTGTTTTTACAGGTGCTCAGATGAATGGTCTTGAGGTTTATAGTCGTGAACTATCTAAGAAGATCAGGGTGGTCTCTCCTGCAATGGAATACCTCATAGAATCGTGGAAGAGAATGTTAGCAGCGGACTCTCCTTGGGCTTAACCTGTTTTTCAGAGGGCGTTCCCTGGGGGAACTACGGTAGTTAACAAGGCAATGATGAGGCTGCAGTTAACTGTGAGACTGCTTTGTGTTTGTCCCTGTGTTGCTCCGTTTGTGTTTGTCCCTGTGTTGCTCCGTTACATGGCGCTTCCAATCCTGATATACAGCTTGGTGTGCCGCACAAGAGGTGAAATTAATTTATGTGAACAACGGGTTGTAGGGTGTAGAACAATTTTTCCGCAATCTCAAAGTCACTTGTCGTTTGCGAAATAACCGTATTTGTTGCAAGCGGATTTCACTCTCTTGCGTTGTTTCAGAACTTTTAGGCGTGGGTGTGGAAATCTTTTTGCGAGCTATATTGGTGTTGACGCTAAAAGAAGATGCGATGAGGCATACACCGATCGACCTTGTGTTCGGAGTTACTATTCCACCTAAGATTACCAGTCCCCGGGACATCAAGACAGAACGGCACGGACGCATTTTTTTGTCATTTAACGTGCTTCGGCGGTCACATTACTTCCAGCCATCCGTAGCGGCTTTAATTCCATTTCTTCAGCTACTGTTTTGACCTACTGGATATCCGCTAAAGCTGTTTATCACTAGTTTGCGACAACTATTACTAGGTGTATTCCAATCCTCCAGCTCAGCTCACCACTGCCAATTGTCTTGTACGATTGTTTTCTAGTTGTTCACTTGACGCCGAGATATGTGTTACCTGTGCCTGATAGCCTGCCGCATTTTCTCACATACAAAGTACCCACCCATTTGACTGTACTCTGCGTACGAAGAATGTGACTTCAGAAGATGTAGCATATTATCTGATCATGTCGATGGATTTGTTTCTGGATTACCGCACGTAGCCAATACTGGCACCGTCATAGTGTTTGATGATTTCGAGGTGCCTACACGGAGACCCAAACAAGGAACTCATTTTGTGGACTATCTTTGTCCGATTCTTGTTCAAGGAAAGCCGAAAGCTAAGAGAGCTGATTGTACTGTGTGGTCACTGTGGTTCATAGCCTACCTCAGAATCCACGTCGGATCTTGTGGATATAGTCTGTGCTGGTAGGTAGATTTCCGTGTGAACTGGTCAGATTCCTTGAATTACCTCTATGGATTTTGTTTCACACACCACATGCTTCCCAGAGTTTCTTGCGTCCAGAGTTCTACTGAATGAATGCGACCTAGGCTAACAACTTGGAAGTGAACTAATGGCGAAGGTCGCCTCCATAGATATAGCATGGAACTAATGAACAGTCGGTCGTAAGTACAGGCTACGTCCGGTGATTTGGTCGTTTCGATCACTAGAATAGGGATGGATATTAAATAGCTAGCTTGCTTCAAAGTCCATGTGAGCAACACTGCCACTGGTGAAATTTACCGCCCGTTCTTGTCATCTCGTTGGTAAAGCTAAACTATCTGGAACCACCAGAGTTTTGGGTCAGGGTCTACAGCCGGCAGTATTCACCAAACTGGTTTAAAAACGACTTCAAGTTGACATGGTTCATGGGAAGATCCGCCAAAACCTAATGTATGTAGTCGTGAAGTGTGACAATTTCTGTAAGTTCCTTACAGCTCAAACGGGAGATTCCCTACTGGTCAGTCTAGCGCAATGTGTTTATCTGGTCCATGAATGTTTGGCCCTTGTTTATCACGTTCGCTAATTTTATCGGCAGGCGTTTTTTAAGAAGAGATAAGCTGAACATGTGACTCCACGAGGCATCGATGCTGTTAATGTCCTTGAACCAATTGGTCCTTGTTTCTAATCGGTTGCAAACGTTCATCACTCCACTGTGTGATAGATTTTGCCTGTCCTATCATTCCACAGTCTCTAAGAAATGCTTCGTCCTTCAGAAAGATCTGTCGGCTTCGGTTGGTTGTTTCTTGACAGGTGGGGTAGTGTCTTAAGTGGGCCAAGCACCAGATGATCTTAGGTACGGTCTTCTTTTATTATTTAGTGACTATTTGAGGCAAAATCATTTACTAACAACTCGCCTTGACTTAATCCAACGATACAAATACTACGTTCCTGCTACAGTATGCTGACCTGAAATTGGCGTACCAGCTGCTCCATCTTTCACTCCCGTCATCAGATAACCATTTCCCCATTTGTTACTCACCAGGTTGTGGGATTTGAAGGATATTGATGACTTCGGTATCAACGTGAAAATCCAGTGATCGAAACTCCGTGTTGGTCAAGGTCTTGTAGCCTTGCGGTCAAGGATTTTCAGTTTCACCATCCAAATGACGAACATACCGGTGAGACTTTGGCAGCTGTAGCGGCTGGTGCTGCCGTACATCTGTACCTCTATGACTGGAGAAATACATCCGCGAGCCCAGATCCAATAGAGTCGTTTAACTTACCGTGTAACATGAACTCAGTCAGTATCCATCCGACTGACAACACACTCGTGTGTGGTGGTGAAGACCACTACATATACCGCGTCGATCGAACCACAGGAGAAATTCTTGGTATGTTCTTATGTGTTTCACCATCTCCTCTGTTTTCCTGTTCTCTCCTGTCTACAAATCTGCCACCGGTGGTCATCTAGTTAGGTTTTTTCACATGGTTTATACGTTAAATCTCACTAAGGCTCAATAGATAGACTGAGTTTGGTCCGTTCACCGCAGAGGACTTGGAAACGGGTAGGTCTACTTTTCGGCAGCACAAAGTGGATGTAGGGACAAACTAAGATGGACAACAAACGAAGCGATGACGTCTGGACTAAGGAATTAATGCATACCAGGGTACTCCATTTTGAATGCTTGAAACTCCACGTGATCAGGATATCTGTGCAATGCTTGCAGATTAAAAAGTAGTCACTGTTCAATTCCTATAATTTCTTCTCGTTTTTAGGGATGCACAAACGCTGTTGAGTTCACACTAGAATGCTCAGCATCTGAACCGTGAGTACAGTCATTTTGACTGTTTTCTCGCTTCACGGTCTTCCTTCGGGGAACTGTTATCCAAACTGATATCCGCAACAAGCTGTTTGATAGATGAAGAAAATCCTCTATCTTCGTAAGAGACAATCAAAATTCCAAAATGCAAGGTGCCTAAACACGAATTTGAGAACTTTGTGGTGACTGTACTACGAAACGCAGTACAAATCCTCAGTGATTGTGAGATGCGGGATTTTGGTAGTTCACAGGCATTCGAATCCCGGTGGTTTGTGTTCCAAACTAATTAGAACGTCCGTGCATTACGCGGGAGGTCTGTGGTTCGGGCTCGTCCTCAATTAGCTTTTTGTGCACGCACTATGTACCGTGTCCTTGCACCCTATGAAACACGTTCAGATTTGAAACGTGCTTCGATTCATGGGGCAGTATCACAGTGCACAGGATGTTCGGTGTGTGTTTTCTTTACTGACTGCGGGCAGATGAGCCACAGATTATACCCATAGGTTTGTTACATAACACACTGGGCAGAATGTTGTATTTCTGCGTTTAGCAGTGACCCCGCTTCCGGTCTATATGGAAACCTAAGCGTCGCTGCATTCAGTGGAGATGATTTCATGTTATTTTTCGCCACAATTCCAAACTGTTCACGACACGAAAACCTTGTTCCTTCGTCGAAGGTTGCCTATAAACTTGGCTATCGTGTTTTTTGTTTTCAGAAACATGCAAAGGGCACTTTGGGCCCGTTCACTGTGTGCGTTTCTCACCGGATGGTCACGTATTCACCAGTGGTAGTGAGGATGGTACTGTGCGTCTGTGGCAAACCGAACCGGGACAGAAATACGGTCTGTGGGACCTTAGTGTGCCAACGGGAAACATGGAGCGGTCGTCGGGCTGCGTTACCGGTGAAGGTAGCACACCTGTATCTTGTCCATCCTGATATGCTGTTTCGAAACTGTCATCTGTGGACATCGCACTTTGGCTGTTCGATTCAGACTTTGTTGACTCAGTGAAATAAGATTTTTGATGTTCACTTGTTCTGAGATTCAATTATTCATAATCTTTGATTGTCTTCCCGACCATCTGTGGTCTGCCTGATCTCTGAGACCACAGTTCTCATTTCATTTGACTCGTTCGTTTGGAAAGAGGTATTCGCTGCTCATTTGCTCGTATGACTGAACAGGTCCGCATATTGGACCTTTTATTGATATTGTTTGTTTTACTTATGAGCAGATAAGGAATTTGTTAGTCTGGTGAATTTTTCCGCTTCTGTTAGTGGCCACATAATCCTTCCAGTTATATGCTAAAAACCAATCATGGCTCGATTTTCGCCTGTTTTCGAGTCATTAGAAATTCATCTGTTGTTTCATAACCGGTATCTGAACGTCTGATATCTGACCTTCAAGTTGGACACGTTTGACGATACGCGGTCAAAGCGTCACACATAAACCCAAGCGCTTCCGGCCGTTTTTTGGACTTAATGGTACTTGAGGTACGGGTTTTAAGTGTGGCTCCGGACTCCCCTCTATTGAACTGTCTGACTACCGCTCATCCTTAAGCGTTGCAGCTTATGGGAACATATACTATACATACATCGTCTGAACCGCTATTTAGTATGTGCATTTCAGCTTGTAACTCGGCCGAAAATTCGGACTGGTTGACTCATGAAAAACTTGATTCACTGTAACTCTCATTCCCGTCCCTTCTGTCACGATAGCGCAACGTCGATAGTTCAGTTTCGTCTATATGCACAACGGCACTGCAACACAGTTTTGGCAGCCTGTCCCAACTCAGTTCATCATGGTTGTTGGTCTGTTCACCGAGCTTGTCAGTTGGATCGGAAACGTTTCATCGCCAATCGAGGTAGCGTCGTTAGTGCGGGATTAACTAGGTGAATTCTCCCTCTTCTGCCTGTGCTTATATGGTTTCTAAACAGTATCTGATAGATCTAAAGCGATTGGTTGGTCCCGGAGTGGTCTTCACGTAATTTTTTGGGGGATCGGATTTGCGTCGTGGTTTCATTCCCTTGGATCTAGGTGGTTTGTTGGGCGCCTTCAGTTTGACAGCCTCGTTCCCCTGTTACTTTTCTCCCAGCAAGCTCTGGCTCGTGTTTGTTCTTGCATCAGCAAGTGTTATAACCTCATTTGAACCGATGTCCTTCTCTCCCTAGAAGACTATTTAATCAACCAATGAAGTGGAAAAAATTAAGAGCACAAAGCAAAGAAGAAACAACCCAATCACAACAGGGGAACGGGGCTGTCAAATTGAAGGCACCCAATGAACCATCTAGATCCAACGGAATGAAACCATGACGCAACGCTGATCCTCAAACAAATTACGTGAAGACCACCCCGGGACCAACCAATCGCTTTAGAGCTATCAGTTACTATTTAGAAACCATATAAGCACAGGCAGAAAGGGAGGAATTTACCCACTCAACTCCGCACTGATGATTTCGCCTCTGTTGGCAATGAGACGTTTGCACTCCAATTGACGAACATCCAAGCAACGCACCCGAGTTACCTGTGTAGCGGCGTATACTACTGATGAGACATGCGAGTAGTCTGTGGCTTTCTCGAACCTTCGCTCCGCGTCTAATGGAAGGTGAAGTTCATTAAGGAACTTGTGGAACTGCTTTGCAGTTTTCGTTTGCAATTGTGTAATAGTCAGTAAATATCAATGAAAGTTCAAGAAGGCGCGTGAGAACATTCAGTTTTTAGAAACTGTGTGTATGAAATATTTACTTTCCTGTTCAATAGCTTGTAACTGATTAGTAGGTGTTTGCTAACAAAGGACTTCGCGGCGAAGGGCTTTCCTCCTTTCAGCTGTATTCTGCAACATCGTCAGTTCATCATGCATAGGACAGTTCAATGCGATACAGAACCATATCTTGATGCGTTTTCGAAGTTGTTTTGTTCGAGTGAAGTGACTGACTGACAGCAATTTTGTCTCTTGCGCCTTATAGAATATGTTGAGATTGCCACCAATGTGGTCAGCGCATTAGATTGCGCTGCACCGATATGGGCTATGTGGGTTCTGCCAGTGATAATCACTGTCACGCAATTCGATACTGCAGAACATGCAGTTGTGACGACATCCATATAAGACTGAATAAATGGAAGTACAAAGCTATAAGACACGCTGGAATAATACCCAGTTGATTGGGGTAATCCATGCTCGACTGTGGCGAATAACAACGGATCATAAGAATGTCAGAAAGGATTGGCGGATTGTTCAGATTCTGCGAAAGTGATCGTATGGTGTAGACTTCCATCCTTTTG
This sequence comes from Clonorchis sinensis, assembly GCA_003604175.2. Taxonomy (NCBI): domain Eukaryota; kingdom Metazoa; phylum Platyhelminthes; class Trematoda; order Opisthorchiida; family Opisthorchiidae; genus Clonorchis; species Clonorchis sinensis. The sequence continues at coordinate 39,088,697 of CM030370.1, forward strand.
TCGGAAAAGTTTGAAGAAAACGTCGGAACCCCTCACATCCAACTGAATTTCCTCGAAGCGATTGTGAAAAGTAAGGACAATTGAGTCTGCGGACGATATTTTTGTCTTTGGTTCAGATCCTTCAAAAATGTAAACCATTTTAAATAACATAAATAACTCTATCACACGGTTTGGTATACGCTTCACATCTGCAGTGTAAAATGCTATTACAAGACTGGATGGGAACAAACCCAGAATTCGTGCTTGCAGGTAAGCCACTCGAATTTTTAGTAAATTCGTTTATCGGCACAGCTGTATAAGTTTCAGTGGACTGGTGCGCTCCTCCTCGTGGTGTCGACTGGGTAGCCCGGACGTCAGTCTGGGTAAGCTAAGAGATCAGCAACTCCAGACAGGGTTAGCCACCCGGTTTGGTTTCAATGTGCTGGTTACTTTCGACAATGTATAGTACTAATCATCTGGTGCCTCTGCACTAGTCCCAACCAGTACGCAGGAGGGAGTCGTGGGGCTCACGTCTGGGGAACGTGGCAAGTGTTGCTAATCGAAAGCTGGCTTGGTAGCCCGCCGTCGATTTCACGTCCATGAAAGTGTTGGTACGAACGTGGTCGCCCAATTGGCCTGCGCTGATTATTTCCGTCTTTTTCCGACGAAGATTGGTCTGAGTCAACACCGCTGCCGCGCACACCCCACCCAGCATAATGCAGATAATCTTGACCGAGTGAAGAATTGCGGTGTCCGCTGATTCTAACAAGAGTCACAAACACTCTTTTGCCTGGCTAAAAATTTATATCCGTCTTGTGACACAGACCGCGCTGTTCGCGAGATTGAAGAAGTTTTTTCCTGGTCGATTGGCTATCAGCATCAAAACCAGGTTACGGGTACTTAACTGGCAAGCACGGCAGAACGAATCATCATCTGGTGACCTTGACCAAACTATGGGTCAAGTGGTCTACTCGTCAGCTGCCGATCACTATAGCGTCTGGTTTAAACAAATCGTGGGTTGCGCTGTGTCACTCTTGGAATCCCATGCAAACAGTTCGCTTGCTGATGTTACACTTTCCCGAGGTTTGCAGTCTGGCATCACGACACCGGAGCAAGTCCTCCTCCAAGACAGTTCCACACATCTGGCAAACTATCCCGATGCCGTCGTCAGCAAACCCATCGGGTGCCGGCCAACCGAAAGCAGATCTGCCGAGCCAAGTAAGTCGTCATTCAGGCCCTATGCCACTAAAGACGGAAAGATACAGCGTCTGCTGTGCTCGACGGGTCATGGAAGGAACTATACAAATGTAACTGCGACCTACCTCTGGACGCCGAGCAGGATTGGAAAAAGGTACTCCCTGCTCCAAAACACGTGGATAGCCGGCCAAGCCGCACATCGCTACCATCTGATCTAGCCAATTACAGCCGAGCAAGTCGGCAGTACCATCCTTTTAATGGGCAATTCGTCCCCAGGACTGGACAAACTCACGTCCCGGATGCTCCGCCGGTTCAATGCTAATGCGCTCGCTGGGTATTTCAACTTACTCTTATTATCTCAGGGTTGTCCCCCACATCTGTCGTTCTCGTATTACCCTAGTTCCGAAGGTCCTAAATCCGACTTCACCGGACCAGCTGAGACCGATCTCCATGTCATCCATTCTTGTCCGATGCTTTCATAAGGTGCTTGCTGATCGCTGGAGCCGTAAATTGCAACTGCCTTCAGTTCGCTTTGCATTTCTACACCGATACGGTTGTTTGGAAGCTACACCGGTGGTACATGCCCTACTTCGTCACTCTTCAGCGACTGCTTCTAACCTCAGCTTGGCGTTCGTCGATATCTCGAAAGCATTTGATTCGGTTTCGCATGACACAATCGTCAGATCCGCCGAGGCGTTTGGAGCACGGTCACTTCTAGTTCGATACATCGCGCAGTCCTATGAGAATGCTGTAGCAGTTTTCCCCGCATTTCGAGGTTCACTGCCACAGAGGTGTGAGGCAGGAGATCCACTCTCTCCATTATTGTTCATCATGGCAGTGGATGAGGTTCTTGAATTGTCGATGCTGCAACTAGGATACTAGTTCCACGACACCTTAGTGGATGGTTTTGCCTTCATTGACTACTGGGTCGTGAGTGCAGAAAGTCAGGTTCGCCTTAAAGAGAAGTTCGAAACTGCTGCGGTCGAGTTGGTAAGAGCTGTTATGAAGATCAACACCTGAAAGAATAGAGCGATGGTGATTTGTAAGGACAGGAAACGTCGGATGACAGCGGTCTTCACCGAAGAACCCATCACTCCTCTGGGTCCGACAGACATCTTGACATATTTGGGCATTCTGTTTACTTTCAAAGGAAAAGAAGTCTTCAACCACCGAGAGCAGCTGTTCAAACTGCTCGGTAATGTGACGCGTACCCCTTTGAAGCCGCGTCAAAGGACGGGGTTCACAAGGAATTACCTGATACTGAGGCTGACATTCGCTCGTGCTCAGCCAAATGCACCGAAACACTCCCAAAAGGCTGGACTATTACATCAGGCAATCTATTCGTGGCTGGCTTCGTCTTCCGAAGGATACCCCGATCAGCTACATCCACGCCAGTAAACAACATGGGGGACTTGATATCCCAAGTCTGGCTGCAACGATTCCGATGCAGCAGAGAGCTTCTATGGAAAAGGTTCTGTTCACCCAGTGCCGAGTACTACGCAATGTGGTCAACGATTCCGCACTGGCCAAGATTGTTTGGGAACTCAGCCTTCCGATCCGAGTCCATGGTGCATGTGTAAACACCAAGGAAGAGCTGGAGGTTGCTTGAGGCGATAGGCTGCCCAACAGCGTTTGCGGTTGCGGTTTACAAGAGTTGGTCCCTTCGCCTCTTTCGAATCGATGGCTTGTATTTCCAGAACGAGTGTTTCCTCAGGTACTTATCCGCGGTATCCAGCTCCGATGCAAACTGCTTAGGACGAGAGTTAGAAGTGTTCGGCTTGGTCATGTTGGCCAGACGATCTTCTGTTCGTGGAAACTGTGGCCAACCGGAGAGTTTGGTGCATATTTTGCAGTCCTGCTGAATTACGCATGATGCTAGGTGTGCTCGTCATAATCGGGCTGCAAGAGAACTCGCAAAACGTCTCCATTAAATGGGATACATCGTCTTTGAGGAGTTGAGAGCACCTACACCGACGTCTTTCATCAAGCCTGACCTAATCGCTGTCCGGGAGCGCCGACCAACTGTGATAGACGTAAGCATAATCTTGGATAGGCGCAGAGTGACTGTGTGGAATGAGAAGCAGAAGTATGGTGCTGATGAATTTTCCCTCACCATAATCTCAGCCCTGCGTGCAATCGATTGTGATGTCGACTTTTTGGTCCACAAACCGATGATCATTTCTTATCGACAAATCTCCTTTCTTTAGTCCGCCAAGGCTGTTGTTGGACGGGGACTTCCAAAGGTCTAAGTCAGTGACTTGTGTCTGCTTGCCATTGTGAGCTCTCTGGGCACTTGCGACACTTTTATGCGTGGTACATGGGGTTGAGTGTACGTTCTTGCGGTTGACTCTCATACCAGATCCAGTCTTGATTGTGCTACCGCTTACCGCGCCTTGAAGAGCATTCAGCATTGTTTGTCCTTTCTCTGGTTGTTGGTCTTTACACGCGTGTTTCCATACCAAACATTCTTACATACGTCGGGATTCATCTCGTCTGACTGGAACTTCGAATGGGACGCTTCTCTCTTCTCTATTCTCGTGTAGCCCTTCCACATCCATCGCTTGCATTTACTTTTTATGTTTGTGACCATGCTCTTCAAAAATGAAAAATAAACCACAGATGAGATTACTCGAATCGAGAAAGCCTGGGCAGGTTTTTACCAAACTCTGACACATGGCACTGACGTGACATCAATTTCTCTGTCGGTGGCAGAGTTTACACTGCGGCAGCGCGATCCATACTGCTTTTGGATCAGAGATGTGGCCCGTACGTGCAATGGAAATACGAAAGTTGTTTGACCATCGGTGTCTCCGAAGCATTTGTCGGCTTTGGCAGAAACACCGGATTAGTCAGGTTGAACTATGCCGGATGGTTTTAGGAAGAAGGAACTCGCCCGCGATAGATGAATTACTGACGCTTCATAGGTTACGCTGGTTAGGACATGTACTCCGCATGACAGAATACCTTCTACCTCAGAGCTCTTTTCGACCAGCCCTGTGCTGACTGGAAGCGTCTGAGGGATGGACAGTGAATGACCTGGTAACGAAGTATGAAAACGCCGACAAATAAGCTTAGTCGGGTTGATAACTGCCGTCTCCTGGATAGGGACCCTAGGGCTCAACTCGCCAATGGTTAATGACACTAGCAGAATTGGCCCAATCACGCAGTCAGTGGCACTCATGCATCAAAGCTATCGCCTTCAATGCGTAGCTACCCAATTTCCGAACAAACTGAACATGTCATCGCCTCCAAGGCCTGGCTGTATGTCCCACAATCTCCCGCTTCCAGGTGATCGAAACTGTACTAGCTGGAACCAGTGCGCCTATGGTACATGGTGTATGGCTGCTAAATTCAATTGTGTTTCTTTGGTTTGTGACAGATCAAAAAGATTTCCTTCTACCAACTGGTAGTTCGCTCCTTAAGTTTGCCGATTGAGAACGCGGTTTGAATCAGTGCGTGTATTTGTGAATATCGAGCAATCAAGAACGGAACTCCGATATCGGTTTTTGATGGCTGTGTGTTGAATATGGCTCCGTGGTTTCTAAGCGTTAGGGAGATGCCAGGAAGCACAACGGCCTCCACTTCATCCACTGAAAAGCGAGATAGCTCAGCGGTTAGAGTGTGAGCGTACTGACCGGAAGGTCCTGGTTCGAATCCCTGCCTCTGCCTCTCGACTTCCCCTGTCTAGGCTTGGGCAACCTGGCAGTATCCCAGCCCTCGTACTTCCTTCGGGTGGCATGGCAGCTAGGCACTGAAAGGGTGGTACAGCTGAACGATTTTTTTTATTTTTTTTTACTAAAAAGCAACTGGTGGTCGGTACAGGGCTTCAAAATCACTCACGTTTATTATTGCGAATTACAGACTCGTCTACCCTAGCAAACCGCTCTACTTGTGCATTGAATTCTCCAGCTATTGTGGCCATAGCTGAACTTTGCGTGGTGGGTAAAAGCGTGATTATACGTTATCAGAAAGTGTCTTCTATCGAATTAGTTGGCGCATAAGTGAATACTCTTAGTAAATGGCGGTTGGTATTCCCATCAGTGTCAGTTCTTTTGGATATGGACTGTCGGGTGGTTGACAATCGATTAGGAAAACTCATCGACTTTTCGGCAACCTTCAAGCAGATATCGTTCTATTTCGGTAGTTCCATGCCCCCCTGCTTCAGTACTAACGGAATAGCAACCTCAGTCTTAGCGTACTAAACAACTACTGGATAAAACCAACGGTCTATCTAAGCGCGCTATGTACAGTCAGTCATAAAAAATCAGTGCGATACGAAACATAAATTAACAGAAAGCTATATACACGAAAAAGTCATCCCGAACATTTTTCACTGGAGTGCGATAACTAATAATAATGGTTGGAATTGAAATTATCATTCGATGTGTCAGGGGAAAGTTCGTCTGTATTTTCGACCTGATTGAATTTGACTTGGCACAAGCTCAGGGAATGCAGCAGGCCCTCTTATCCACTGATACCATGGTAGTGGTCTGCACAAGCAAACCAACCGTCTCTGTATCGGAATTGATGTAGTCGGTTTTGCCGAGTTAGCCTCCGCACAGTGGTCTTTGCTGAAATCAATGGAGTCGAACTTTTCAAGACAGCACCCGAGTTCGACTAGAACCTGATCACCGAAACGACAGTGCAGCCTAGATCTTCTAAGGCAGCCACATTTACGGCGGTGAAATTGACAGCCACATGCTGTGCAGGTAAGCTGGCGACAATAACAGCTACGTATGGGTTCATCCCACTGGTCAGACACAGCAGAAGCCGCACCGACATCAGATTCTTTTACTGGTTCCTTGTCCGACCGAGCTTTGATCTTAGTAGCCTCATCTTCATCCTGTGCAAACCCATGGTCGACAACCCATAACCTTGGTTGCTGCACAGGTTTGAATTCACTCTGTTGACTGGAGCCGTGTACTGTAGCCAAATCCGTACCCGCCCTTTCATCTTCAGCCATTTTGTCGCCATATTTATACAGTCCATGCGTGGAAGAACTCACAGGTGCAGGAGAATCTGGTAGCTTGTGTAACGGATGCTCAGGAATCTCAGCTAGTGAATCCTTCGATAATGGATGGTGCGTAAAAGTATCCGACAGATTATCTTCCGGCAACTTTCCTCTTGTCAAGGATAAAGCCTCCTGTGTGTCTTTGTAAGGATGATATGAGTGAGATGTGATTCCTGCCCATGCCTTGGAAAGTGCCTGTTCTAAAGCATAATGTTTCCTCTGGGGAGCCAACATTCCGTCATGTGTGATGTCAACACGCATCGTGGTGAGTGAAGAGGAGCCCAACTGCTTGATCAGTGGTTGTTCCGGAATACTCTCTAATGATTCTTTAGACATTCGTTCATGCAGACTAGCTTCCGACAAACGCCTTACCCGTAGCCATTCTGTTGTTGGTAAGGAGGCTTTTGCAGAGTATTGAGGATGTAACTCCTGATGTGAAACAAACATAAGTCCTGCCCGGGTCTCAGAAACAGCAAACTCTAAAGTAGAATAAGTTTTCTGTGTGGGAAGCACTCTGTCGTTTATAACCTCGTCATACATCATGGGTGGGTCCACAGGTGAGGATAAGGCTAATGTTTCTAGTAACGAGCGCTCAGGAATTCCAACTAGAGATTCCTTAGAAAGCCGCCGATACATGGGCGCTTCCGACACTTTCATTCCAGTTACTATGAATTCCCCGTTTGTAACATCTTGAGGATTAGGCGTCTGATGCCAATCAATTCCAGGCCATGCATCAGAAAGTGCAAATTCTAGCGCAGAATACCTTTGAGATTGCGGTTTCTCGTCACATGAAATCCCAACATGCAAAGGAACGTCTATAATCATTTGCGACTGAGCTTCTTGTGGCTTGGACTGGTCCATCGTAGTCGTATTTTGATGTGGTTGCTGTCTATTGTATATGTAAACGTTCAGTATTGTCGGTTCCGTATGCGTTATTCCGAGTTTGGTGGTATTGGCAGATAGCACCAAACCAGTGGATGGATACTCGCTAACCTTCTGTAGACTCCCACTTGATGGGGCTATTTCATTTAATGCACGACTAGAAGCATCCTTATCAGTTGTTACAATCGAAGTCGTGCATAAATCTCTTCCATTCGGTGCGCACTCGTTTGTGGAAGATTTCGTAAAGTGCAGCCGGCCAACATGATACTCCTTATCTTCTTCTGTACGACTATGCCCTTCATCTTCCACAGCATTATCCTTCTTGCACCCCAAATTGAATGACATTACAGTGTCAGAAATTTTCGCCAGATAAAAACTTGACTTTCTTACTGGGTGGCACGAATAAGCTTCACAAATGGAACAAAAGACTAACATCCGAAGCCAACTAAAAATCCATCTGATGACACTGATAAATGAAATTGCAGCCACGTCGACTGTAACCCATTTCTGAAGCAGTGATCACGTTGTTATTGTATGATTTTCAATGTGCTGCCTGGACTCCATATCCACCGATCGCTCAATTTACTAAGCAGTCTTTGTATTCATTAACTGGTTCAACTAATGAGCATTAACTATATATTATATATACATATTATATATATTATATATTATATATTATATATATTATATATTATATATTATAA